>JASFAT010001399.1:0-557468 GCA_031353405.1 Baronia brevicornis | reverse complement strand
CCTAACCTAACCTAACCCTAACCCTAACCTAACCTAACCTAACCCTAACCCTAACCTAACCCTAACCCTAACCCTAACCCTAACCTAACCTAACCCCCTAACCTAACCCTAACCCTAACCCTAACCTAACCCTAACCCTAACCCTAACCCTAACCCTAACCTAACCCTAACCCTAACCCTAACCCTAACCCTAACCTAACCCTAACCCTAACCCTAACCTAACCTAACCCTAACCCTAACCCTAACCCTAACCCTAACCCTAACCTAACCCTAACCCTAACCCTAACCTAACCTAACCCTAACCCTAACCCTAACCCTAACCCTAACCCTAACCCTAACCTAACCCTAACCCTAACCCTAACCTAACCTAACCCTAACCCTAACCCTAACCCTAACCCTAACCCTAACCCTAACCCTAACCCTAACCCTAACCCTAACCCTAACCCTAACCCTAACCCTAACCTAACCTAACCCTAACCTAACCCTAACCCTAACCCTAACCTAACCCTAACCCTAACCTAACCCTAACCCTAACCCTAACCCTAACCCTAACCCTAACCCTAACCCTAACCCTAACCCTAACCCTAACCCTAACCCTAACCCTAACCCTAACCCTAACCCTAACCCTAACCCTAACCCTAACCTAACCCTAACCCTAACCCTAACCCTAACCCTAACCCTAACCCTAACCTAACCCTAACCCTAACCCTAACCCTAACCCTAACCCTAACCCTAACCCTAACCCTAACCCTAACCCTAACCCTAACCCTAACCCTAACCCTAACCCTAACCCTAACCCTAACCCTAACCCTAACCCTAACCCTAACCCTAACCCTAACCCTAACCCTAACCCTAACCTAACCCTAACCCTAACCCTAACCCTAACCCTAACCCTAACCCTAACCCTAACCCTAACCCTAACCCTAACCTAACCCTAACCTAACCTAACCCTAACCCTAACCCTAACCTAACCTAACCCTAACCCTAACCTAACCTAACCTGGCCTGGCCTGGCCTGGCCTGGCCTGGCCTGGCCTGGCCTGGCCTGGCCTGGCCTGGCCTGGCCTGGCCTGGCCTGGCCTGGCCTGGCCTGGCCTGGCCTGGCCTGGCCTGGCCTGGCCTGGCCTGGCCTGGCCTGGCCTGGCCTGGCCTGGCCTGGCCTGGCCTGGCCTGGCCTGGCCTGGCCTGGCCTGGCCTGGCCTGGCCTGGCCTGGCCTGGCCTGGCCTGGCCTGGCCTGGCCTGGCCTGGCCTGGCCTGGCCTGGCCTGGCCTGGCCTGGCCTGGCCTGGCCTGGCCTGGCCTGGCCTGGCCTGGCCTGGCCTGGCCTGGCCTGGCCTGGCCTGGCCTGGCCTGGCCTGGCCTGGCCTGGCCTGGCCTGGCCTGGCCTGGCCTGGCCTGGCCTGGCCTGGCCTGGCCTGGCCTGGCCTGGCCTGGCCTGGCCTGGCCTGGCCTGGCCTGGCCTGGCCTGGCCTGGCCTGGCCTGGCCTGGCCTGGCCTGGCCTGGCCTGGCCTGGCCTGGCCTGGCCCTGGCCTGGCCTGGCCTGGCCTGGCCTGGCCTGGCCTGGCCTGGCCTGGCCTGGCCTGGCCTGGCCTGGCCTGGCCTGGCCTGGCCTGGCCTGGCCTGGCCTGGCCTGGCCTGGCCTGGCCTGGCCTGGCCTGGCCTGGCCTGGCCTGGCCTGGCCTGGCCTGGCCTGGCCTGGCCTGGCCTGGCCTGGCCTGGCCTGGCCTGGCCTGGCCTGGCCTGGCCTGGCCTGGCCTGGCCTGGCCTGGCCTGGCCTGGCCTGGCCTGGCCTGGCCTGGCCTGGCCTGGCCTGGCCTGGCCTGGCCTGGCCTGGCCTGGCCTGGCCTGGCCTGGCCTGGCCTGGCCTGGCCTGGCCTGGCCTGGCCTGGCCTGGCCTGGCCTGGCCTGGCCTGGCCTGGCCTGGCCTGGCCTGGCCTGGCCTGGCCTGGCCTGGCCTGGCCTGGCCTGGCCTGGCCTGGCCTGGCCTGGCCTGGCCTGGCCTGGCCTGGCCTGGCCTGGCCTGGCCTGGCCTGGCCTGGCCTGGCCTGGCCTGGCCTGGCCTGGCCTGGCCTGGCCTGGCCTGGCCTGGCCTGGCCTGGCCTGGCCTGGCCTGGCCTGGCCTGGCCTGGCCTGGCCTGGCCCGGCCTGGCCTGGCCTGGCCTGGCCTGGCCTGGCCTGGCTGGCCTGGCCTGGCCCTGGCCTGGCCCTGGCCTGGCCTGGCCTGGCCTGGCCTGGCTGGCCTGGCCTGGCCTGGCCTGGCCTGGCCTGGCCTGGCGGCCTGGCCTGGCTGGCCTGGCCTGGCCTGGCCTGGCCTGGCCTGGCCTGAGCTGGCCTGGCCTGGCCTGGCTCCTGGCCTGGCCTGGCCTGGCCTGGCCTGGCCTGGCCTGGCCTGGCCTGGCCTGGCCTGGCTGCTAGCCTGGCCTGGCCTAACCTAGCCTAGCCTGGCCAGCTGGCCCTGGACTGCCTAGCCTACCTGGCCTGGCCTAACCTGGCCTGGCCTGCCTGGCCTGCCTGGCTCTGGCCTGGCCTGGCACTGACCTACCTAGCCTAGCTGTCTACCTGGCCTAACCTCCTGGCCTGGCACCTAACCTGACGACTAACCTAGCCCTGGCCTGACCTAACCTAACCTAACCCTAACCTAACCTAACCTAGCCTAACCTAACCTAACCTAACCTAACCTAACCCTTAGTAATTAATTGATTATCTTATATTTGGTAACGATATATATGTAACCCTACCGAGGTGCAGCCCACTTGTCTCGCCATCTATTTCATATCATTTAAATTAAAACAATAAGCACGTGCAGCGCCATCTAATATATTTCATTTGGCCCCTTAAAATAAAAATATTTTTTTACTAAAAAAAAATTCTGGTATATAATAAATATTTTATTATTGACGAATTATATTTATAAAATACCAATTTAGAATTGGTTGTATAAATATCGCCATCTAGCGACATAAAAGAACTTTGTCTTTGGTCACATAGGTTATGAATCGTTCTTTGCGACTTCAGAAACGCAATGCATTTATACACCATTTATGTTACAAATAAATTTATCAAATATGTTTCTATTGGAAAGATTACTGTCATTTTCAGAAACCGGCTAACTAAAATACGTTGAATTGGAGTTTTAAATTCTTAAAGACTTAAAATATATTATTTGAAATATTAATAATTCAAGGACTCCTCCCCAAACGAGCGACGAACACTTTTTACTGGTGATGGTCGTTGTAAGCACGTTCCCGCGCGTAGGACCGCACCTTCGCGTCTAAGAAAACAATATAGTGCTGCAAGTTCTACTGCTTAGTAAACGTAACGAGATCTTTTAGTGTGGATGTTAAACAGAACGGAACAGGATTATTGTTCAACCCTTAAAAGAGGAATTTAGGAGTGTGCCTCAACGTAATTACCTCATTACGCAGAGTGACGCTGCACTGCTTAGTTGCCTACTTAGGGTAGACCATCATGCGGTACTTACCTTACGTTAAATAACGCAACTTCACTTCCAAGTTGATAAGGCACAAGTCAAGCTCCACATGGAATACTGTTCTCATCTCTGGAGGTGGTCCGGCCACCTCAATATCAGCTTTTCGTATTCTATTTTCTATTCGTATTTTCGATGACCAAGTTGTCACCGAATGGCTAGATTCTTTAGATCTACGGTAAGATCATTTCTCAGCATCTTTTATTGATTTTACCATGGGGAGTACTCCGACGTATTGTTTGGAATAATTTTGGCTCCGAATTCCACTACCGTGTAACTCGCCACAAATAAAAGATTTATCCCCACCATCTAGGTGAGTAGCGATCCAATATGCTGTGTTTTACTAGAAACTTCTTTCCACTCACCACCACCTTGTGGAATCATGTACCTCCAGCGGTTTTTCCGAACCGACATGTCATTAGAACCTTCCAAACACAAGACTACACATTTCGTATGCGCAATGCCTATGGCATCGCGGATGGGCGGCCTTGATTACTTTACATCTGGTGACATGCTTGCCTATCCAATTAAAAAAAAAACGCATATGCAAAACTTCTTATCCTGCTGAATTTCACAGGTGGTGGTAGATGCTATTATCAGGTGATCCGTTTTCTCGTGTGGGAATCGCATCTATTGAACAAACACATCCTGTGCCAATTGTTTTGAGCGACACATTGCTCGACAAACAACTTATTATATGCCTAAATTAATGTAAGTTCTTCAGCAGATCTGCAGCGAATCCAATGGCTCCTAAATGCCTCAACTCTTTCAGGATTCCAGAGTAAATTAGTTCACCGCTTACGCTTTATCATTATTTTATCTTTTAACATTTTTTTCTAAATATTAAATAATGAATATTGCTAGAAATGTTGTATAATATAATGTGTGTCGAACACAGATGGCGCTAGGGATCGCCTATGCATTTAACATTTTTGTATCGTATCACTATACACAAAAACGCCCTAAACCGACACTTACTCGGAAAGGTTACCATAGTAACTGTTTGATGGTCACTGCATGTTGTGTTTTCACTATAACGTCCTCAGGTCTGGTCAAGCAATAACACCCGAGTCTACGCTACAGAACTCCCACAGCACCAAACAGCCCCGACTCGTCAATCGATTATTGCTTTTACTATATATTTTTGTAATTATTCCTCTTGTAGATTTTCTCATTATAATTACTATCTAGCTATGGGCTATTGAATAATTTGTAAATTGTTTTAACTTGATTTTCTAAGTATAACTAAGAATGTGTTCAGTAACACTTTTCTTAACGACCTTGTTAAGGGGAAGACATTATGTTCTGCCTGCCGTTTTTCCTGTAATTTGAACAATTTTTTTGAACGAAGAAAATTTTCTTCCCAGGAATCAACACAAACTGCTTTCACACGGTTTTATGAGTCGAGGTCCCCAAAGTTCTATTGCAAAGGTTTAAATCATCCAATCTGATAGCAGAAATGTATAGACTACGAGGGTAAATATCTTGACTGAATAAATATATGTAGACAGTCAAAAGTTTTTACTTGGCTAAGATCCGCGACAAGCAAACAATAACAGAAAATTAATAATGTGTGTTTTCCTGCTGGATGAAGTGGGCTGTCAGTCATGGTGGAAAAGTGGTATTGTGTGTTTGGTGTTGTGTATAGTGGTTGGCAGGTGGAGAGTTGCTGGCTGTTTTTCGGTAAGTTTTTGGTTTAAGTTCCAAATAAATCCACTTCATCCAGCAAGAAAACACACTTTATTGATTTTCTGTTATTGTTTGCTTGTCGCGGATCTTAGCTAAGTAAAACTTTTGACTGTCCACATAGTGATGGATTTCCGCAAAGTAACGCCTGACTCCATTAATAATCTGAATAAATATATTTCATTGTACAAAAAACAAGTTTTAAGTTTTCAGTACGAAACGGCAGTTCCATTTTTTAACCCCCTACATACAACAATAGCCTGCCACCAGTTCGGAAACAAAGCGGCCCGACGACCTCCCTCATGTTTGTTGTGCGCGTGCGCGTGCGCCCCCGCACGGCACGCGTGCGCATTGCGGGCGGTTTGAATGAAACACCAAGTACTTCAAAGATTATTTAATTGAAATGCATTTTGGTATCACCTTATAATACAACGTTACGGACAGCGCGGGGCTGCGCCCTCCTCGACGTCACGTTACACACGAAAGTAAAAACGTTAGTAAGTATCGACGAAATATTGATATTATTTTAAAGCTCTTACAATTAATGTCATTCATAAATATTGTGTAAAGGTTTGTTTTAAACATTCATAGAACACGTGGCGACACAAGGCGTAGTTGTGATGGCGCCGCGGAGTGGCGTCGCCAGGGAACTGTGATCTAACCCCGAGGCGGGGGGGGGGGGGGTGTTTCCTACAAACTAAACCGAACCTTAGACTAACACGGAAAACTTCGAAGCAGCCATGAGATCTACAAATAAGACAAACTAAAAAAATATATAAAACTCACGGCAGCGATGCAGACGCCGCGAACGAAAACTGGCATTGGGGGAGAGTGAGAGATGGGGAGGGGGCGAGGGAGCAGGGGGAGGGGGCGAGAGAGTGAACACGTTACTTCCCGTGTGTACAAGGAATCATAGCAAAAACAACTAAGCTAAAAACCACGCACGCAAGCTTACATACATACAAACAAACTGGGAATACGCTGTTGATATTGATATCAAGCAATCCCCGTCTCTGTGTTACCCCCCCCTCCTCCTCCTCCGACCTGTGTATCGCCAAAAAAAACGCGCACGCTCGCATTCACACACCCACATACACATACACAAACATGGAGTCTGTCTTGCCGAATGAGTACATATAGTCAGTAGTGATCTTTTATTATGTTCTGATACAAGAGTATATGAGGTATTTTTATTCTATGATTAACCTACAAATAAAACAATACAGGCGGTGAGTTTTTACATAATTAAGTAGACGTATAAATACATACATACATACATACATATTTATGTATGTTTGTGGTGGTAGTCATTAAACAAAGCATCAAATATGGAATCATAATATTACAGTTAAATGTGTGTGATTGTGTGCCCTCTGCCCGCAGGCCGGTGTCGGCTGAGTGCCGATGAGACCGCCGCGCGCGACGGCGCTCGCAGTCCGCGGCCGGTCAGCTCCTCGCTGTCTCCCGCGTCTGCGAGAAACGCTTTCAAATACGATTTCATTATTATCCGCACACGTGTTGTACACAATGTATGAAAAATAATTAAAAGAAATATCTACCACGACTCAACCGCAAACCACTGGTGACTCACGCTGACACCCACGCCCACGCCCACGCCCACACCCACGCCTACATCTCACCAATGCTATCTGACAATGTCAGTACCACGCTACTAAAGAGATATATTTTAATAATATTAAAACGTAACTCAACGAGCAAAGTAAGCGCGGCGCAGTGCACGCACGGGGTCGCGGACGGCGCCGCGCTCGGGCCGATGTTTCGCTCGTTCAAGAAAACTAAGATAACACAACACTACATTGTCTCGCCGGGCGGATCTCTACGATCTAAACGGAGATTTATTATAATAAAGAAATTATGATTTTTTACTTTATTTGTACAATAGCGTCAGCTCTTAGTAAAAGTTGATCCGGAGTTGCTCCAAGAAAAGGACAATGTTAAGGTTACGTCGAATAACCCGAGCGCGGGTCACCGAAGGAGGTGAGGGACTGAACTTCAAACATGTTGCATGGAGCAGATGCTGCGGGTGCGAACGAATCTGCATATCTGTACGTGTGTTTCACACAATATTATTGACAATTAACAGTCAATCCTAGCTGACGTTCCCCGTTTTAGTGCTCGCTAACAATAACAGGATCTCACTTATAGTAGCGACTTCATTAACATACGTATGCATGTATGTATGTGTATGTGTATATTTATATACTTGCTTATGGCTATTAACTTTCTTTATTAATATTTTTCTTCTCATTTTCTTTATCATTATAATTATAATGTATCACCGACCTACATCAAATTATCTTTTTAACAATGTGTCCAGCCTACGGTCGTCTGGAAGAAATCGCTATTAGCGATAAGACCGCCATTTGTAAATAAATATTACAATCAATAATTGTATAAGTTTGTTTTTGTTGTACAATAACGAATGTATCCATCTATCATCTAGCTCTGTGATAACGTTATTTACAAAGAAAACGATACCTCAAAATTGCTACATCGGAACAGTGAGTGCTCCCTCGTAACGCTATCACGCGGAACTGCCAACCGGACGGTAACGGTGTCTCTCTGTTCAATCTCCTCTTCGGCGGACCGTCGGCCGCGCGCGGACTATCTTATATTGTTGGTGTTTGTTATCGTACACATATGTTACTTGAATGTGATGAACAGGTGATGATTATAATATGAATGCACCCCGTCCGAGGGAGCGCGTGCGGCGTGCGGCGTGCGGCGTGCGGCGTGCGGCGGGGTGCCGGGTCCCGCGGACGCATGCCGATGGCCGACGTTAAGGTATTCGATGTTCTTACATTTCTCACTGAGCCCGCTATGTAAGCTTATGTTAATAAATATGAGAAATACATTCTAAATTGTACTAGAGAACAAAGCGCGCGAGAGTGGTCCACGTGGTGGTCACACGTAGTGCTGCGGCAGCATGGGTTCGGTGTCGCGCCGGTCGGGGTGGTCGGGGTGGTCGGGGTGGTCGGAGGGGTCGGGGAGGTCGAGGCCGGCGGCGGTCCAGTCGCGCGCGCGCGGCGCCAGCAGGCCGCACAACCGGCACTGGAAGAAGTCCGCGCAGTTGTTGAGCGGGCCGCGCGTGAACGGCGAGCGGCCGCCGCGCGCCTGGAAGTGCCGGTAGCGACCGCGGTTCAGCTGCTCGTTGGTCGTCATGCCGAGGCACACCACCTGCAACAGACGCGCCGCACGTCACCACACCGCAGCACCACACCGCCGCAGTCACCGCCACACAGTCAGCGACGCACCCATCGATAGCGTTCCGTAGAAGACATCCAAGTGTGTCGCGTTATGAGGAACATTCAGATTATTCTGTGAAGACCGCTTGTCGGTCACCATTTGTACATATTTTATTTTGAATTTAGTGACAGTGTTTGATAAATATTATGGCAGCCGTTCTTGACAGAAATATTGAATGGTGTTTTTGTGATTACTGATTCGTAAACACACAATATTCTTTTTTAGATTAGTTTTCATAAACGCCTTCATACACCTCGTAAGTTTAGGTACAGCTAGGTACACAGGTACACAGGTAGGTATGAGCAACATGCGCACACACCCTACTCTTCATGCCACTTTAAAACCAGTTTAAAGACTACACACACACAGGTTACGTGTTATTTTTTAAACATTTTTCCATTGAGTGGAGGTTGAGTGCGGTAGGGACAGGGAGGCACGGTCGCCGTACTGACCAGGTACAGCTGGCAGCAGGTGAGCACGGTCACCCAGAACAGGTGGAAGGCGGCGTTGAGCGCCACCCACGCCATCCACGCGTTGCAACGCGCCCAACCCAGCGCCACGTCCAGCGCCGCGCCCTCCCCGCCGCCCGCCCCGCACGACCGCACGTAATACTGCGCGATGCCCCACAGCATCCACACGCACATCACCAGCAGGCTCGCCAGAAACCCGATGAAATACTGGTGGTTCTTAGCACCTGAATAGATATTAACAATCATGTAATTGTTTTCGCCATACGACTACATCGAACAAATTCACATCGAATGAAGGGGCAGCGACCGACACCCCACGGTATAGCGGTGGGCAGGTGAGTAGGGGATGAGGGGTACAGAGAGGCACGCACTGTACGTGCGGTAGCTAGGTTGGGTGGGGTGGGGTGGGGTGGGATGCGTTAGTTAGGTGCACAGTAACAACGACGAACCAATGCAGTTGCCCACCCAGGGGCAGTGGTGGTCGAACTTGGCCACGCAGCGGTTGCACACGGAGCAGTGCTTGGAGCGCAGCGGCCGGCGCAGCAGACACGCCGAGCAGAACCGCGCCGGCTCGAACCCCCCGCCCCCGGCCCCGCCGCCCGCGCCCTCCGACAGCTCGATGATGGTCTGTCGACACAAAGCACGCGCCTCTCATGACATACTGAGCCCGCTCAAACTTTTTGAAATTATATACGTATTTCTTTAATGGGAAAGTAGGGGGCTTGGGAAGTATCAACTCACCCGAAACTTGTCGGACTTGGTGGCGGTGATGACCCCGGGGTCGCTACGCCACGAGCGCAGGAACGTGTGCCACAGTGCGGCCGAGCACACCAGGAAGCCCAGCGTGGCCGACACGCTGACCACCGGCGCCACGAACACCGCCCACGTGATGTAGAACCACACCTGCGGCACGCGGGCACCCGTCAACACATTTCACTCACCTCACACACCACCACCAACACTGCTGGCAAATATCAAGTACAGAAAATGCTGTGTACATTACCTTAGTGGCCAAATAAACGCTCAAAGGAAATATGTTCTTCAGTTCATCATCAAATAATGCGTTGCTGAGGAAATGTAGCAGAGCATATAGGCAGACAAGAAAGAATATCTTCAGCAGGTAGAATGCATCCATCTCCAGCACTATGCCAGTGAGGTAGAATGCTACAAACGGCATGGCTACCACACACCACCACCTGAACTTCTGTAAATAAATTTCCAGTAAAGATATTTATATACAAATGTAAAGAAATATAGCTTGTCCAGATTTAATGTTCAAGTCTTACCTTGTCATAGGTCAACCTACGGAAAATGCTTCTCCTGGTTGTCATAAGAGAGTGCTCCTTTATTTTATCTGACACCTTTGATCCAATCCAAAGAGAGTCTGCATTTTGTTGTAGCATTGCTAAGGGTGTAACTCCACGTAGGTTTGGAATGTCCAAGCTGGCATTGCCCTACATATAAATTTATTTTTACATTTTTCTTTCAACATACATAGAAACATAACTATCAGAGAAAGTATAATATAAATTTACTATATTTATTATGCGGGTGGGTGCTTGCGTGTGTGTGTGTGTGTGTGTGCGTGCGCGCGTGTTTGTGTGCGCGCGTGTGTGCGGGTGTGTGTGTGTGTGTGTGTGTGTGCGTGTGCGTGTGTGCGCGTGTGTGTGTGTGTGAGTGTGTGTGTGTGTGCGTGTGTGCGTGTGTGTGCGTGTGTGTGCGCGTGTGTGTGTGTGCGTGCGTGTGTGTGCGCGCGTGTGTGTGTGTGCGTGCGTGTGTGTGCGTGCAAGTGTGTGCATGCGTGTGTGTGCGTGCATGTATGTGCGTGCGTGTGTGTGCGTGCGTGTGTTTGTGCGTGCGTGTGTGCGTGTGCGCGTGTGTGTGTGTGTGTTTGTTTATATAGTCCATAATTTAAAAAACAAGAACTTAATAATTAAATCATTAATATGAACCATAGTTCCTTAGCACTAATTATTAACAAAAATAGTTAACAAGATCTCTAGTAAATTTCTCTAGACTATTTCATTTAATAAACATTTAGGGAGTTTGCATGCCCGCTGCATATTTGCCTACTGTCTACAACTATTTCACTTCAATGGAACATGTATTTTATTGTAGTTTGTCAAGAAACATAGAGACCAATCAGCTTCTCCGTAGCTTTATACACGAATAATATCCTTTAAACACATCAAGCAGAGCTAGCACTCTTTGCTGATGACAAAATTTACTACCACCATATGTAACATATGATCAGTGATGGTGATGAGTTAAAATGGTGGCATGAAATGTTAACATAAAGAAAAACACACCCTTGATCTCTTTACACCAGTATCCTAATCTGAAAACCTTTGTTAGATAATCTCAAAGGCTAACCAACACATGACTATAATATCCAGTGAGTCCAACACTGAGGACGTAAAATAAATATTTGTTATGGTGTTGGATCTAAGCATATTATTATTATTTTATATAGTATTACAGTATTAAATTTTTACTAGGTTCAATTTTTATTCAATTTCAAATCCACATGTACAATTTATCATTATTATACATATATACTTACATATAGGATGAGAGTAGAAATGGCAGTTGTGTTGCGTGCAAGTATGGCCCAATGTAAGGCTGTATTGCCATGTGAATGATCCGTTGGGTTTGTGGACGCACCAAGAGTTAGTAAAAGCCGTGCAGGGTCTACAGCAGATACTTTCCACGCTGCCCACATGAGGGGTGTCATGCCCCCAGCATCTGGGGAATCTGGATCCACTCCACGGGCCACTAGATAGGCCACAACAGCTGTGTGCCCAAACTGGGCAGCCAGGTGTAGGCAAGCACAACCTTCGGCATCTCGTAACGACGGGTCGGCTCCTGCACGCACCAATAACACCGTCGCCTCGAGGTGGCCTTGTCGTGTTGCCCAGTGCAAGGGCGTCGACTGTAACTCGCCACCAACAGCGTCCACTAGCGCGCCCTTCGACAATAAGTATTCGATGATCTCCCGTCGGTTGTTGATAGCGGCCCAATGTAACAAGGTTACGGTTTCGTGATCTGGTTGGTTTACATCCCAACCAGCTTCCACGAGCTCCTTGACCCTGGTGAACGCACCATACTGGGTAGCTTTGACTATGTCGAAACCGCTGTAATCCCGCTCCAGCGGCGCGGGCGGGGGCTCCCGCGGCGGCGGCCCATCGCCTTCGCGCTGAGTCTTGCCGCACTGGCCGCTAGCAGCCGCACCGCAGGCACTGTCGTACATGGCCGCCTTCACGTGGGACCCGGTGAAACAAACATTATATCGGAATATTTCCGATTTAATTATACTATGTTACAATGATAAGTCAAATCGGATAAAATCTAAAAAATGATAACGAAATGAAGGAACTGTCATCACACACCTTTTATTGACATTTCATTTCAATACATTAGTACAGATTCACAGAGCACAAACAATATAGATGTACAAACACCTTCACAGAGCAAGTAATCATGTTAAAGAAGGTAATTTAAATTGGTTTACTCTCTCTTGCCATTCACTACAGTAGAATTATCTATTATATTACCGTGCCTCCTTCAATGTTCATGTTATTCACATTTACGTGGTTCGTGTTGCCCACTGAATCATGTAATCCATAGAAAAAGAATATCTTGGCGTATTCTTAAAGAATTATAGTTAAACCAGTTTTAAAAGTTCTAAAGCTTAAGCGACTTATTCTATTTCTAGTGAAATACATTCAAGTTTTAAAAATATAATACTTATTTACTTCAACTATTACATTTTCATTTTCAAAATTTTTCTTTTGGGTCCGTCATTCTTGTTAGAATGGTCGTGGTTACGAGCCGGTCGGGTCTTGTGTCGCCAGTGTTAGTATTCATGGACGGAAGTGTGAGTGAGTGACTTTATCAAGTCAGTTCATCATATAATAATAGTTAACTACAAAATTAAATATTATTATTTTGGCATTAGCACAAGGAAGGTAGAATGATCCAAATATTTTTCTAATAGAATACAAAGGCAATCGCGCAAGCGTTTCGCCTGATAGACATCAACAATAGCATGCAGCGGCTTCGTAAAAGCGTTGTCGATTTTTGAGTAAGGTTTGTTTATAATAGTGTCAATGTCATATTATGCGTTAGTAGATAAACAACGTTATGTTTTTAAATTTGTGATATATCTCACTTATGGACATTATGATTAGAATTGCTAACCTACACTTTGTAAAATTTAGGATAATTTTGACAGGTCACCCTAAGGATAATGCAGTGTATAATCGTTAATGAACGTATTCGATTACTATTCTTATATAACTTGATATCGATAGAATCATTTCCATTTATGAATTTTTAAAACTACACCACGTGCAATTATCATTGGTTAATAATTTAAAAAGTGAATATTAGATAATTTAATTATAGATTTTTTTTTATAAATATATGTGATATTTAATTGGAAATAATTTATATATTTATAATGAATAATATAATTTAACCTAAACGTCTTTCGATTTATTTAAGTTCAAATCGATTTTCCAGTCTGTAGTTGTTCGCTATGAGTAGCACTTCGCTAAGAGGGAGGTACCCATCTATAAAGTATGATATTATCGGAAGTACATTTTACCAGAAAAAATATAAAACTTCATGTGCGTGACCTGTCAAAATTATCATTCTAAATTTTACAAAGTATAACAGAATGTTTTATATTTATTACGTCATTAATTATAGCATTGGCTAGTAAGTATTCAGCCAAATATGGAATCTATGTAAAACATGATTTCTTCGTTTTCTTATTTTGTTTTAAGCCTATTCATAACTTTTAAGTCTTTACGAAAATTTATTTAAAAGTTCATTGCTTTAGTAAATTGATAGACCTTACCTGTGTTTTAAAAACAACATTAAGCAATTATCATCATCATTAGCATAGTCTAAGTCATAAGTTATCATAAGACTTGGCATAATCAAGCAAATTATTTCAGATCGATATGTTCATGGTTGTCCTTTTCCAACTTCTTACTATTGATATTTAGGATCAAACTCCTTTTTTGAAGTAATAAAAGTTAATTTTACTTATGAAACGGTCAATAACCAATTTTTTATATATCGGTTCATAATGACATACCTCTGAATATGGGCGAAACAGCGAAAGAGTGGGGAAATCTTGTTTTCTGTTTATAAAATTTTATCGATTTGTGCTGACAGCACATTACCTTTTTCGCATCAGGCAGCATTAAGAATGATAACGAAAGATTAAAGTATATTAAAATCAATATAAATTAATGAATCGGATTTAGATAAGTGTACAAATAATATAAAAATAAATATTTGTTTCTTCTAAATCGCTCCGCATCTCAGCCACGCAATCGACCAACTCGTAACAGCGGGACCACTGTTTCCAGTGGTTTCCCTCTAGCAAACGCTTCGGCATTGGAGCCTCTTATTTTTAGTATATATCTTTCACAACTTTCGTGACCAATACTTGAAAGTTTAATGATGTAAAGTTGATATCAGACGAGCTGCAGGTTTGCATGTGGTCAACGTAGTTACAATTTTGGCTTCAACTGGACGGATTTGTACATTCAGGTGCAGTACTGTGAAGTCAGCTCCAGTTTTTCATTGTCAATAGCACACAGTTAAGAATAAGGAAACTAACCGCTTGGAGTCTTAATCTCAAAATGTTTTTTGTGTTCAGTTTTGGGGT
Organism: Baronia brevicornis; assembly: GCA_031353405.1. Classification (NCBI taxonomy): domain Eukaryota; kingdom Metazoa; phylum Arthropoda; class Insecta; order Lepidoptera; family Papilionidae; genus Baronia; species Baronia brevicornis. The sequence continues at coordinate 542,872 of JASFAT010001399.1, read as the reverse complement.
CGCAAGAGTAGTGGTGAGATAAACAACATTTGCGCTTCTATTTCGAAGTGGGTTCCGCGCACCGTGTCACGTCGACACGTTGGCAGCGTCCATTTGAGTTATCAACTTTTGCGCTCTAAGAGTATGCGATACTTTTTTTAATTTTGAATAACGGGTTAGATCTAGCCTATTATGACCCTCAGATGACTTTTTTTTGCGATTGCCAATGTTATTATAATATTGTTACGAGCTGCGGTTCAGGGATCGGAAACATTAAATCGGCCACTAGTTTCACTTCTCTTCTACTATGTTCTTCCGTATTAAATTTTAAACTCTCCTTTGACGCATCTTTATATAGATAAAACGATCGAACGTTCCAGCATTCCCAACATTCGAAAATGTGCCAACAATGTGTAGTCTTTTCTAGACATCGTCCCGTCTCTTTTCCGCGCGCAGCTATTTTTTTATTAACTGTTCTAGTCACGTATTGACGGACATCTTGTCAATTTATTTTCAAAAGTCATAATGGCTTTCTTAACCAGGATTTTGAGATTTCAAAATGAGGTTTTAATCGTTTCATAAAAAAAATATGTGTACATATGTATATAAAATGAAACGTCCTTGAAAATATCCGCAAAACTGCAAATATAATGGCTTGGCATCCTCTCCTGATTTGATTGTGGAACACCACACCCTGGAGCTCCTGTTCACTCACCTGACGTTCGGTCGCTGCACGCTGATGGTACTGGGGGGAGGAGGGAGCAGGTTAAATAAAATGCAAGCCGTAGTCGATAAAGCTTTCAGAGTTTATTAGTTAAACAAATATCACTTTTGTTTATTTACAACCAAAGCAATCACAAATTTATAAACTAATTGTAATCACCTAAAACTACTTAACAGATTGAAATATTTACAATAGAGTCAACAACGTTCAACTCGTGGGGGCGGACGCCGCGCCAGCCGCCCGCCCTCCACCTCCACTCGCTACTTCTAACAACAACGTAACTAACGAGCGAGCGGTCAGTCGCCTCCCCGCCTCCCGCAACACTGATTGTCATGGATTTCACTAAACGTGAAGGCAGAGCGTCGACGTCGCTCGACTCATCCACACGCGACTTCCGGTACAGACCCTCCCTCACTCAAAATATATATTTGTGATGTATGAACGAATACTAGACGGCGGGGTGCGACTCCTGGGCTGGCTGACCATCTCTACGTCGCTCACTACGGCCGCCGCCCGCCGCCCGCCGCCCGCCGCACGCACGTAAGGCACTTTGACACATGTCTCACGCAGAGCGAGACATGCGGACTCCTCCGCGGACCGCCCGGCCGGAGGGTGGTCGGCGCGCTCGTTACGTGCCGCCGCGCGTGGGCAGCGGGGTGGGTGGCGGGCAGCGCGGTCATGTGGAGGCGAGCGGCTGCGAGACCACCGGCGAGCGCCGCAGCGGAGACGCCTCCTCGTCGTCACCGCTGCCCCCGCACGCCGCACCCCCCGCCGCCGCGCCGCACTCGCCGCCCGCGGGCTCCGTCAGCCGCAACGCCACCTCCAAATCACGGAGGACCTGCAACGTCACCGGCGAACACACTGTATTTGACATGTTACGCACCATCGCATTACAGACGCGGGGAGTATTTGTGTGTGAGTTGGTCACGCGGGGCTGCACCACCGTTCCTGCGAACGATAAGCGATCACAAGGAAGCGACAGCGTCGCTGACGCGGACCGCGTGTGACACAATACACACACACGCACACACGCACACAGTGTAACAATTAATGTCTCCCACAGTTAGGCCACAGTCACGCTAACAAGCTCGTCAGATTTAAATTTCGTTAAAATTCCTTTTAAGTAACTGTAACATCTCGGTTGGTAAATAATGGTTGTTTGAAAACGTAAAACAGCAAATTAAAGAGCTAACACAACCATGGTGAACATTTAAGTGAAGGTCGGAAGTTTGATATTAATACAAATTGTATCCGGCTGTGATACAGCTTTTGCTGCAGCGTGGCTCTACCACCACTAACACCTACACCTAGTGCTTGTTGCAGCTCACTGTGTTACACTGAAGTTGCTTCATCGACTCTCTAGATGTCGCTGTATTATTTTTATACTGAATATGAATAAACTTGTCATTTTACATGATGTATATATTCATGTACACAATTTCGGTCCCATACACGCACGTCTACCAGAGGAACGTGCGCTCCCACGAGAGCTGCTGTCGCCGCCTGACCCCCGCGAACGGGGAGGGCCTGTGACGGTCCCAACGTAGGAAAAGGGTTAGCCATATCTAAACGACAAGAAGTCGATGGGATATGCACCATGAGACTATCTATAAAGTTTGTTACACATCAAAAATGAAAAAATACGAGAAATAAGAAGAGGATACCTGCGGAGTTTCTTTAGGCGTTTCTTGTCCGTCTAGAGAAACCTGATTACGAAATGGCGGTAGGTAAAAGCTCGAGAGTTAGAGGAGTGATGTTTGACAAATGAAATTCATATGTCGAAAAATAAAGAATGTAAATGGTGTTAAATGATGGGGGAACGGTGTGTATGGACTGGAGGGGGGGGGTACGGACCTCGGTCTCCTTGGCGTCGAGCAGCGCGAACCGGCGGTCGAGCGCGGTGAAGTGCGCGAACGTGAGGTGGAGGTGCGCGTGCAGCCGCAGCAGCGCGAGCTCGCGGAAGTGCGCGGCGTACATGTGCGCCACCACGTGGTACTGCAGCCGAAGCACGCGCCGTACCACGCCCGCGAACTGCGCCGGGAACTCGTTCGCTGCGCCCACAACACGACACACTGCACCACCACCACCAACCACGCTAGTCCGACTGCGGACTGTAGGTGATTATTGTGATACTGTGCCCCGCCAACAATGGGACCACGTGATACCAAACACTCATTAAAGTTACTCTAACAACCAATCGACAATTGTGACGTGATGCCAAACAACACGCCGCGCCCACCGGCCACCGGCCAGCGTGACGTTCCGAATGTTCTCGGAGTCTGTGCGCGGCGGACTTGCAGACGGTATAATTGTCGAAATGGTGGAATTAATCGTTATCTCAATCAGCGCACGCACACACACACATCTTCAAATGCGCGCACACGCACACACGTGCTTAGTCAATCAGTCCACTTCCTTAGGTGCTCTAATCGCACTAATACATCTAGTGTAGTATAGTGTAAGTGTCTTTGGAGTGTGTCTGTGTCTGTGGGTGTGGGTGTGGGTGTGCGGGTGCTGGTGGGGTGCACTCACCGTACTTGGTGGGGAAGACGGCCTCGTCGCTGAGCGTGTTCTGCGTGTAGGTCATCACGTAGTCGACGTACTGCGGCGCGGCGACGCGCGACTTCTTGCCGCGCTCGTCGTACCACGCGTACGCTCGCCCGCCGGGGCCCGTCATGTCGGGGCACGAGGCCGCCGTGCAGAACTCCGACACGGTGCCGTACAGCAGGTTCACGTGGTCGAACAGCGCCAGCGCTGCGGGCGCAACAACACACACAACTACATATACTGCGTGTGCATGAATATACTTTGTAAGTATTCGCCGGGGGTATCTGTCACACTAAAATGTGTTGCATGCACTTCTAGGAAGCGTATAGTCCACCGGGAGTGGACGGGGCGTGGACGATGCGGGGCGCGGACGGGAAGTACGGGAGGGGAAGGGTTGTGCGCGCCACGCTTGCCGTTCCACAAATGAAGTGCAACAACAAACACAACTCGTTTGTCTGACAGCCGCGGCGGTTGTGTTCCACGCTGCACGATTATTAAATATAATCGCACAGCGTGGAATAATCCCTCCCAGCGTCGAGCTGCTGCACGCGGTGATACAGAGGATGACTAGAGCACAGCACTAAACAGTAAAGGAAGGTCTCCATACTATTCACACGCACGCCATGAGTATTGTAGTAGCAAACTTTTCCCCAGATTTAATTTTTAAATGACGAAATGTATTATCGACGAAAAATGAAATTAAAATGCATACACATTAGCCAAGACCTTTGTTATCTAACAACAGATTAACAATCGGCGGCCGTCACACTCGCGCCGCCCGCCCACCACCGGCGCTAATGTTATGTAATCTCTCGCCCCGCCGCCGGCACACACAGTCACCGGTCACACGAGGCGTGTGTGGACACGCGCCACGATGCCACTCACTGTAAACGCTAACTATCACTACTCCATCCAAACTGTCCGTTCAAGTAAATGAAAAAACGGCCGCGACGCCGCCACCAGCGCCACCAGCGCGACCAGCGCGATCACGTGACGACGTGATCCTACGGTAAGTACATCCCTCTCTCTCTCGTATCGTTCAATGTACACGGGGGTGATTATTTACTAGTTTCTAAGAAAGTCGATAGTGTAAATAATGTGATGACTTATTATATTAACAATAGTAATCAAAAATCAATCATAATTTCGTCATTATAACCAATTAAATCTAACGGCATAACTATTTAATTGAAACGAACGAACCGTTCGCTAAATTACAAATCAGCGCTAAAAATCACTATCACTATGACATATTATTATTATTATTTACAAAAGACTACATGAATGGCTAATAGATGCCAATATTTATAATATTCATGACTTTTTTGCTTTAAATAGTCGATCAAATATATATAATAGATAAACATATAGTGCGAAGTATAAAGTGATATATAAATGTAATAATTGTTTTTAGTTATTTCTAATAGTGTGTCATTATTAATGAAGTTTGTACGCCGTGAGTGGCAATGTGATGGAGCTTTTATACGTCTCTCTTTTTTTCATCTTGTTGTAACCTCACATTATACAAATAAAGAATTATTATTATTAAAATAACAGTGTTGATTAATGAAGTCAGGCGGTAGTTTGCGAAAATCCATTACTATGAGGAAAGTGAGAATTTTTACTTGGCTTAGATCCGCGACAAGTATACTGTATATATAAGTATATATAAAGATAATCACACTCACACACTCTCCCACAATGTACACGACACGACACGTGTTCCGGCTCAACACGAGGCATCATCAGGTATAGTGGACTTTATGGAAGACTGTTAAGTCTAGTAACTTAACACACACGATATACGAATAACAGCGGACATCCCACCATTAATATGGGAAAATATAATAGAAGGAAAAGAACAAGTCTTCGCCGCCCTCTGACATACTTTTTGGTAGGTGACGGTCACGTCGCACGCATAATAATATAAAATAAACGATATATCAAATAGATAAAATAATAATAATAACTAGTCAACTCCCTCCCGGGGGGGACAGGCCGCGGACACACTTAACCGTAACTTGGAAAGTATTGGTAGAGGAAGGATACGAAAAATCAAGGAACATTTTTTTGAAAGAGACCCGATAACCGAGGATTCAGGTTCTCAAAAAAGCTCGTCATTCTTAGAAAATCAAATTTACTGGTCACTTTCATAAAAACCTACACACTGTCGGAGACGATGAGAAATTATGTCACACAGCATGACTCTTAGCTACGTGACTTAAGTAACGAGCTGGTCTTATTTGCATGAAAACCGACAACCGCTGAGATAGAGGGGCCCCGTGTGAGAGAGTGAATAGGTAGTGCGTCACGTACTGTGCGAGGCGAGCCACTCGTTGTAGTCGAGGCCGTGCGGCAGCTCCACCAGCTGGCGCATGTCCAGCTCGGGCAGCTTGCGCTCCAGCAGCGCCTCCTGCAGGTACAGCTTGGGGTCCCCGGCCGCCTCGCCCTCGCGCTCCTTGCGCCGCGCCTTCCTGCAACGCGACCACCGCACACATTAGTCTAACTCCATCAACACTTCACTGTGTACACACACACACACACACGCACACATTACAATTCCATTTCAGACGCATTACAGCGTTTCAAATAATACTCATGTCAAAGAATATAGACTGTGTGAATAACAACTACTTCAGGCAGACGATCTTCTGGGATATCAGAAAGCGGATTCCACGGGGCTACATTCGCGGCCCATTTCTTGTACACACAAATGATTTAACATGTACGGTAAACAGTGCCCACGAGATTACATTGTTTGCGGGTGGCGTTTCGCTAACTAGGGTCGCGGGGCCAGAGCTTGCGCACACCACTCTGTGTGTTTACATTACTTAACCGTTCGAGTGCCGATGAGCGCGACAACGCCGCACAGTTTTGTAAGCCAATCAAACACCCCAGAAATGAGAGGATTTATTGCTTGTATGCATAAGCATATATACTGAAAAAGAGCATCACAAGGAGGGCAACTATTTGTGACAAGGGTAAATGACATCAAAAACAAAAGATTTCTTTGGCACTTCCAAGTACATATGAGTAAAAAACAATGGCGCTAAAAGTGTTAAACCAGATCCGTGTCGCTCCCGGGCCCACGCCTTGACAGATCTCTATGTAAAATTCTGTTATATTCATAGTTACTAAAACACAACAAAACATTGTGGACAGTCACAACTTATACTTAGCTAAGATCCGCGACAGGCAAACAAAAACAGAAAAATAATGTGTGTTTTCGGCTGTAAGAAGTGGATTGACAGGGAACTCAAACTAAATCTCATAGAAAAAACACATTTTTATACACTTTTATACTAAAATCTCAATGAAGGAGTCTTGCGCCGTTTGTTCTATCAGAAAACCCCAAACCGGTGCTAGTTCATGAGTTTTAATATTGACATTAAAAAAAATTCCTTGTGAATCTTTGACTGGTACATAAGGGGAAATCGATCGAATTCATCAAAAGAAGATTTAACACGTTGACGGACAGTAGGAACAAGCGAAGTTCGAAAATTGACACTATATGTTTTTGTGATTTTTAGAATGTTAGAAGTATAGTTTTACTCTTTCTGCTTAAATAAACTTAATTTTGATTAATTTAGTACCTTTAATTAGGTTGCGGCTATAACAGCAAAAATTTAAAAACGTAAATGACAGGTTTAATGGTTCAAACAAGCAATTTTTGTATGCAACAAAGTATTTTTGGGAGTTTTACACGAAATGTTAGTTCTTAATCAAACAAAAATAAATAAATGACAAAAAAATTTATTATAATTTTATAATTATTATACATTATTTTCGCACTACTCCCTTCACAACCACGTGCATACTGAATCTGCAACTCGTATAACAGGTGAAATATGAACTTCAACCTAAAAAGATGTTTTCAAAACACGACACTATGCTTCTACGTATACGCCAGTAAGTGCACATTTGTGCTGCTATAGCCGTAGTGTCTAAAAACGACCGTTTCGTTTTGGACGGCTATAGCAGTCACGCCACATTGTGAACTTCGCTTTGACGGTTATAGCCGCAATTGTCCGTCAACGTGTTAAATTGTTTTATGAGAAACGAAAAATAACAACTCCCGCGTAAACATGTTCAATGCGCACTAGATTGTCACGTCACGACACGACACGACACGACACGAGTAGCACAACACAGTACAGCACATGTAGTGCAATAATGGCGAAATTACTGTGCGCACCGGTGTCGGGCACTCTATTAGTTCGCTCTTACACTAACCGATTGCGCTAAGCCGCAAGTGAAACTGACAAGTTGTTTGGAAATATATGTATATATTAATAACAATTTTAAATTTGCTTATTTTGAACGATTTTTGCAAATTCAGTTTAGGCGTGTAGAGCGCGGTAATTAAATTTTACGGCTGCGAATGATGGTTCGTCTTTGTTATGGTATACTTTGAAACCTTCGCCACTTGCAGTGTGAAGCACGAGCGACCCGTCGGGAGTCCGCCCTCGTGAGACATGGTTTGAATGTTTCCAAACCCCCCGATTGGGAATACAAACTGTACGTGCGGTGGTGCAAGGCCGCGACCCCACCTGCTCTGACACGTTGACGTCACCGGCTGATCCCCCCCCCGCGCGCACACACACACACATTTACAACTTACGCGTAGGACCGGCGAGGGGCGTGTCAGAACGTGTTATTAAAACACACAAACATCTTTTGTGTTTATTAATAATAAACAAAATTAATATTATTCTCAACCGAGAACCAAACCCGCGCAGGTAATTATTTTAAGTCACTGCATTAGAGACATTTACTCCATGAGATGCGAAATACTGAGGAACTGCTGTTTGCGATGTTTGCTACTGTACCGAGTGAGACAACGGCGCGGCCCGGGGGTCCGTGCCGGCGTGCCGCGCGTCTTGTCAACACACGGATGTGAGTTCAATTTCGAAAGAAATCCTCTGTTCACAACAAGTTCTTGTCTTACACATCGTAATGTCAAAAATTAAACTTAATTATTAAAAAAGATCTATGCGGTGCGTGTGTGAACTGGAACGCCCGTGGGTGTCATTAAACGAACGTTCACATGGCCAACGCTAAATGTGCTCTGTCTGTGGTCACCTAGTAGCCGGTCTGGATTACATCCCAGACGAAGAAATCGTTGGGCTTTTTGATGCCACCAGGTGACCCGCTCTGCTAAAAAAGAAACCATCAAAAGGTTTTACATCGTCAACAACCAAAAATCAGTTTAAACCGTTTCAGAAAGATTTTAGCGAATTGAAAAATGTCATTATTACTAAAAAACCATCAACAGGTTTCCAACACAAAACTTTGTAGAATAAGATGGATCGCTTTTATGATAAATGTCCTAGGTTAAGTTAAACTTTTGTTACTTCTCTCATTTAAGTTGACTACTGTCTTCCGTAGAGGCTATATACCTACGTATACCTGAAGATGTCTAGCGTTGAGGCGAAACATTGTGGAAAAGTAATAGTGTGTGTTTGATGTTGTATGTGATAAGATAAACGACTAGTTATTCTATAATTTCCACTTCTTTAGTATACACACACACACGATACTATTTTGTTCGATTTGTTTTTCACGGATCTAAGTAATTTTGAGTGTCCACGGTGCGATAGAGCGCGGGCGCGGGCGCGGGCGCGGATGTCGCTGTCGTTCGCTAGCGGCAGCGACCTTGTATTCAGTATATGTAAACCTTTCGTGGCATTTTTCAACAATTGTTACCTTTTTGTAATCAGTTTTACAGTAGTGCATAAAAATAAATTGCAAATGCGAAATGGGGGAAACGGATACCTTTTAGTTCCATATCAGAAAGAGACAGATTACAACTAGTAGACCAGTACTAACTTCCCGAGTAATGTGTCGACGAGAATGGATAGCCACAGCATGAGCATCTCGAGGCAGCGGTCCATGGTGAGGGCGGGAGCGGGAGCGGGAGCGGGGGCGGACGCGGGCCGCCGCCGCCGTCCATCGCTCGTCATCGCAATGTTTAACACGTCAGTACGTGCGCGGTTCCTCGGGGTGATTCATAAGTGGACAAGGACACGACGCTGTGAGCGATGGGGCGGTGGGGCGGTAGTCTCCATGCGCTTCCGAGTGCCCTTGTCGCCTGTCAACGTTTATCTCTAAACGGCATCATGCATGTACGTCGATACAAAAATCAGCTCCAACGCGAAACAGTAACGAACCACAGATCACCACACTTACGCAGCCAACCCAGTGACATTCACAAATAAACACACACAAACAGATGCCGTCTCACCTGAACGGTACCGCCGAGTAAAAATATGACGGCAGAGAGAACAAAACGCCGAGAACCACCGCGTGACACATCACAATGACGACTGGCGCGGCCGTGTGGTAGCGCACACCCCGCCGGGACCCCCCTACCTCAGTCCACGGTCACCGCAGCAGAGCCCGTCTCTGTCGCATACGGCAGCGCCCGCGCTCCGTCCGCCCACACAATATCAGTGAGTAGAGTACCAATAGTAGATAATGTCGTCCGTCGTTAGTTCGATACGGCGGAGGTCCAGTCGGCGTGTGCGCCGCGGTGACGACGACGCGTTGCGCAACCCGCGGCCGCCAAAGATCAAGGTCGCTCGCACGGCGACGACGACGTCCGTCCGTCCGCCCCCCGCCCCGTCCGTCCACCGCGCCGTGCTACAACGCGGCGATCCGCTATTTCGGTGCGTTACGTACGACCACATTTACCGTACACACACAGCGAACGAAAGTAGGTCGACGCAGTTCTCGAAACGTTTTTAAAGTGAAACGCACCGCTGCACTGATTTGGCAAGCGGGGCGCGTACGAGGAAGAGCACGAAATGTCACGGGAGCGGTCACCGTCCGCGTGCGGCGCGGCGGCGACCCAGTAAATAAAACTCAGCATACAGCACGTTATGACTAATGCCCGAGACACGATACACCACGAGGACATCTCATACCAACCGAATACCAAAACCAATAACCACTAAAGTGCTTCTTTCTAAAGTCCATAAATTTTTCTTTTTATCTAAAGCAATTACTATCTATTATTTTTAATTATTAAAAATTGTCAGAAATTATAGAAATCGAGCAAAAAATTGAGCATGGTGTTTGGCAACCGCGGTTGTTAAAAATCAAAGTTGAGACAAAATTTTGGCAACCATAGTTGCCAAATAAGTGCGTGAGCGGTTAATCAATGTATATATAATTAAATTATGCCTATTAGAAGGTATTTCCTCCGCCGGATTAACACTGACAGAAAGGACGGAAATATTACAGCAACTTGCACTGCGATCGGTTGAATCATATAAGTGTTTAGATTGTTTACTGTAACATACAAAATGTTGCAGTAAACAATCTAAACACGAGGTGTGTACGTGGCTAACAATCATCACTGCGGCACCCATTAAGTGAAATACGTAATCAAATTGCAGGTCGCGGTGCGGCGGTGCGGGGGTGCGGGGGGCGCGGCGGCACACTGCGGTGATCGGCACCGCGCCGTACACGCGCCACGCAAGTTGGTCGTCTAAATGCTGTTTCAGAAGACCAGCGAAAAAGACGACACGGCACGTGTGAGACCGCACATAAGTCAGTCACATTAGTCATGGTGACGTAGGACCTAAAGTTGTAATAAAGATAACGTGAGTAACATGCTATGAGTAGATAAAACTATAAGAATCCGTCATTCTAGAAGAGCTCAAGTTATAATTGCTAGTTATTCTGAATTGTATAAAGATACAACATGTCTCGTTAATGTTTTTCAGAAAATTCCCATTTGGCTCATTATGAAGTAGGTACTATTTTATTGATGTCTTTCCTCATAAAAATAATAGTGTTATGGAAAATGGGTTCGTTGCTTGACGCGGCGAGGCCGGCCCGTTACTACCGCTCCCCGCGCCCCCACCCCGCGCTGCACTGAGCGCGCGTCCGTCCTGTTGCGGCGAAAAAAAATATAATTCTATTATGAGTCCACTCGACGTAAATAAACAAGTGCAAGTTTACAACAATCCTCATGGAGCTGAATATTAGTGCACGTCTTCAATGCAATATGTTATTATGAAAACGAGCAGGCGTCGCGTCGTCCGCATCGCCCGATGAGAAGTAGTCAACGACGGCCGTAGACATCCACAGCGTCAATGGCACTGCGGAAGCGTTGCCGGCCTATGCACTACAAATAAAAAATAATGTTTCCCACCCATTCTGCGTCCGTTAAAAGATAACTGAAGACCAAAGACCAACGATTGGATTTTTTGTATTTTTTGCCAGCGCCCGACCGACCGCACCCACGACACACGGGTTGATCCTTTATAATACATTCACTATGCAGCCAAATTTTCTCCCACCTGCTCCACAAAAACGTCTTAACGCCTTTTTCTGCAATCGCAAAGAGGTCGTAGCACAAATACATGTAGGTTGTACATAAGTGAGTTTGTTTTTTTTTTTCATCAGTATGTAACAATTGTCCACAGCAGGTCTACGCCCCGTATTCGCTCCAATATCGAATTAAATGCAGCAGATGAGAGTTCCCGAGATATCACCGAGGAGACGACCCAACCTAACGATAACGCTTAGTGTTTACGAGAAAAATACAAAAGTTCAACGTTTAACCTTTGACCTCGGAAAATGTTTAGCAGACGGGGCATGGTAATATTGTATTTAAGACCTGTACCAGTTTTCAGCTGTACGCGAATTGATGTAAATTGAAACGTCTATTTAGTCCGGATGTACGGCGCAGATCGCCGGATCGCGCCGGTAATTTGGTCTCGCGCACACTTTGCCGTTGTTGCCACATGCACCGTGTACGAGGTGTTACGTAACGCAGCAGCCGCAGTGGACGTTGTGCTCAAAACTTAAATTCGTTCGCACAGCAGCCGAGCGCTGCCGTTCTACATGTCTCAGAAGTATTTCAGTGGGCTGCTTGCTATTCGCCGCGCACCGCGGCGGGGAGGGCGCGGGTGCGGGCTCGGGCCTCCGGCGAACATTCAACAAACCTTCGATTTAGCAAAATATTTAAAATATTTATTCTACTAGTTCTACTAGTATTATAAATGCGAAAGTTTGTGAGTATCGATGTATGTTTGTTACTCTTTCATGAAAAAACTACTGGACGGATTTGGATGAAAAATTTACAGTAATATATGTTATACATCGGAATAACATATAGGCTACAACTTGTAATGATTTTATGTAATTTTTTTTTTGGTCGTAATATAACGATACATGTCGAATAAGTCGGAAAAACATCTGGCCTCTTAGAGCTATCTTGGCGTACGCTGCCTAAACCATTGGAATTACACAAAGATGATGTACCGTAGGATTGTTTGTCTTGAATAGTTCTAAATAAAAGTCCGCGACAGCATATATCTATACCTTACCTTTCCTTTTATGTGGAAGCCACTATGACCAAAATTGTAAACCATAAATTAAGAAAAAAATATATTTATTTAAAATGATCTGTCACGAAACTTAATATGGTAGGCCGAATTCCACACGAGCGAAGCCGCGGACAAAAGCTAGTAATAAATAAATGTGTGATTGAATGTCGCGAGTACAATAGATCCATGTTTAAATGTCGCGTGGTTACGTGTTGAACATGGCGCGCTACATTTGACACCGACGTTGTCGCGACATTTTCACGCCAACGGACCGGCCTACTTTTCGGTTGTCTTCCGTAGAGTCTACTATACCTGAAGATGCCTCGTGTTGGGGCGAAACACGTGTCGTTTACAAGATGGAAAAATGATAATGTGTGTTTGTTGTTGTGTATAGTGGTGGGTGGAGAATTGATGGCCGATTTTCGGTAAGTTTTTGGTTTAAGTTCCAAATAAATCCACTTAACCCAACGGAAAAACACACATTATTAATTTTCTGTTATTGTTTTGCTTGTCGCGGATCTTAGCTAAGTAAAACTTTTGACTGCCTATATACAAAGCTGTAAATAAAATTGAAGAACTTTTACGAAGATTGCGGGTTTTATTTTTTAAAAGTTATTGCGTCCAAATGTTGACCGCCACGTAGAGCACACTCTTGGAATCTAGCCACAGTGTTGTGCCACTCGCTGAACTAGTCACGTCGGGATGCCGTTAACCTAGTGGACGATATTTCCTTTTAGTACTGATGTGGTCGTTGAATTTTTTTCTTTAACTTTACGCGTGAACTACCCTTCTAATACTACATACAAAAAGTCCATAGTGGGTGAGATACGGCGACCTGGGTGGCTAGGGGATATCACCGAAACCGCTTGTTAATTAGTTAGAGAATTATTAAGAAAATGTTTTTTAATCCCTTTAGCAGTGCTAGGCGGGGCGCCATCCTTATGAAACCGTGTGCATGAAGTGTTTTCTTTCCATATGAGCAGAAAATAATCAGCAAGCATGTGTTTACTGATTATTCTACCTGTAGCCTAGTTCCGCCATCGGACTCTTTATATTGTTATTATATCAATCACACGTCATTGGGTGCTGTCACAGGCGCGTGCCAATAGCTTATTGTTTGCTTCGAAGACTTCAGAAATAGAAATAGAAAAAACTTTATTTATGATCTTGTTTTTTTTCAATATATAAATTTAAAACCTTAATAATATTATAATATACAAATAAATAAAACAAAAAGAAACTAATTTTAATCTAAGAAGTGCAGTTCATATTGCCATAAAATGCTTGCTCAGTATATGCCAGGCCTTCTTCTGAAGCACCTGGCGTTGATTTTCAGCAAGAACCAAAGTGGTCAGATTGCGGAGCACAGTGACGACATTGATACGGACACACACAATTCATCGCAACCAAAAGAACAAGTTACTGTTTGCACAGTTATAATTAGATTTTCGTATTTTTTTAACACATTTCTAGTATGCAAGTAACGAAGAGGTGGCGGCAAGTTGTTCCAACACTTAGTTGAGATGTATTTAAAGCTACAACGAAACGCAGCTGAGCAGTGGCGAGGAACAACCAGTGATGACCTAGACGCCATGGTATCGCGAGCGCTATTTTGTTTACGGGACCGTGTTAATTTATCATATTAATATGAAGGTGCTTTAAGTCCGAAATTAAATAAATAAACAATTCGTTCAGATTTAAGCCATAAAGGATATTTTCCCTTATTCTCGCCACTTCATATTCATTACAAAAAATATCCCCCTGTGAAAGCTGAAGGGGCGGGAAAGCACAGTAAGTAAAAGACAATTTCATTAGTGCGGCAAGTTGTGTCCGAGTGTGTACCGGGCACCGGGCACCGGCAGTGTGGACAGTGTTGGGCTCCACATTCACACATCCTCCATACAAATGTGTTCCGCTCGCTGCAACGCGGACGGCCTACGATTTTCTCTTTGGGACTCTTTTGGCATCCACTTGGTTCCAATCTTGTTTTTCAATAGAACATCCATCATTGTCACACAAAACTGACATTGACTTAAATAACGTCGTACTGCAGAAATGAACGAGTTGGTCTAAAATTGTAAAGAAACCGTACCAAGAATTCCTTACATGATATAGGTCAGAACTGAGAAAGGATTTTTGAAAATTTGTCCCTTAAGTGGGTTAAGTTTTCCCCACTTTCAGACTTTAACAGAGTAATTTCCTTTATGGGTTAGGGAGGCAAAAGAGCAAGCATTTCACGTGATGGAAGGCAATCAGTGCCGCCCGTAGACATCCGCAACACCAGGTGTTACAGACACTGTTGCCGGCCTTTATGGTATGAGTAGGCTTATTTTTTGAAGGTTCCAATTTTGTGGTCGTTCGAAAATCCCATGGCGGTAGCTGATTCCACAGCGTGGTGGTGCATGGAAAGAAATTTCGAGTAAATCGCAACGTACTGGATCGCTACTTATCTAGAGGGTGGGGATGAAACTTTTCTTAGGGGGCGAGTTGCGCGGTAGTGTAATTCAGCGGCGGGAATTATTCCAAACAATTCCTCGGAGCTCTCCCCATGATAAAAGCGATAAAAACTGTTAATGGATGGAAACAGTTTCCCATGTGCGGCCTGATTTGTGCCTTGTGAAGATGAAGGCGATAGACAGGTATGTGTGTGCGCACGTATGTGTGTGTGACCGTCATGCAACAATGTACAACCTTCATTTGTAACTCGATTTTATTGTATCGATTACTTTTTTATAGAATAGGTTTACGATGACGATGGTTGCGCAACCAAGTACATATGTTTAACAAAGGGCGAGTATTTCTAATTCATAAACTCTTCATATGTGTTGTTTCCATCGCACCAAAAACAGCGCGATTGTCAACCGATGGAAAACTTTTAACGCCGCCCATAGACATCCGCATGCCGTACGTATTGCAACAGCGTTGCTAGTGTTTGAGGAATGTGTAGGCTTGTTTTTTGAAGGTTCAATGTCGATTCACACATTTATTTCATGAAGTCTATTTATAAACGAAAAAATATCACAACAAAAATTACAGATGCGGTCCGATCCGCATTGACTAGTTACATCCGACGTACAACGTAGTCTTACACTAATCAAAGCTCACGTCAACTTCATTGAAATTCTCTCAATAATCAATCTGCCGACACCAGACGGGACATTCGAACGACGTACACCGTCTCAGGTTGGACGCACTGTGTCTTGTATACGTGTTTGTGGTGGCAGCAAGCGAAGCCCCCCCCCCCCACCCCATACGCTCTAGTTCCCGTCGAGCGGGGTCCGCGGTGCGCGGGGGGGGGACCGCGGCGAAGTGGAGGCGACCTTCGCCTATCAACGTGTATTGTAATGATTCCGCGACACTTGTTGCGACATGCCGACCCTCCGTTCCGACTAAAACAATAGCAAGTTGACCGCAACAACTACAAGGTAACGAACAGGGTTGCTTTTTTCGTGTCGGACAGCACCGTCTGCGGCGCGCGACGCACGTCTCACAAACAAAATGATAGCGACCGGTGGTGTCCGCTGCCGCTCACTGTCGCTGGGCTCGTTTGTAAACACTCTCGTTTGAATGCACCTGTTACCTGTATGCCTTCACCTTCCCAAACCAACGCGTACGACGAACGTGAACCAACGAGTGTTGGTCGTCTTAGTGTTTGACCGCATTTATCTTGACGATACAAATAAATAACAACGAGACTTGGTTACTGTACCAAATAATATTATAATTTTTTGTACGCCTCGAGAAAACGATTCTATTACAAATCATTTAGAGTGCAAGTTTAAAGTGTTTTTTTTCCACTTCATGTTATTGCGGTACACATACGTGGTTGGTGCATCGCTAGTGGAACGGACGCGTTCAGTCGTACAGAGGGGGGGGGGGGGGGCTGTCCGACGACGACAAACTCCAACACACACACACAACAGGACGTCGACAACACCGACACTATGGTGGCTTGTGAGTGCAACGTGATCTCATCTGAATTGTGTCGCGACACAATTTCTCAAACGCGGTGCGTGCGTGCGTCTGACATGTACGGTACGTATGCCGCCGTGCCGCTACGTAACCTCGGCCAACTAGCACTGGTGCACCGCCGTCGACCCACCGTGCGTGCCGCTGCACTAGCGCGTTCGCTGCGAAATGTACCGCGCACCCACGCACGACAACTAACGAGATCAAACCGGACAACACTCACGCGACGAGTCCCCCGAGGAAGGCGACGGGCCCGCCGCCAATGAGCCGTATTCTCCTGTGGCACGAGTCGAGCAGCGAGTGTCTGGCGTGCTGCTGCGGCGGCGGCAGGCCCACTGCGCCCGCCGGGTGCAGCATCAGTCACCGCGCACGCTTCACACACCACGGAACCGACGTGTGTGTGCCGCCCGCCCGCACACGGGACATCGCGCGTGCACCGCGCACCAACCGACACCACGGACCGATCCCACCGCGGGACTAACTGACACTGACCGACTGATTTACTTACTGCCCGCCGCCCCGCCCGCCGCACCTCGCCGCGCCTCACCACCCCGCACCGCCCCACGCCAACGCGACCACACGTCACACGTGTGACGTGTTCAGCGAACGTCCTATTGATTGTTTGTTTATGATTCTTCAACTATGATATAAAACGGATATGATTTAAAACGGCTACATAATAAAATTTAAAGCATTTTGTACATACAGCTGATGTTGCTCAGGGCAAATTCATTTTTTAAAATATAATACATAATGAAAAGAATATTTAAACAGAATAAATATTTTTTTAATTTCACACGCTCTCTTAGATACTCTTAGAGAAAAAAGACTGCCAACTAAAAGCATGTCATGGAACAAATCATTTTAAAAAAATTTCGTAACTAATCTTTTGCAAGTGGCCATCCATAAATTACGTCACATATTAAAGGTCAACAAAGTCTGACATATGTAATAAGGAGACGGCCGCGACGCTAGCGTCTTCGATGCAGGGCTAACAACACACCGCGCGTGTAATGTATTCCATAGGCGCGCGTGCGTGCGTGCGTGCGTGCGTGCGTGCGTGCGTGCGTGCGTGCGTGCGTGCGTGCGTGCGTGCGTGCGTGCGTGCGTGCGTGCGCGTGTGTGTGTGTGTCTGTGTGTGTGCGTGTGTAGCTGTGAATAAATGTCTGTAGGCCTTACAAATATTTATTCCGATAGAACGCCTCGCCACTGCACCATTCGGCTCGCCCAAACAAATCAGTTTCACAACATTAACAGGGCTAGTTTCGTGTTAACAACTCCAAGCAATCTACACAACACTTGGTTAATGAAAATACAATAGTTGAAATCGGTAGCGCCGCGGGCACAACACATGAAAACCATCTCTAAAAGGAACAACAATGCACCAGTACCACTCTATATAAAATGGCTATTGGCTGTTCTGTTCTCTTATGTTGATTGTTGAAACGGCGGTCGGTGGCCGGAGGCCAGGGCCCGGGCCGGGAGTCGCGGCGGGCGCGCGCCGCGCTACGCCGACGCCGACACTTACCAGAGGCAGTCCAGCATGACAGAGCCGCATGCGGGCCGCGGCACCGCCGCGCGTGCACTCACCTGCAACAATACACGCGCACTGTTATCGTACGTGTACACACACACACACACACCACGTCGGACGGGTTAAATACTCGATAGCCAAGATTTTACCGAATGGCTAGACTCTCTGGCATTACACAGGGATGTTTTATCCCCTGCATCATTTATCGCTTTCATCATTTATTTACTATGTGTTAGTGCTCCAAAGAATTGTTACAAATAATACAAGCCGATGAATTTCATTACAGCAACACTCGCCACAAAGAAAAGATTCCCCACCACCTAGATGTGTGGCGACTGGCGATCTTGTACAATGCTTTTTTCTCCTAAACTTCCTTCCACGCACCGCACCACCGCTCTTTAACCACCTTTTTTCACCTTCAACGGTATTTACCAACCGATACGATGTTGAAAACTTCAAAAAACTAACATAAACATATCTTAAAACCTGACAACGCCTATAATATTGCAAGTGTCTATGAAAGGCGGTAATTGTTTTCCATCAGGCGATACGTTTGCTGCCCGCTAGCCTCGCCATCACACACATACGCACGCACGCACGCACGCACGCACGCACGCACACACGCACACACACACTACAACACGACAGATGCGCGGGTTGCGAGCTGCCGCTGTACTCTCGGCTCACTCCTCCCGTGCTCTCCGCACACTGACCGCCCTCGGCCACGCGCCCTCACCCTGATCGTTTCTTGGCATCCATAAATGAAACCAACGTGTCTCCGGTTTCTTCCCGCTCTGGTTTCCATTTAAAAATTATAAGAACAACAATTATATTATAAGACAACGGCGGGCGCCGGTGTGTCTCGGCCGCGGGGACCGCGACGAGGGCGCAGCCCCCCGACACCCGTTCACGAACGTCACGATACGGAGCCATACCATAAAACAATAAACTAATATTTTATTTCAGAAATTGGCTATGTAGACTTTTTTCAAAAATGAATATTTTCAAAATTACAAAAATTTATTGATTTGTGCAAAATGTTCTAAAACATATGTTTTTAAAACTTTAAAATAGTAAAATACTGTTAATTTGAATTCCCTGATTTCAATACACTTTGTTTCTCGTACAAAAAGTTGGCAACCCTAAGTACAGTGTACAGGCTTCCGCAAAACAACGCGCAAATCAATCGCACGTCGTTGTAACGTGTCGGGCGGTGGTGAAACAAATTAAAGTAGCTTTGATTTGTTTGTTGTCAAACATTTTAAATCAAAAAAGATACGCAGCAGTGGAGCCCACCACGGCCGCCTACGCTTGGACACAACCGACACGGTATCAGTCGTGAATGCGTTCCTACATATAACTGAATCGAGTGCCGTGCGAGCGCGTGCAGCAGTTACTGGTGAGCGGCGTGGCGCGGCGCGGCGCGGGGCGGCTCTCACACCTCCATTAGCATTGTCCAGCGCATTTAGCTCTGTGTGCTGAGCGCGAATTCAATTAGCGCGGCGGGCGGGCGGGCAAGGCCGCAGCGAACACTGTGTCCGTGCCTGCGCCCGTCTTTTTTATGGGATAGGAGTGCAAACGAGCAAGCGTGTCGCCTGATGGAAAGCAATCAACGCCGCCCATGGACAACCGCGACACCGCAGGGGTCGCGTAAGCGTTGCCAGCCTTTTAGGTATAGGCTTGTTACTTGAAGGTTCCAATGTCGTATCGGTTAGGAAAGACCGCCGAGGGTAGCTGGTTCCACAAACTGGTGGTGCGTGGAAAGAAATTACGAGAGAAACGCACCGTAGCCGATCGCCACTCATCCAGATGGTGGGGATGAAATTTTCCTTTACGGCGAGTTGTGCGGTTGTGGAATTCGGCGGCGGGAATTATTCCAAACAATTCTGCGGAGCACTCCCCATGATAGAAGCGGTAAAATAACTGAGAGATGAGACATCTCTCCGCAGCGCTAGAGAATCAAGCCGATCGGTGAGATCTTGGTCATCGACGATTCGGATCGCACGACTTTGAATGCAGTCAAATGGAAGAAGTTGATACGCCGCGGCACAACACGGCCGACCGGAACACCACGTAATTAAAAATATGCTACGATAAATTGTAGTGAATGTTTCTCGAATTCAAAATGTAAACCAAACGTTCCTTAAGGTAATTAATTTATAAACAAACAAAATGCAAACATTTTCATTACAAAATAATTCATCGATAGTCTACTAGCCAACCCTCATGGTACAAAAAAAAGCTGGTTGAGAAGTCCACAGAATACCGGATCGCTTAACACTCGACGACCTGCTAGAGACAGAGCGAAGTGGGAGATCGTTGAGAAGGCCAACAACTATAGAGGGTTGTAGCGCTGCAGGAAGTAAGTATTACAAAATAATTAAAGAAGTGAAAGAAACCTTTTTATCTGTTTTCGAAACTTAATCAATACAATGGGAGTGTTCATCGTGGGACGGTTCTTTTCTATATAACTAAATTATCCTCATTCTGCATAACGATCCAACATAATGGAATATTAAATTAATAATATTTGAAAATAACATTATATAAAATTGTGCAATTTTTAACAGTAAATTTGTAGCACACGTCTGTCTTCTAGACGTGTGCACAAATTTTTAATATCAATTTTATTTTGGCTGCCTACAATCTCATTAGATGGCGCCACTGGAACATTATGCTGCAGTGTTACATAATATGATTGAGGTGGGTGTGGGTGTGGGTTTGGGGGTGGGGCTGGGGCTGGGGCTGGGATAGGGTGGCAAGGGGAACTATTGTTAGTTTGCATTATATGAATAAATAAATATCCCCTAACTCGAAATTTATTTTAGTTATCTTTCGTAGAATTTGGGCTCGGGTATCAGAGCGCGCGACACTTGCGCGACCTTTACTTTTGATTTTATATTGAGAGACATTTTTTCTATTTCAAAGTGTAGTATATGAGTGGTTCTTGCTGAAAACCAGCGCCAGATGCTCCAATAGAACGCCTGGCATATGCTGAGCAATAACCATTTTATGACACATGTTAGATTAAAATTATTAAAGGTTTAATTTTAGCTACTGTACAAAAGGTGTCATGAATAGTTTTTTCTATTCTAAATAAATATTTGCCAAATGGATTAACTCCTTAAAACAATAATTTGAGAAAAATGATGAATTATGAAAGTAATTTTAAAAACATTATGTCAGATATGATATGATGATTAAAATTATTCATAATTAGAAATTCAAAAATACGATTTAAACTGTATTACTGTAGATGCATCTTTTATGTAACGACATACAGAACGTACAATATAAGATAGACTATATTTGGAATAATTGTTATAATTACTACAATTATTTCGTGATTAAAGGAATTAATCGATTTGCAAAGTGAAGGAAAATTATTAATTCAAATTCAGTCCTCGAATTGTTTATCACCGAAATACTTCATTATATAAATGTTTTTTTAAAGATTTTAGCAAAAGCGAACAATAGTTGTTGTATTGCTGTTACACGATGTCACAAGTATTACTACATCGTTTTACTTGATTTATCATCGATGTGTGTAGTGATGTCATCTTTGTTCGCTATATTTGAGCGGCCGTCACGTCGATTTGTCCTCAAAATTTTATACCTAATACTCATGTTTAATAAAAGGAATGAGTTTCAATAATTCTTGCATGTCCTTCATCTCTCCTCTTGTGGCAGTTCTACCCGCTGGATGCAATAAAGGCTGGCTTGCATTTTTTATATACAGTGGACTACCTGCCACACTATGTCATGTGTTACAGCGGGTTTGCATGAGGAGATTAATGAGTGTGGTAGGAAGCAAAGCAAGGAAAGTATGCCGAGATCGTGGCAGATGGAGATCTGTATTCCCCGCTCACCCCTACGGGACGCGGTTGCAGGCGTCACGGTATGTACTTATTATTAGACAATATTTTGTTGAATATAATACATATAAGAGCCAATCAAGTGGTCCGACAAGCAGTCGATGTATTCGGTTAGTGAAGCGGCATCCACACACCGTGGGCAAACCACTCGTTGCCGTTCGGACACGTGTCGCCGATCCCCGCGGCGTGGCCCGCCATGTCAAATCCACTTCTTCATATGTTTTCAGTGACAACGACACATGGTTTTTTTCTGTCAATTTTACATCACGAGAGATTTTTTACACGTGAGCAGCTATATCAAAATCACAATCACTGCGCGCTATCGTGGCGTCGCAGTGTTGGCGGTCTCTAGCAATGATTTGTAGTTTGTCAACGATAAGTTCGGTTTTGAGTTAGTGGTTGTTACATGTTTACACACGATTTTTTTCCTGAAAATGATTAAATTAGTTTTAAAAGAATGTTGTATATTGCACGGGATACATCTTGCACTTGCTAGCTGTTCCAGGATTTTTCATAATGATCTTACAATGATGACATTGTTATCTAACTAAAAAACCACGACCAAGGCAAGTATATTAAAATAGCCGCATCTACTTTTCCCCCATGATATTTTAATGGTAACATGCACCTGGTGGTACCTAATGAATTATCACCGTACGTAGATAAAACACGCTTGCGCCCACATATATAATCCATTGTAATAGTATAAAAGTATTAAGTACGATATATATATATATATATATATATATATATATATATATATATATATATATATATGTACATGTATACGTATATACATATATATATATATGTATATATGTATATGTATATATATATATATATATATATATATATATATATATATATATATATATATATATATATATATATTGGTGCATAACTTCAACACACAGTTAAACACATTTACAAAAAATAATTTTATTTATTATTAAAGAAATATTAATCCACAATATAATGACCGTCATGTTCAACGACATGTAACCATCTATCTGGCAAAGACATTATGCCGTGTTCCCAAAAAGCAGGAGGCTGGTGATCAAGAAATTCGGCGGTGTCATTTTGGTATAAAACGTAAAGAGATTCACTAATAAATTAACTTCACTTGGAGGAGTTTCACTGTATCGAAGATAAAACCCGTTAAAGATCCCGTGAGTCGCCGTGTCAGCACGGCTGGCACGTCTTTAGTACTGAGATGGTCGTCACCATGAAACGAGCAAGCGGGTCACCTGACAGCAAGCAACCGTCGCGTGTGTACACCCGCTTATACTGTGGAAGCACAGCAAGCGTCGTCAGTGACCAGCGGACGTCACACAACAGTCGCTCGCCACCCCCACTACATTCCGCTCTACTCGCCTCGCATCGCGCAACTGTTTCCAATATACAGTCTTGGCCGAAAGCATTGAGTAAGGTGTACAAGCGGACTAACCAAACACAGGGAACGCGGTGCCTCTGTAAGTTCAACTTTTCGAGTTCGATTCAACGACCACAGTTTAGAGTGGGGCCGTCACAGCTTTGCCGCAAAACGAAACACGACGGCTTTATGTCCACAAACAACACCACCACCAAAATGGTCTTCTGGTTCCCTTGCATCACAAACAAACTGACTGCAATAAATTACACTCAGTTCGTACGTATTTTATGAAGGTTCATCTTATTATGTATTCAAACACATTTAAGTAACAAACAAATGGAAATTTTTTTTAAATTACTATTGTTTCTCTAGTATTTTTTAATGAAAAACACGTTCATTACAAATAAATGGTGATGGTGGTGGTGGTGATGGTGGTGGTGGTGGTGGTGGTGGTGGTGGTGGTGGTGGTGGCGGCGGCCCTGGTAGTGGAAGGGCTCAGTAATTAGTTGTTTACTGAAACTTCTGCGCTCTCCTCGTCCTTTGCTACTGGCCAATTTGACAATGGCCTTAGTGGTAAAAGGTCGTGTTCTTGGTACCGTGTACGGCTGTTTCATCTATATATTATATATAGGTTCAAGGTGATGGTACCGACGCGAAATATGGTGAACTATGCTTGGTCAGGTTGAAGTCTGGGGTAACCATGATGAAGATCGTCAGAAGTATTTATATAAGGGCGAAAGATTAATAGAAGTTCCGTC
Organism: Baronia brevicornis; assembly: GCA_031353405.1. Classification (NCBI taxonomy): domain Eukaryota; kingdom Metazoa; phylum Arthropoda; class Insecta; order Lepidoptera; family Papilionidae; genus Baronia; species Baronia brevicornis. Next base: position 518,773 of record JASFAT010001399.1, on the reverse strand, counting down.
CAAAGCTTACCACAAGGTAGCTGCCTTCGATGACGAACATTCTCACCGAGGACAGAGAATGATCAACGGCACTATCGCTGACACGACCCCCACTCGACGTATTCTCAAACGTTAAGCGGGCGAGAGTGAGTGAGTGAGGGCTTATTTACACGATGAAGCCTGAGGTCTGATGATGGAGACAAGTGCGCCAATTCTGTTAAACAGAACTGGTGTTGTGGAATGAAATAAACGTAACGTTAAGGCGGCCAAAAAACGGTCATGAGTCACTATGAAAGACCTTGATCGCCCGCGGCATCAGGACGGTGGTGGTCATGGAACTCCTAATTCGCCAAGGAGTGTGCAATGACATATTTACTGAAACAACCAGCCCTGACAATGGATGGCGCCGAAGCGTTGTGTCTATACTACAAAACATGTGCGTTATGTTGTGTGGGCGGGAGTACAAAGCCTTCGTGATTCTCCCCTTCCTAGTATTTTAATTTTTTTATAATAATTAAATTTTGTTTCAAACTCCATCACGCTCTGATTCATGTTCTCCCTTTTGACGAACGAAGGGAATGTTCTTAAAGGGACTGCTCGTCGTAATTTAAGTCTCTGGGAGCGTGTGAGTTCCATGAAAGGTGCGTGCGAGGTGTGTGCAGGGTGCGTGAGGTGCGTGCGGGGTGCGTGCAGGGTGCGTGAGGTGCATGCGACGTGCGTGCGGGGTGCGTGCGAGGTGCGTGCGGGGTGCGTGCAGGGAGCGTGCGAAGTGCGTGAGGTGCGTGCGGGGTGCGTGTATCAGTGTCGGTGTCGCTGGCGGTGGCGGTGTCGGTGTCCGTGCAATAGCATATTTGTTTTTGAGAACTTACAGCGGGCGCAGAGCGAGCGTGCGACTCACCTGCAACAAGCGACAGTCACTAATTAATTTACATAAATAAATAAAACTTCTCATCAAATAGAAACAGGTAAAAAATATTCTATAAATAATATAGATGCTGACGCGCCCGTATTTATTTTAGTGTGCCAAAAAAAACGTTTAACATAAAAGCTATTTATTTTCTAGTTTTGTTTTCAAAGTGAAATGTATGCGACGTGCAGTCACTAGTCACGAGGAGGTGGAGCGTCGTGCAAACAATACGTGTGTGACGTCACACAGGTGTGCGGACGGAAGATAACGAGCGATAAGCTGCCGAGCACAAGTCTCCCCGTCCCCCCCGCACACACCACACACACACACACAAAACGAACACAAGCGAGGCGCACAATTGTTAGAGCGGCGGAGCACCTGCAGAAGCACGAGACTGTGTCATCGATGTCGATGGGCAGCGCGGCGTGCGGCGGCACGCGGCACTTGGAGTGAAGCACGCGGCGCGCGGCGCGGGCGCCGCTGCGTCGCAGGATGTCGCCGGGCCAGCGCCGCGGGCTCGCCCCCTCGCTCATGACAGGCGGCGGGCAGCGGGCAGCGGGCGGGTGGGTGCGCAGGAGGCGGCTGTCGCCAGTGCGCGCCGCCGACGACTGGAGGAGGCGCCGCCGCGGTAAGTTTTGCCGCGGCATCGTGCGAGGACGTCACGCCGCGGCGCGATAAACATTCGACGTGATCCACCGTTTAACATTCATTCACAACTAGCAGAATGCATCCAAGTCTCGTGCTTTAAAACCAAAGTGCTCGTCATGCAGCGCGCCAACCGCCGCCTGGCGTTTAACAGATGGCCATGGCGGTAACACGTCCACGACATAAGAAGTTCGAAGGTCATAGAACAAAAAGTTCTCCTTTTACCTCGAAAAAATCCATGATTAAAATCCATTGTCATACACAATCTCTAAAATACTCCACCACCCTAATTGAGAAGCATAAACCTACATCAAAAAATAATTGTGAATTGAAAATGTTAAAAAAACAAACACAAGACCTACTTTCAGTATCACTGGCCTGTCAATCTACTGTAATCATATGAGTCACAAATAACAATTTTTAATGTTACTCTCATAATTGTCTAGTTTGTACTCCATGTTTAGTGATTCAGCTGCCGGCCTATAGTCATATGTTTGTGGGTAAATAATATATAACACACAATCAGTTTACCTAAAGTTAACTTTCATTCATTTATTTATTTATTCTTATTGTACAGTTTTTGATACAAAAGCCAGACTTAATGCAGCAAGGCATTCTCTGCTCCGCCACCTTAGGGTTGATGGGAAAGATAAAAGTAGGTTTCATATGTAAATTGATTATTATTAATAATATATTATTAATAATAATAAAGTTACAATAGACGAATGTGCCTTATTTATAAATAAGGCACATTAGACAAATTAATAGTATTGTTGTATGCATTACTCAGTTATGCACAATTTGTAGATTTTTATACAAACCAAAGTTATTTTAATAAACAATACACACATGTTTTCCAATCTATAGTTTTTTTTAACATACTAAATTAATACAATTCAGTTGATATATGTATAAAATAAAATATTAATTTTAAACTCACAAATTATGTATAAATACTAGTGCCATACAGAAATCACATTGGTAAGCGACCATGAGCCATATAAAAGGTTCTCTAATGCAAGAATAAAACCTAGGACTCATGGCTCTCAAAGTCACCTTACCACTTACCATCGGAATGAAATATTATTAAGTGACAGTTTTAAATTTTCATATGGTACACACAACATTTGTTATCAAATTATTATTATAGAATGTGTCCACATCTAAATCCACCTTTTAGATGCATAAGAAACACATTTTGTTTTTAAATATCATTTAGGGTAGACATAAATATGTGACTACATCAATAAAGAAAAATATAATAAAAGTACTGCTTTCTACTTGAGTAATTACATTTATCCAAGTTTATTCTATTATGCAGTAAATCATCTGTCCAAGACATAGAGGCCAATCAGTATATATTTTAATTACTGCCAAAGCATAGTACCACTAAATATGAAGTAAATCCCAGTGCCATTCAATCACCACATTAAAATTATTTATTTATTTATTCAACATAAGAAGTTACAATGTGAGTCAGTGTGAAGAAAATCAGCTTCAACACGCAAATGTCTGATGATAAATTATTTCCTATTTAATTTTAATTGCGAATTCAATTTTAAATAAGACGATAATTGTATTCACATATAGGAATATTACATCTGAAAAGATGGATTACATTCGAAGAGGTTCCCATAGTAAAACATTTATCGCAAACCGTGCAGACTAATGTATAAAGCAACTGTGCCACTTACCCCATGAACCAATCGACGGTGTCGCGCAGGTACTCCGGGAGGCGCTCCAGCTTGATGAATATCCCGTATTCACTCCCAAACAAAAAAACTTTTAACACTAATGTCCCGACACTTAGTTCGCGACTTAGTTCCACGGTATCATAAACTATCCCATCACCTTTCTTAATGGCAATGAAACTAACTGTAAATTGATGAAAATTTTTTCTAAGTATTCAGAGCGTGTCAATCACAAAAGATTCTCAATTTTCATTGCAGCAGCTGAGCCGAATTCGCCATGTTGCGCAACTTCAGCTCACATTTACAGAGAAAAATAAAACTTAGCAAATGCATTGAATACTAATTAAGACTATTGATTATTACAGGAAATTATGTACCATTTTAAGTTTATAAATACATAGCACATATTTCTTTTGAAAATTTAAGAGTAACACTAAAATATCAAGATTATCCAATAGACATCGATATTGGATAAGCGAAATATATGAATAATCGATAATTCTACTCGACTAAAAGTGATCTTGTTTGTTAATTTTTATCATCGTCAGTCAGCCGCAATCATAGGTTATTCAAGGTGGCAAGTATTTAACTTTGACTACATGCATCTGGTTTCTGCCAATTTACTTGTTCAGATCGTCGCTCATCTTGCTGGGAAACGTCCATTTCACACTACTTTGGTCAAGCCACGGTCTCCATTTAGCATTCGACTACCACAATTATTGACGATTCATCAACAAATGTAATCAGCCTATTGGCGTTTTAGTTTGTTAACGCGAAGAGTTACATCGATGACTTTGATACTTTGATTAATTTCGTTATACCAAATCGTATCCACCAGAGGAATGTTGAATAAAGGCTCCATAGCTCTTTATGCGATTTAGAATTTATGAAATAAAAGAAACTACAGTGTCCACGTACGGCACCGTAAAATACAGGTAAGATAAACTGGTTGAAAACTTTTGTAAGTAGACTCTGAGGTATGGCTGATGAAAGAGTCAGCAACAACTAATATGCTATCCATCTATTAGTCAGTAAATAATAGCAAAATTATAATCAAGATTAATGTAAAAGTAAATAAATAAAAAAAATTTGAAGATTTCATATTTGGCTGAAGACCTAATAACTCATGCTATAATAAAAAGAAGCAAAATGTCAAGTCAATCAATCAAATTAACTGCATCAAAATTAAATTTACATCATTTTAAAAATCCTGTGTAATTGCTTAATCTTGCATTTAACTTCGGAATCGTATAAATAAATTATAAAACGAAAAATTGGTGATTATTACATCGTATCCTCATCACCAGCATATAACTTTCTTTCATCATGTTTCGCTTATCTTATGGGGATAGAATCGATCCAATGGAAGAAAAACGCCAAGCAAGAGAAAACACAATAAATAGTGTTATAACGTTCTGTGTTTTATGTGCAGTTATAAGAGTAGGTAAGTGAAATGATCTCAATTTATTTTCACGTGTGTCATGTCACATAACCTTAGTAAGTAGATATATAAACCAAATCCAACCACAAGTGAAGTAAAATTTAATTTACGATGATACACTTGAAATTAATTGCTTATCTATGTCCATATAAGCAGTGCATTATTTCTTTTAGAAGCCCATGACTTGACAAATATCATACGTAAAAAAATACGGTTTGTTCACATTCACACCTAATAGTACAATTAGGCCGAATATGAACAAATTTCAAAACCTAACTTTTTTCCCTTCTACTTCATCTGAAATATGAGACATTAATAAATGAGACATTTATTAATGTCTCATATTTTGGTCTTATTAGGTTAGAACAACTACAGGAAAGAAGTTAGGGCTCAGTTCAGCTCGGTAACACGTAGGATCTTCATCAAGTGTTACTGAACAAGAATATATAATACAAAAATAAAATAAATATTATTATGGCCATAGTCACAGATCATGATTACATTTTTATGATATTTTGAATAATTATTAAGAACACTACACAGTGTTTGCATTTCTTCCAAAGTGTAGTGTTTTCTTTGTGGTTTATGACTTTAATTGATTTGTTTTCATGTTTCCAAATTAATCCTCATTTTTGACTTAAGCAGTACTTTATATCATAACATCATCTCCAACATAAAAGCTTATTCCAGGCCACTACTGGACTTTAACTACTCTCAAGTTAGTCAACATCTACTGTTTAAAGTGCTACCTGCCCTTTCCTGGTCTGTCAATTTAAAATGTATTTTCATTCATAAACCTTTACACACGCCTCCTATTTTTGTTACATGAAATATCTTGCATTTTTATATGTCCCTTTAAAATATTTTGTCTTAGAGGAATGGGTAAGATGTCTAAGAGGCATGTTACGATCACCCATGAGGCCAGTAATAGCATCCCCCCCTGGGTATTTGCCACTAGTATTTTTGTAATGTTTCAACACTGAATGTAAAGAACTTTAAGTTTGTATTACAATTATTTTTCTTTTGTTACAGCCCCATTAATATTGGAGCACAGCGGGTTGCAGTGATAAAGAAAATGTTCAGTTATTATTTGAAGCAGAGTTAAATTTTATTCATCTTGCAATTATGTTCATATCAGTTTGTATAAGGGACTAGTGTTTATTAGTTTAAATGTCATTCAGTAGTCACTCGTGTTGTGTGGCGGAGAGGGCTGTATAAACTAAAAATACATTTATAATAAATTACACTGAAGTTTATTTCTCATCCTGAATACATATATCGACCAATGTTATTTATTTATTTATTTTGCATCACTTCATAACTTTATTACAAATCACTCAATCAACATACATTTCTTATGCCCAAGGAAACAATTGGCTTTTTTTTTACGATTTATCTAATTACAAAATTCTAAAATCTGATAATACAATGAAATTTAAGCATCCTTACAATTTATTTTCCATAAGACTATTCAGTATTTAAAGTAAACGATCATTGATATCATTAATAAAAATTGATTTAAATTCTCCATAGATATATTTTTTACAATTTTAACTAAAATACGCTCATTGTGGGGGGTGTGTATGGGGAGGGGGTCTGGGGGCTGGGGGGTTGGAGTGCAATCATACGTTCAAACGAACACTATACATTGTATACATTTGTAAAAGTATCAAAATCGAGTAAAAGGCCTACAAAAAATTATCTCGAGATACTAACATTTGTTTACGTAGTATAACCTAAAAATTGACCTATTTAACACTGGAGGCGCCCGCGGGGCGTGTCGAGCGTTAAAGGGTAACGAAGGTAGATAGTTTAAACTATTTGGCTTAATTATATTTATATGAGATGAGCGCAAAGTAAAGCGGTGCGCGTGCGCCGTCCGTCCCGGCCTAGTCCTCCGCCTCCTCGTCCTCCGACTCCTGCTGCTGCAGCCACGTCAGCCACGTGTTCACCTGTGGGTCACGCCGGTCTAACAATGCTCTGGGTTAGCCAAGACAACTCATTCATTGCCTGGGATACTTCTAGTTGTTAAAATCACTTCAATCAATAAATGAATTATTTGGAATTGAGGCGGCCAGACACACTCCCACTCAAAAGTATTTGTACACACGAAGCATGTAATGAAACCACATCACTGTTTGAATCTCACCAACTTGCACCGGTTTACAGGAAACATGGGATATAAAAAAAATTAAATTCCTACTTTTATATGCTGCTAAAGCCTGTCTTATGTGATTCACCGGAACTTCGCTTCATCTACAAATAATGTGATCATAACTTTTGATCAGCGATTATCAATTATAATCGACCTTCTAATTTCAGTTCATCGAGATCAAACGGCTATCTCAATTCACTTTAATCAAGACCTTTAAACCAATTCATAACATGCGGTAAGCGTTTCAGAAGCGCACACAACAAACTGACGGCGTCGCACGCACGTCGCTCGACGAACGCAACAACAGAAACGACAACACGTGCACGTGTTGATCGTTATGCCATGGTTCCTCCAGTCCGGAGCAGGCGTGAGCCCAAAAGTTATTGCTATACATTCAGTGGTATAAGAAGCTAGCATTTGAGCTATTTCTAAACACCGCTGTTATACATGCCTTGATTTTGTATCAAGAAGTGACAGAAAAAAAAATATCAGTCACGGCATTTGGCAGACAATTGACGGATGAACTCACACGGCGGCGGGATGAGGAAACTTCAATCCAACGTGAAAAAAAGTATTCATTCATCATCAGCAGCCTGCGGCAGTCCACTGCCGGACATAGGCCTCCCCCATGGAGCGCCACCTAGCCCGATCTTCGACTACACGCATCCAGTTTCTTGGTAAAAAAAGTATTCATAAATTATAAAAAAAGAAAGGAGACGTCCATAAAGTCCGAAGGTATTGTTTGTCCGAAGTGTTGTGATAACATTTTAAAACTATTTGGACGAAAGAGAGCGACGAATGTTAGCAGCGAGGGTGGTGCGCGTCGCGCCGCGTGTGCAGCTGCGCCGCGTGTGCAATGTTTCCATACATTTCATTAAAACTACATTTGATCACATTTCGTTGGGACTACATTTATTTGTTAACTTGAACACCGTCGGCCCACCGACCGCCGCCGGCCACGCGGACACTCGTGGCGGGACTGCCCCCGGGGACCGCGCCCCCTGGCTGTCGCGTGCGTCGACGTGTCAGCAAATAGCTGTTTGTTGAGAGATCTGCTTAAGTGCGCTTGTTTTCTTTTAGAATCGAAGACATAAATGAATATCTGCGATGTCGCCAAAGTGTGACGAGTGTGTGTGGTATGCGGTGTACGGTGGGCGGGGTGTACCTGGAAGAGAGCCTCCCCCTTGCCGGGGTAGGCGTCGGTGACGTCCTCGCGCCACCGGAGGAACGCCTCCTCCTCGCACACCTCCATGTTGTACAGGTACATGAACCACCGGAGCAGCATCCCTGCACACACAAGCATCGCGTCGCGTCATCACGCTCACTGACCGACCGGCACTCGACCGACTGCTGGACGGGCTTTTACATATTAAACAGCATATAGAGCCAACGGCCAACGGTCGCGGGTTTGATTCTCATATCCGATAAATACATATCAACGTCGCGTAGAGTTATTTACGGCGTGTCAATGATATGCAACGATAGATCGTAGATGTCACCGCGTCGCCGAACATCCGCATTACTATCGCGTTAAATAATTGATGTTCATTCTACTCCCCGTCCGATATCAAGTTGCGGCGTACGGTTGAGGTATGGGTGGTGGGGTGTGGGGTGTGGGGTGCGTACCTTTGGGGTACCTGTGGTTGTGCGCGTGCACCTGCACCGCGTACACGGCGGCCAGCTGCAGCTCGTGGCGGCCGGCCAGCAGCGCGCGCAGCAGCGGCGCGTACGTCTCCACGAGCTCCTTCTCGCGCTCGAGCGCGGCCTTGTCGGCGGCGTCGGCGGCGGCTGCGGCGGCCGTCACGTGCGCCGCCACCAGCGCCACCAGCGTGGACACAAAGGCCGCGTTGTGGCGCACCGCCGGCTCCACGTTCGCCTTGATCCAGCGGTAGAGCGCCACCGGCGTCGGCTCGGCGGCCAGCTGCCGCGCGAGCTGCGCCTGGACGCGCAACTGCGGCACCAGCGCCGCCAGCCCGCGCGCCTCCAGCGCCTCGAGCGCGCCCGCCGCGCCGCCGCCCGCGCGCTCCGACACGTGCGCGCACAGGTTTATCTGCGGACGCGCATCGAACCAACGTTGGACTTCCGGCGGCTGTGTTCTGTGTTGTGTGTTGTGTGTTGTGTGTGCTCGTCGCGTGCCGTGAGACGGCACGAGTTCATTGATTGCAAACAAACAAATCTTTTCTCTTTATAACGCGAGTGTAGATATAATAATATAAATCGTGAAACTTGAATGTAAAGTGCAATAGTGTATACACATAAGCGAGGCCTACGTCCACTGGCACGCGGCACGCGGTACGTGGTACGTGGCACGCGGTACGTGGCACGTGGCACGCGGTACGTGGCACGTGGTACGCAACGTGTCGGCACTTCCCGCGCCTGCGTCGGGCGCGTGTCTCTGCGGCGGAGATGCACAACAACTTCAGGCTGTGACGCCGGCAACCCAAACGATAACCATTTGTTACGTCGCCCGTCCGCCGCCTGTCTCTACGTGTGTATTTGAAACCAATTATTTTCAAATTCAGTTTCCGTGGAAGAGTACAGTAATCAGTGCGGACAAAGTGACTCATTACCGAAATAATTGGTTGGCGTGTGTGCAGGGCTTGGGCTGACAGCTCACACACAGGGCTCGCTGGCCCTGGGGACCTTGAAGAGCCTGTCGACGTCCACGTTTGCTTTACATTCGCGTACGTAATCTAGTCTACTTGCGTTTTCTTCAGGGATGTGAGGCAGACACGTGCAGGAGAAATGTTGAGGAATAGATTGGTTTGTGAATGGTACAAGGGCAACATGTGTTCTCTCCGCCCCGCCCGCCCGTCCGCCGGCAGGGAGTTGGACTGACCTTACTTTCGTCGTAGAGCTGGTGCAGACGCTCCATTCCCAGCATGTCGAGTAGCTCTTGCAACACCTCCAGCAGTAACGGGTAGTACTGCCCACCCTCGCAGAATCCACCGACTTCAGCTAGCGTTACAAGTTTCTGAAGACATAATTTAGAATATTTTAATATTATCCTGTCAGAGGTCAGTCTGCTGAGAAACGACACGTTGTTATCGTGTAAGCTCGCTATTAATTGTATGATTTGTCATGGTACAAGTTTCATTCTCGAGTGAGCGTCGTTTCCGTCGGCGACGCTGGCGACGCTGGTGACGCTGGTGACACTGATGACGCTGGTGGGTCGACGCTCGCTACGGTTGTACGTTCGGAATTGCTCGCCGTGACGATATCTGGTTTGTTTATATGGCGATTTATAAAACGTAAAGTCAAAAACGCTTTTGTTGTTCACTAAGCCGCCGCCCGGCGGAGCATGGACGGCCTATTCGGCGAGTGGCAACCTACGGCGCCAACATTGGCAACGTCAGCAGCTCAACACGTCGAGGAAACTAGGTGGCTGGGAGTTGTTTCTACTGACAACGCTACCTGCACACACACTTGGAGAACACGTGCCCACCGTGTGTCCGTGCGTGGGGCAACATGAGACACGTCTGGTCGACGGGACCTCACCTCGCGTGTCTGTCCGTCGGGTTTTGTGCAAATACTATTTAAAAGATAATTCACAGATGTTTACATTAAACATCTTCTCTAAAGTGTCTTTTAAATACTATTTGCACCCTTAGGGGTACTAAGGGTTCTAAATAAAAATTTTGTTGTGCATATTGTATATATTTAGAGTGGCGGGAGTGTGACTAGTGCCCGCCTAGTGCAGTGGGCGGTGGGCGGTGGGCAGTGGGCGGTGCGTAGCGAAACGTTAGGGTCACCTGCGCGACGGCGTGGGCCAGCAGCGGCGGCAGCCGGCGGTGCGGGTGGTGCGCGTGCAGCGCGGCGCGCACCGCGTCCGCGCACGGCGCGCGCTTCACGCCGCGCACCACCGCGCACGCCGCCGACGCGAGCGCGCGCCCGCCCTCTGCCTCGCCGCCGCCCGCCGCCGTCAGCGCGTGCTCCAGCACGGCCGCGATCACGCGCCGCAGCACCTGGAAAGTATGGACGAGACTATGTAGTACGGGCGTGCGCGAGCCCGGTGGCGGGTGCCGCCACACATGCAGCTGACACGAACGGGTGCTGATATAGCACAAGAAAACTAGACATCCGCAACGCCGGAGTCAGAGATGTCGTGCAGGCCTTTTGCGAACGCGTACGCATTACATTATTGTTTTTATATGCGTTGTCTTTACAATGAACTGAAAACGAAATGAACGTCCGGAGCCACGGCGAGAACTTGTACATCTGTCTCCCGAGGCGAGGAGGTCTATCTATACTTGTTGTATAAGGGTTGAGCCAGTTGAGTGTTTCCCGCGCTCTCTCAACGGACAGCGGATTCGTCGTGCGAGAGAAAGAGCGCGCATGTGTGCGCGGTGATACCTTGTCGGGCAGCTGCAGCTGCTGCAGGCGCTGCACGAGGTCGGAGGGCGCGGCGGGGCTGTCGTCGCCGTCGGGGGGCGCGCCGCCCGCCGCCGCGAGCGCGTCCGCCGCCTCCACGGCCAGCCGGCACGCCTCCTCCTTGCTGAGTCCCTGCGGACACACCGGAATTCCCAATCGTTATAAACACACGCACGGTTAAGACAGAAAATATTCACACGTAAGCGCACTATTTCAAAATCTATTTATTTTTTAATACAACATACGATATTCGGTAGCCACTAGTTAAAATGTTTGTACGGGGTTCGTGTATCAAATTGTTAACAAGTGTATCAACAGATGGCGCTGTACGGCGGCGCTGGAGCCTACATTGCGATGTGGTTAGGTGCGCTGTAAACTGGTACATTCACCTTTGGGAATGAATAGCGTGTGTGATTGCCCGCGGGCCCAGTAGTCGATAAAGCTGTAAAAGCCAAACAAGCTACCAGCATCAGCATCAACATCTTCGAATCAAATAGTGTCTATGCGTTCCGGGGATTTGACCTTACATTTCCTCTGAGACAGTCTTTTGGGGGTTACGCGTATGTCCTGCGCATGATCGAACCTGATCGAACGAAGTTAAGCTTACATTCAACTATGGTTCGCAAACTTTGCGTTGTTGCTTTAGCTACATGAATGCTCTACTCTACGTGCGGTGGTCTACTCTCCCCGCGAGGAGAGCCCCAACAGCAGGGCTGCTAAACGGAACAGTGAGTGTTACGTCACAACAATCACAGCGTGAGTCGTTGGAGGAGGCACTGAGTTTTAGTTACTTTGTCCTTTTTGGGCTTGTCCTTCTTGTCGGGCGCGGGTTTGATGGTGATGGCCGGCTCCTTGAGCAGCAGCGGCGTGCTCGCGAACGAAGGCGTCAGCACGTCTGCGCACACAACAGTTACGTTGTTATAACGTAGGCAAGCGTGATGGATGATAGTGTGCGTGGTCGTGGTGTGTACTCACTCTGCTGCACGGGCGCGAGGGGCAGCGGCAGCGGCGCGGGGGGCGGCCGCGTGAGCCGGTTGGCGGTGGCGGTGAACATGAGCGAGTTGGCGGCGGGCCGCATCTGCACGTCGTGCAGCGCGCCCGCCGACAGCGGCACGCGCGGCTTGCCCGCCCGCCCCGACTCCTGCGCATACGAACACGCACACACATTGTATTGTGACTGTGTGCACTACGGTACGGTACGCTGTTTATATCATGCCTTACTGGATTTTTATACTGACCGACCGAAATTGAATCTTAACTTATTGAAAAAATATATAATGTATGTAGTGTACTGTGCCTGTCACGGATGCAGTGCCAACGAGGCACTGCATCCGTGCGACAGCTACGCTATACGGAAATAGCGCACTGAACCGCCGCGCTGTGCTCCTCGTACAGGAGACTAGAGCGTGGCAGTAATGTAAAACGGATATTACAAAGTGTTGGAGTGTGTATGTGTGTGTGTGTGCGAGTCGTGGGTCACCTTGGAGGCGCTAGAGGGTGGCGGCTGTTGATGCGTCTTGTAGGTGCGCGCGAAGTGGCGTTGCGGCTGCCGGCCGAAGCCGTTGCCGAACAACTTATCCGGGGGCGGCACCAGCGACGCGTGGTGGCCCGCCTGCAGGCTCAGCCCGGCGAGCACGTCGTCGAGCGGGCGCGCGCGCAGCCCGCCCCGGAACAGCGGCTCGCGGTCACGGTCGCGCTCCCGGTCGCGGTCGCGGTCGCGGTCGCGGCGCGGCGGTGGCGGGTCGTCGCGGCGCAGCTGGTGCATGGGCACGGGGCCGTCGGGCGCGGCGGCGGCGCGCGGCAGCCACCCGGCGCGCCGCAGCTCGGCCACGTCGCGCAGCATGAAGCGGATGCGTGGCGCCAGCTCGCGCGACGCCGCCAGCGTGTCGATGCGCGCGAAGTACTGCTCCATGAGGCCGCGGCCGCGCTCCGAGTCGAGCACGCGCCCGCACGTGCGCACTAGCTGAGCCAAGCACTCCAGGTCCTCGTGGTGCTCGGCGGCCGCGCGTCGCGCCAGCAAGTTCTGGATGCACCGGTGCAGAATTGACTCCGCCAGAATCTCCAGCTTGCCCAACTCGCCAATAAACTTTATGTTACCCAGCATCTTGCACTTGGCTAGGTGTCGCTTCTCCTCTTCATCGGGAGTCAGCACTTTATCCTCGTACGCCGCGAACGCCTGCGCAAACGACTGGATGTGAGGAGGTTGCGACGCGGTGGGTGGAGGGGTGGGTGGAGTGGGGTGAGCGTACCTGCGCGCGGTTCTCGAACTCGGTGCGGCACTTGTTCAGCAGCAGAAGTTTGAAGGTGCACGGCTGGCCGGGCGGCTCGAAATTGGGCGCCTCTTCGCTCAGCCGCTTGCACAGCTGCGCGTACATCGACGAGTACTTGGGCTCGTCGAGCGCCTTCTCGAAGATGAGAAGGATCACACCTTTCAACACCTTGTCAGAGTCCAGTTCTAGTCCGAGCAGGTCATCGCTCAGCTTTTGGAATTTCTCCGGCGTGAGCTTGTTCAAAATGCCGCGCACCTGTGACGTCACGAAAAATACATTGTACCCACACATACACGTTATATCTTTATAATAATAACCTGATTGTAATGATTATTATATACTTTTTAACTTCAAACTATAAATGTATAAGAGAAGAGGTGTAACAAGATCAACAACAAACACAACTTAATAAATAGTCCACAGGACTCCCATACGACCGCATCAAACAACAACATAACAACAAGTATAGTCAACAACTTATAACATTAGTATACTATGATATTTATGACCTTTTAATGGTGTCGTCGTGACGGTCACATCACTCACTCTATCCGTTAGAAACGGTGCGAGCCAACAATCCATTGCGAAGCGTGCAGGTGCAGGTGCAGGTGGTCACGCGGTGCGCGGTGGGTACGGTACCTTGCGAAAGATGACATCGTGCTTGGCGTCGCCGTCGGGCACGTCGTGGTGCCGCAGCGAGGAGGGCGGGACCCAGCGCCGCCTCGGGGGGACGTGCGTCCGCCCCGCGGCGCGCAGCACGGGCCCCGTCTGCCGCGCACTCTCCGTCTTGCGGCCGGTCTGCGCCGCGCTCTCAACCTGCGCCCCGCCGGTGCCCTGGAACCAACGTAGTCCAGCGTGACATACATATAGCTTTTTACAATTGTTTCATCGACGCATTCAGCCAAAGATCTTGAGCTGGAGATGTGAGTTCAGCTCCGCGGACATCGAACCACCCGCCTGTGACGAACGCTGAACAGCAGTGTCTTCTGCATGTGTCGGTGTGTTATCGAGGCTCAGGTGTACCGCCAACTAGACGAGGCGCAGTCCGTGGCCGGCCACAACGCCAGGGGCGTCGCGGAAGTGATGTCGACCTCTAGCAAATGTGTTGGCTTTTTTTTAAAGGTTCTAATGTCGTTTCGGTTCGAAAAAAACGCTTCGTAAAAATGTTCGGCGAGTTGTGGCCAGTAGAATTCTTAGAACGGTGGGGATGATAGTCAGGAATATTTTCCCCATTCGTCGTCTCACTTGCTCCATTAACACTAAGTCGGCTTAGCGATAATCACGTAATTTTTAACGAACCAAAATATATACAATATTTTGGATACAGACAACGTATTTGATGATAACAATTATTGTGAAAGCGTTAGCGAGTATAATTGAAAATGTCCTAATTTGAATCGTGTGAACCATACAAAATATTTGGGGGTCATAATAGATGATCTTTTTAAATGGAAATATCAAATAGAGGTAATAATAACAGCTTATTCGAGAAGGCCTCTCCACGCATATAAACTACATACTGCCGACACTAAAATAATTAAACAAATCCTCGCGGCACTAAAGGACCGCGTCGCACGTCGTCGGGCATCAAGCGGCTTGTACTGCTCGCTACACTACACATCATAATCCAACTAGAAAAGGCTCCATGAGCTAACATAGGGAACCCCAATGTGGGATCTAACCAAAGAGATCTGTTATTTAAATGAAACTAGTTTAATATGTACTTGAATAAAAAAATGAATTTGTGTTTGACAATAACTTTGGTGGAGACATAAAGTACACGCGCACACACACACACACAGGTAGCGCGGTGTGTTGAAACACTATTTTAGAGTTAGTAACCGGGGGGGGGGGGCTCCAGGTCAACTGTGTCACGGCGAAACTGAATGAACCTGGGTTGAAACACTCCTCAGAGAACTATTGTATTTGTGGTGTAGCGGAACCACCGAGCGAACGATGAGCGGCGAATAGACAGATGAGTTCGCACTGACACATGGGACCACAATCATATTCGAGACCGTGTGTTACAATACTCGGAGGCCAGTGTGACGTTCCGACATGTGGCAACGACCACTGCGAGGGGTGCCGACCAAGGGCACACCCTAGGGCGCCGTGTCTATATATACCGATACTTGAGCGCGGCGCGGACGCGGGCGCGGGCGCTTCGGGGCAGCTGACGGTCACCGTACCGCGCGGCGCGGCAGGCCCCGGGTGAGGGGGGGGGGCAGGTTCGACGGCGAGGTCGCCGAGACCTTGGCGTCGCCGGAGCAAGGTCAACGCGCACCGGGGACCTCGCTAGCGATTCGCGACATGTTTCGTAGAATAATAGATAATTGGTAAATGACTTGGTGGTATTAAACTGTGTTGTCGACACAGTTAAATATTAATTGTTTCTTTGATTTTCCCTACATTTGTAGTTATTTTATTAAATAAAAACTAGCAATTGCTTAGAGGAATTTCTACGTAGTTTTCTTAGTTTAGTATTTATAAATTATAATCACTAATCATGTCGCGTGTGTTACTGTATAGATATTACTGTACGTACAACCCTGGCCAAAAGTATAGGGCTCCTAACAATTTGCTGTAACATGCATTAGGGGCAAAAACTACGACTACTTTTTTCTTTCTATGAATATTAAGTAAAAATGTTGTTTCAATTACAACGGCAATCCTTTATGGCATGCTTGGTATGGTTTGGTTTGGCGTTCCACTCGTCTTACCATAGGAGGTCTTAACGTGTTTTAATGTGAAGCTCTCATCGTGTCGGCAAATGGTGTGACACACTGCGAATAAATGTACTGCACGAATACGAGCGCTGCACGAACTAATGACAGTTACTTAACACTGTTAATTTAAGTTTCACTTAACAGTGTTAAGAAACTGTAATACTTCGTTTATTGTTTAAAATTAATGTTCGGTGTTGCCGTTCAAGCTATTGTCGAATGGTTCAGTTATATTTCTAACATTTTATAATTTGTGTACATTTATGAAACACGTTATGGGGGTGCCTATTAGTTTTGGCCAAGGTTGTAGTATATATACAACTAATTCTTAATGTTCGCTTAAAAATGATAATAAAGCGCGTTGTACATGTAATTAAATTATATGCAACATTATGATGAATGTCTTCATAATGTTGTTACGGTCGCCCCGCCCGCCGGTGTGTGTGTGTGCGCGCGGGGCGGCGGGGCGGCGGGGGCGGCACGCCGGCTCCTCGCATCGCGAGCTAACGATCCTTTCGCAAATCGAACCGGAGCCGATGGCCCCGCGCGGACGACGACACGCGGCTGCACAAAACCAAGGTGCGGCGACGGAGGCACATGGACGGAGCGGTGTCAACGACCCGGCGAGCATCCCCCGGCCGCGGCCCTCGGGCGCGCGCGCGCGGTCGCCGACCCGCCCGCCCGCCGCCCCGCACCGCACCCCCCCCCCGCGCCTCGTACGACCGAGTAGCGCGGTGAGGTGTCGCTGCGACGGGGTGCAGGGCACGACCAGTATTTCCGAAGCAATATTTTTTTAAACAATTTATACTAATCAATCAGTTACGAGTGTACAATGTGTAACACACGATTCGCCCACCGTCCCACCGGTGGACTCTCGACGCACGGTGAGCGAGTGGCCGGACCGCCGCCGCTGGGCGCGCTCAGATAATATTCCATTCAAAGATATATAGACGTACAAAGGTTTCTTCGTGACACTATTTTACAAAAGAAATACTCAATTTAACACCTAAGTAATATTATATTGTATAATTCATATTAAAAAAGAATATGTATTATACAAGAAGAAAAGAATCAAAGAAAAATTAAAATCTAAACAGAGTCACAAAATGGTTCTTGCTCTGGCGCTGGTTTTCGACAAGAATCAACGTGGCCTGATCGCAGACCACAGTAAAGAAATTGATTTGGATACATGTATAGACTATCTGGGCTATATATGGGCTATAGGGCTGGTCACGTTTGTCGGAGATCCGACAATCGTTGGAGCAAATGAGTGCTGGAGTGGTGACCGCGTCTCGGTTAACGTAGTGTGGGACGCCCCCCGGATAGATGGTGCGACGATCTGCGTAGGGCGGCTGGCAGAAACTGGATGCGTGTAGCCGAAGATAGGGGGAGGTCTATGGCCAGCAGTGGACTGCCGCTGGCTGTTGATTATACACTATCAAGGTTATTTGGCAACCTTGATCCTCACGGTGGTGCGTAGCGTGCACCCACCTCCTCACAACACTCACACAGCGGCGTTAGTGTCGGCCGAAGAGTTTACGAAAGTTAACTCGGAATTTAAAATCGTTTCAAGGGTTCCGAGTGTAAGGGGTCCAAAGCGCGCACACGCACGATCAGGCAAAACTGAGAAGCTTCAGCGATGGGTGCACAAGTTTCTTAATCTTTACTCGTTATACAATTATTGAAATTGCACATGTATCGGTCAGGGCGAAACAATAAACGCACTGGCCGTCCACCGGGTGCCTCAACGGGTTCCCGGGGCGGCGCGGGCCCGACTCGCTGTCGGCTGGTCAGGCCTGCATTGTATGGGGCCTGTCGTTTGCATCACCCTCCACCTCATTTCTCAAGTCCTGCCCGCTCCGCTAAAAGTATTTATCTCGGTTGGTAGGACCTCATGCCGCATTTATAAAAGCTCAAGCCAAAACGCACGCTCATTTCTGCCATTTACTAAACACGTAACTATAATGAAAAACAAATGATGTGTGCGTGTGTGTGTGTGTGTGTGTTTGCGCGAGATGCGGCACACGCCGTCGTCACAACGCCTCGCTGCACTCTCGCGGTGCAAGCGGGTCAAGGAGTTGCGCGCGTTGCACGAGTTCATAAAAACTTATCAGTTTTTTGTCTTAATCTATTATTGGGGAACCGTGTGTAATAAAAAATAAATTAAGTGTTCCATGTATAAAGGACGATGAATAACAAGCACTCGTGCGTTGCATATTACGTTTCCATCGTCGTGACCCTCAACAAAACCCATGTGGAATACAATGAAAACCTAGATATGATTATCTTAAAAAAAACACTCTGTATATATTTCATGCAAGTGGAGGGCGCGTGTATGTCAGAGCAGAAGAGAGCAGCGCACAGGCGGAGCGACGGACGGCGCGAGGGATGCATGCTTCCATTCATCCCCGAATGTGAGCCACTGGACGAAAACGTTCAAAGTGGAGTTTTTTTACCTTTTGTAGCGATGAGGTGGAATTAGAATTTAACCTTTAATCATATGGTACTAAGCCATAAGTTTATGATTAGTACCCACATAAAAATTCTAGAGTCAATCTCCGAGAACAGAGTCGGATAAATTAATAGAACTACTTAGCGAGCCCTGCGAAAAGTGTCCGCCGCCCCCGGGTGTCTGCCGCTCATTTGTCGGCGTCGCGGCGGTCGGTACGTGGCCAACAGCGGGCACAGCGCCGGGCGGCCTTCGCCGCCGCGGCGGTTCGCATCATGTTACTCGCAGCGCGCACGCCTGCCCGTTCAATTTGTTTAACACGAGGTAGCCGCGCCGCCCTCGGCGCCCGCCGCGCGAGATGCGATTTAGGTGTCGTTTTATCTCGGAGGTGAGGCGGCGCGCGGTCATCGGCCCGCCGTACTTTACAATTCAAGGTCAGGCGTTGGCTGGCAGCACACACGCACCCAGTGCACCGAGTACTCTGCACCACGTCTGCCATCACCACTTCGCCCAACCTACCGCCCGTCAGACTCCACCATCGCAGGCGTGAAGCGCGTCACAATCACTATTTTGTAACGTCTCATGTCTTCAACGGACATTAGATTACCGACTGACAGAAAGCCGTGATTGTGCGATTGGGCTTTATTGGAGAAGGAATTCATAATAATCGGCTATCAAAACGCAATAGAGATCGCGAGATGCGTTGACCGGGTGGTGGAGGGGCGGGGTGGCGGGCGCAGTGGGGGAGGGTCGCCGTGACGCGACCCAATTGCACGGCCGTGGTGCGCTTTGCTACCATTGACCCAGATCAGCCGAGCGCCGCCGCCTGGCTGACCTACATACAGACCTTCCCATCTGTTTAATATCAAGGCGCGCGCAGCCGATAACTACCTGTGTGCTTTACTGGCTGCTCACATGACTTGTCTTCATAATGGCGAGTGCAAAAATAATATTAATTCATAGGCAATAGTTAAACTCTTGCTACAAGCATTGAAAATAACTTACATACACATGTATACACTTTCTAAACACTGAAATTCTTTGGATATGTACCCAGTGTGTGCAACCCATAGCGGAGCAACAATTTATAGAGAACAATAACAAATTAACACATGCAGCAGTATTGCATGTGCAGGGAGAGGCCCATGTCCAGCAGTGGACTGTCACAGACTATCAATTAATTAGCATTATATAGCAAGGTTAAACTTAGACAAATTTCACTTAACTAAAGTAGACCTATATAAGAAATATTTTGGGACAAAAATTTTTTTCTACCATTAGTTGAGACGAGCTGGTTCTGCTGTCAAACTTGATAAGAGACACAGCAGATACTTTTTTATTTGTTTCACTAATAAATTACTATATATTTAGTATAAAGAAGACATATAGAAAACAATATGTAATAAAAAAATTTAGATATGTATGAATATATATTATTAGAATGGGGACTGATACTCAGTTACTTATGCATGTGCCACAGTAGCAGTCATTCATCAAATAAAATAAAAAACCCTTTAAAAATAATTAACATGTTATGAATAAGAAAAATGAGAAAAACAGAGTTAAAGGCAACAGAAAATATAAATGCCAATAAATAAGGGCCATTGATAATTAAAATTTGTATAACATTTGTGAACAAGAGGAGTTAATCTTATAGGTATGGTATGATGCACAATTAACTGGACCCTACGTGCACTTAGAAATGATAAATTATATTCTAATTTATTATTTTATAAAAATATTGATGTTTAGAAGTGAAGTAAGTTTAGTAGTGAAGCTAAATTACAACTAAATAATTTGTGACAACTATGTTGTACGTTGTATTTGTTACTAATTCATCTCATAAAATAGTATATAAAGACCACATATTAAAATTATAGCATGTTTTTAAAGTTTGTTTTCACCAGTGTATAATTTATTTTGAATGCATGTATATAAGAATTTTCGTTTATTAAGTAGTTAAAAATTTATTTCACAGAATCTTTTTAATTTTTTACTGAATAAAAATATTATATAATAATAAATACATTCCCTTTTTTAATTTTTAAGGTTAGGTTTTCAAGTGAATATTAAAACTAACCTGTAACTTGTGACTATTATTCTTGACTTTAATGACATTCCTAACCTCGATCTTACTTCTTTGTGTTATTTTAACCAAGTCATATATTTATCATATGTAAACGGACGGTAACATATACGTAGGTTAAATATGTACAAAAAAACGACTAAAACGGCAAACTCCTTGAGGAACCGTCAACTGATACAGAAATTTCCTGAATGGCATTTCCTTCACTGCTTACGAGCGAGGTTATCTTTACATCACTTGCTTAGTTGCCCAATTTTGTAAAGTCTTTGTCTTAGATTAAGGGAACTCGAAAGGGCGCGCAGTAACACACCAGATGCATACAGATTCTAGAATAACAGGAACTTGTAAAATGGCTCACAAAGGTGACGCATCGACACGATCCGATCGAATGATCTTAACAGATACTGACGGCGTCCCAATTGAACATCTTCGACTTGTAGGTATTTAATAACTTTGTCGAACATTACAAGCACTTAATACACGATAATATAAGAAAAACACAACTTACGAGGCGATGAAAGTAAATTGTAGAATGCACACGCACCGCAACGCGACAAGCGAGCACTTTTGCACGCACACAACTGATTGTTCATAAATGTGTTGGTTAAACGTCTATACTTTACTTTTAGACTTCTACATGCACGACGTACACTCACACTCTGAAATACCCCTTGACAAATGGACGCGGCGCATAGACAGGAGGACAGGAGGTAAAGACAATTATTTTTTTTATTACTTCTCAAAAATTTGACAAAGAATTTGAAATACAGCGATTTTTTTAAGTTTAAATATCACTATGCCTCGCATTATGCATACAAAAGATAAAATATGTAAGTAGATAATAGATGTATTGCTTTATTGATTTAATAATAATAAATTATAGTTGCCATAAATAAAGAATTGAATTAAATTGTATAATATATTACGAAGAGTAAAATGATTTTGAAAAATAAATGTATGGAGCACAAAATAGAGCAATTTTGTATAGGCAGAAATGGGAGTTGTAATCTAAAACTGATTCTTTGACTATAACCGAGCTAAAAGAAAACAAAAAATTTTCTTCGGGAAAGACCAAGTTTAGCCGAATTAGCTCAGCGATATTGGTATTTGCCTTTCCGTTTTATTTTCTAATCCTTTATTTTTATTATTGCTGCTGAATGATTCGGAACATATGTCATATGGATGTGCTCGTTAAAGGTCGGCAACGCATCTACGACGCCTTCGGCGTTGCGGATGTTTATGGGCAGCGGTGATCGGTCATCGGGTGACACGCATGCCTCCTCTGCTATACAAAAAAATTACTAGCTCACAGATACAGGCAACTAGGCTTCTAATTTAACATTTACTTTTTTAAATTTTAACCTTTATATAATAATAATTGTATATAAAGTTTTAGAAAATGTGCAAGGTCGATAAAGTCAATTTATTACCGTCACATCAATTTACAGGTTTAAATAAAAGTAAGATATAAAATAAAAAAACGTATTGTTCAGGTTATAATTCTAATTATTAAAACTATTTCTTTTGAAAGTAATAACATTGTTAGGCGCGTTGAGAGATTTTTGGTAGTAATCTTGTGCGTTTGCGTTACTGACATGTCATGTATTTGACAGAACATTGTTTCAAGTGTATAAAATATTATAGAACCTATTATAGACAAAAATTGTTTGTAATGTTTTTTTTTATTATTTCTATTGAACCGATTATTATGAAATTGCACACACATTGTGTACGAGTGTGATAATTATGAGTGTTAATGAATAAGTGTATCAACAGATGGCGCTATACTGCGGCGTATAGACTGAATTACAATATGATTAGTTGCATTATAAACCAGTATACTGAATCTCGGGAACTAATAGTGTCTGTGAGTTCCAGGAATCTGACTTTACTTTTTTCTGAGTCTTTTGGAGGTTATGTGCCAATCATGCACACATTGAATTCCTATTATAATACATTATGATAATTCAATTTGGTTACAAGAGTCTATCTGGAGGCGGAACGTGGAACTATTCCACTGGTTTGAAGTTAAATGGTTATATAAATACTCTGAAACAAGCGTGGGGCGCAAAGATATTTATGTGACGACTGTATAAACGACATGTAATAAAACCATTTTATTCTTTTTCTCCATTTTAATTGAAGTTTATACATGTTTTTAAGCATTAGTTAACGGTTGGATATTTTCTAGATCTTCTAGATTCACCTAGCCCGATTTCAAGGTCGATACCTCTCGGCCCGAAATATACTAACCCTACCTAATCTACTCCGACCAAATATACAAAAGACATATGGATGGGTCAGTTGACACGTCAGCAATTTTGTCTTAATATACCATAAAAAAAAGTCATTTGCATTTGTACATACATACACAAGGAAATAAAAGGCACGTATTGTAGTTAAAAATAAAATATATTGTTTGTAAGTTAGCACAGCGTAGGTCAGGTTGCTGTTTTGTACACAGTTAGTATACTGTTATAGATGGTTCCTCGCAAAGCTCTGAGGCGTTTACAACGCCCCAACCAACCCTTAATTAATATACAAAAAATGTCTTACAAATAACAAAGTAATTGACAATAAATGGAATTTCATTCATTTTAATGCATTTATAACAATTATATAATATACAAATTGGACGGTCGAGACGTTCACCCTCCGGTGTATGTGTGGGGGGGAGGGAGGTAGGAATGGATCCGTGGCGAGTTTAAGGCCGCATAGTGATGTAATAATCGCTATCAGTTTACCATCCGTAAATCCACTAAAATATGTTCATTACAGTTATTTAAAATAATTTCAAGATTTGCCAGGAGCTGCGTCCTTTGTAACATTGATTATATAGTTGTATACATTGTAAGAGGTCTCCCCCCCCTTCCCTGTAGCTGCAACGTGTGCTATGATATCATTTCACGTCGAGTGCGACACGAGGCGCGCCGGCCCCGGCCCCCCACCATCACCACCAACTCGTAGCGGCAGCGTGAGGTTGTCTGCAGCGGCTAGCGACACGCCCCCGAGTGAACGATACAACTAGCACCAGCAACCGGCTCGCTGGTCGCTGGTCGCTGGTCGCCGGTGGTGCCGGTGGCGAGTGTCGGCGGCCGGCGTGCGGCATGAGGCACGTCGATGGGATAACAAGCACAACAACAATAATGGAGCTCCTCCAATAACATTACAAAAATACATAGTTAAGTACACCTCTGAGATTCAAAGTTTACCCTTAAAGGTAGCGCGCACTCGTGTAACGCACTACGCGCACCCCGAGCCAACGCTGCGACAACAATGACACAGTCAGCTGTAAGTACAACGACACAGCTACACGCCGGCCGGTCGGTCGGTCGGTCGGGCGCGGCGCGGGCACGGTGCGCGGCCAGTGTCACCTTATATACATATAATTTACAAAATTGGTCATTTTATATAATGTACATTTATACAAAAATATTTTATTAAAAACTTAACGCTAGTGCACAGCGGGGAGCGCCGGCGGCGGCGGCGGCGGCGGCTCACATCCCGGACTCCGCGATGCCCTCGTCGTCTGTAACAAACGCGGGGGTGAGCGGTGGACGGCGGTCGCGGGCACACCGCACGACTGCACTCAGTTAACTGATGCCGGTGAGTTAGTGAGCGGTGCAGTTCAGTGGTGTGAGTGTGGGGTGTGGGGTGAGGGGTGAGGGCGCACACGCATGCGGTGTTGTGCTGTGTTTGAAATACAACATGGCGTCTCCGCGTTCGTAGAGACATTCCTGGTGTCCGGGGAAGGTGTGCAACACTGGTGAGAATCTATTGTGATGTTGGGAATTAATTGTAGGCACATGCACACGGGGAGGGTTCCGACTTGTTATTTTGAGTGAAGTGACCGGCCGCCGGCCACGCACGCGGTGCGGTGCACTGCGCTGCGGGCGACGTGCTGCGGACACGCACACACGCGCACACACACATACACACACACACACACACAGAGAGACATAGACACACACTGTTACGTTTCGATGATCATTTAGCAGTATTCATAAAAGGATATTATTATTTGGTGTTATTATTGTTGTTTCTTTAAGTTCGTTAAAAGTGATGAGAATGCAGGGGTGGGGGTGGGCGTGGGCGTGGGCATGCAGCACGCGTGCTCACGTGGGCTCGCGGGGCCGCGACTCGGCGAACGCTGGACGTTGGATGTGTGGCGCTACCGAGCTTCGGAGTGAAGCACCCACCGGCCGCCACATTTAATTAACACATTACTAACTGAACAACATGAAGGACAGCACAGCACAGTTTATACGGGGGGTGGGGGTGGGGGAGGTAGGCAGGTATCGCGACGTCGACTGGCCGTAACGACACTCGCTCAATAGGTTCACCGGACGCTCGGTCGGCGGGCCGCGGCCGCGGGAACAACTGATGCACTATAAGGGTGCGGCCCTCAACAGTCGCGTCAACAGATTTCGACAGGAACAGAGACTACCAAGAGACACACACGTCAGCGACGCGCTCGTACGGGACGGTGTTCGCGTCTGTCTGCCACTAATGTCCTGCTATTCTACTATTCATTCGCACTTAGCGCCACAAAAATAGGTTTCTTCCACATCCGCTGGATGGTTGGCCGTCTACCACCCTGCGATTTAGTCGCAGTATTCCACCATGAACTGTGTAATGTGGAATAATTTATTACCTGCGGAGTTCCCACGGGGGAAGACGACGTAGGGGCATTCAAGAAAAGAGCGCATGTGTTCACAAAAAGTCGACAACGCATTCGATATGCGGATGTGTATGGACGGCAGTGGTCACTTACCACCAGGTGACTTGCATGCTCAGGTGCTTGCTTGATATAAAAAGAAATGTCACGAACCAATATCTTAAAAAATAAAAGCATTTAATGGAAATACTTTGAAGTATCTTTGCATCCGAATTCTGCATAAATATCAATAAAAACTAGAGCCAAGTATAGTTACGATGAGAGAGTGGGTGTATGCGTGATGGTGGAGCAGGTGGTACCTTCGAAGGCGGGGTTGTTGTGCTGGTGTTGGTGGTGGTTGTGGGGGGGCGGCGGCGGCGGCGCCAGGTCGCGGCCCTCGAGAGCGGCCACCACGCACTGGTGGATGCAGATGTACTGCTGCTCGGTCTGCACCATCCACACGCGCTCTCGCCGCATCGCGTACACCATGCCAAAGATGTCCAGGTACTCTGTGTGCGCCGCCAGCTGCAAGACAGACATCTTTTCGTTGAATGCCAATGCAAGCGAACAGCGCGAGGAGATGAGAGTGATTAACTGAGAGCACTATATGGACAGTCAAAAGTTTTACTTAGCTAAGATCCGCGACAAGCGAAACAATAACAGAAAATTAATAATGTGTGTTTTTCCGTTGGGTTTAGTGGATTGGACATTATTAATTTTCTGTTATTGTTTTGCTTGTCGCGGATCTTGGCTAAGTAAAACTTTTGACTGTCCACATAGTGATGGATTTCCGCAAAGTAACGCCTGACTCCATTAATAAACTGAGAGCACGTCAAAAGTGCGTGCACGTGTACGTGCGCACACGGGTTGTGACGCAGCGTTTCCGTAACGCGTATAATGTAACCGAATCGTGTTGTGCGTCGCTCGTTGGCGGCCGCGGGGCGGTGGTGGTGGCGGGGCGGTGGTGTGTCGGTGGTGGGGCGGGTCGGTCTCCGCTCACCTGCTGCAGCGCGCAGTCGAGCGTGATGAAGGTGCCGGAGCGGCCGACGCCGGCGCTGCAGTGCACCACGACGGGCCGGCTGTCCGGCGGGCAGCGCTCGCGGAACGCGCGCACGAACCTGCCGCACACACACACGCGCACACGCGCACACGCGCACACTGTTACATAGTTCACATACAACGTCGTTTTAGTTTCTAGTTATTTACGACAACAAATGTATAACACATTTAAATTAAATAATAAAGTATGTAAATAATTATTATTGTCTTTTTAGTCTGTGTGTATAGAGATTCAAGTCCTTAGCTCATCCGGAAGACAGAGGAAATTCGATTGCTGAATTTTTGTTAGGGAACAAACAGACAGGAAAAGAGTTAATGAAACGTTTTAATGCGAAGCAAACACAGCTGTTGCCGCCCGCCACCCGAGCATGCTCGTATGCAGGTGAGTGGTGAGTGGTGAGCGGCAATACTTTGAATGATTGGCGAACCGTCAAAATGAGTACTCACGCCTTCAACTAAACAAATTGTGAAATATGAAAAATCCACATCATGAAATTATTTAAATTTATGATGTTGACCGTGTCACCCCACGAACAGAGTGGTGTGTGGTGTGTGGTGTGTGGTGCGGTGCGGCGTACCTGGCGAGCGCCGTGGGCGGGTCGGGCACGCCGAAGTCGGGCCACGTGGTGAAGTGGAAGTGCTTGAGCACGCGCTGCTCGCTGCCGCGGCACACGGCCAGCTCGGTGACGGTCCAGTCGGGGTAGCGGCTCTCGTTGAGCGCCGTGACCGCGATGTCGCCGTAGTACACGGGCCGCGTGTCGTACGGCCAGTACCGGTCGCACTTCTCGCGGCCCTTCTCCACGCAGCGCGTCAGCATCACGATGGAGCGCGACCCCGACTCCCAGCACATGCGCCAGAAGTCGTCGCGCGTGCAGTGCAGCGGGCCCTGCATCACGCACAGCGCGTCACACGGTGGTACACGGGAGACAGCCACGTCACAAGTGAGGCACTGTGACTGCTGGTGGCAGTGACCAATGTAACACTTGCCGCGCTGCCGCGACGCGACGACATTGTACCAGTACGCTGCACAGTACTGCGCGGACTGCATACATCTACTGTTTAACTTTTGAGTGAATCTAGTGAATGTAACCGCGGTATTGTCTGCAGTGGCCACGTCGGTCGTCGCGAGTGCACGCCGCGTCGTCGGAGTGTGTGAGTGCCGCGGGGGGTGGGGGCGTTATGGGCGTACCTGCGTGACGATGAACTCCCGGGGCGAGTTGTGTCCGGGCACGTAGTTGGCGTTGATGTAGTCGGAGCCCTCCTCGTCGTCGACGGGCTGCAGCTTGTAGCGCGAGTGGTCGTACGGCAGGATGTTGGTGAAGCGGTTCTTGGGCCGGTTGCACGGCAGGTCGGCCGCGGTGCACGCCTGCTCGCGCCCCACGTGCTTCAGCTCCTCGAACTCCTCGCTGAACCTGTCGCACCGCAATATTTGTAGTGGCCACGTCTTATCACACACATGTGTGTAAGTAGTCTGAGACAATAATAATACTTTTCATATCTTATATGCCAATATTTTAGGATCTACGTGTTTCGATGGACTGGAAATAACATAGTGAATACATCACTGTTGGTTACATATGTGACGCAAACGACGGCAACGACACCGCGCTACGACTCCTTGACACACACACACACACAGAGAGAGAGAGAGAAAGAGAGAGAGAGAGAGAGAGAGAGAGAGAGAGAGAGAGACAGAGAGAGAGAGAGAGAGAGAGAGAGAGAGAGAGAGAGAGATCAACGAGCGCTGGTATACCTGAAGTCGGAGTCAGCGGACATGAGGCGGTAGTGTTCGATGAAGTCCGCGACGCGCACGGGGCGCGAGGCGAGGGGCGCGGGCGGCGAGGGCGCGGGGGCCGCGCGCCGCGCTCGCCGCCGCCGCCGCGCCAGCAGCACGCCCGCCACCGCGCCCGCCGCCAGCGCCGCCAGCGCGCCGCCGCCCGCGATCCACCCCGTGTGGTCCGCGTCTGTCGCGCGCCATCGCGCATTATGCGTGTAGTTAGACATACTTTTGCATAGTACAAATATATTTTCACCATTTTTTAATAGTATATATAAAACAAGATAACTATATTCATTGTCATGTTTAAAAGTAGATCTCTGATTTAATTCAGCCATCGCCCTTGTTTGTTTACATCTTTACATACGTTTTTAAAAAATAAACAATGATATATTCTAGAACGTAATCAGAATATAAAACATAAACACTTCTGGGCACAACGTTTCCGATGTGAGCAATGACATGAACCAAGTGCTACAGCGCTGCACTTCTTAACCTCCGACACAAACGGTTGGACTGAAATAAACAGTGCACCCCCCGCGCCCGCCGCACCCGCCGCGCACCCCCGTGTCCAAACATCGTGCTTACAATTGAATTGAAACATCAGCGCAACGACTTACACATTTAAAAAGCAGCGGCGGTGAGTCGGGCCGACGCGGCGTTGCGACGGTTGCCGGTGAACAACGTCCAGCGTCGGCCCGTACGAACTCCTCGACACCTAATCGCGCGTTATCTACCGCCGCGATCGGGCGGCGATCGGCTATCTGCCGCCACCGCCCCCCACCTAACACCGCGCCTCACTGGCGATATACACGACCGTACCTATTATCCGTGTATTCAATCAACGTTATCAGCAGATAATGGCGACTTGAGACGCATACGAACAACGGGTGGAATGTGCTGTTTAATTGTTTTACTAACTAATATCAAAAGAACGTAGGCAGATTAAGAATTTCAATCTGTCTTTATTAGAAAAAACTAATTTAGTATATTATTAAGTAATATATTATTAAATAAAATAAATTTAAGTTGATTTTTTTAACATTTACATATTTGTGTAATCAGGAGTGTACAAACCGAGGTTAAGATCGAACGGGATTAACCATCTGCGCGGTGTTACCACGTTATTATTTTATTAAATAAAAGAACGTATGTGTATGAACGCATCTGCGACGCCTCCGGCGTTGCGGATGGATGTGGGCGGCGGTGGTCGCTTACCACCGGGTGATCCACATGCTCGTTCGCTCTGATAAAAAAGTACTGCATTCCACAAAGTGTTTCATTAGTAAAAACTCCGTGTGGGTGTTTAGAGACAACGTCACGGGGTGCACGCGTTTAGCGCGCTGTGTGAAACGACCGGCCTCTCCGTGCCGGAGGGCACAATGTCGCTGTGTATCGGCCGGCGACATGCAGCGGTGGGTGGATGCGCGTGCGCGTGCGCGTGCGCGTACTCACCGGTGGCGACGAGCGTGTACGCGGTGTCGGTGAACTTGTCGGGCGCGGTGAAGGCGCGCAGCTTGACGTAGTAGCGCGTGCCGGGCCGCAGCGGGCCGTTGCAGTAGGCGCGCCCGCCGCCCTCGCAGCGCTCCGTGCCGATCGTGAACTCCTCCACCGCCGACGAGTGGAACGGGTAGTACGGCTCCGTCACCTGCGCGCACACACACACACAAACAGCACATGTAGCAATCCGGCGGGTGGAGTGGGGTGGGGTGGGGGTGGGAGAAGGAGGCGGCCGGGGGCGCACCATGGACGCGTACCTGGTAGGGCGGCCAGAGGGGCAGGCGGTGCACGTCGCGCCACGAGGGCAGCAGCGCGGGCGTGTCGTTGCGCGGCTCCTCGGCCAGCACGAGCGTGTACGCCGTCACGTTGCCGTTGGCCGCCGAGAAGTAGTCCGCGCGGAACCGCACCGCCACCTGCGCGGCCGACCAACGAACGCATCAATGTACGCACGTGTGTACACGCGCACTCCTCCGATACCACACTGACACGACGATAACACTCTCCTACTCTCTCTCCTTTGGAACACTGCGTTATGGGTGCCATCATAATGCAAAAATATACAATACATAAATGATACGGACAAACACATATAATAGAAATTAGTGATTGATAGACAGATTAGTTTATTTCCCTCTCTAGCAACACATATGAATACACATTACATTATGGCGTGATCCGCAGTACATACAACAGATAGAAATAGGCGATGGCTCAGTCATAACCTACACCCATTGAGCAGAGAAACTGAAGTTCTGCAGGGGCCAACCCTGACGGAGATGCTGCACTAGTGCAACTTGAGAAGCACGAGTCCCATATATATACTTGTTATCGACCCCCACACATAAACCTACGAGATATAGTCAAGCCTTATACACATGACAATAAAAACACGTGACAATACCAATACTGTTCAAATCTGAAAGGTAACAACTACAATAACATGTTAAACTTTTTTTAAACGTAAAGCCACTTGTAAGACACCTCAGTGGCCGATTAATTTTGACCAGCGACATTGAAAACGAATAGAAAATGAGGATGGACATCATTATAGTATACAGGGTGTTCCAGAACTCAACGTCAAGCCGAAACGGGGTGACAGGATTGATTGTAACCATCATGAGAAAAATCAGAAAAAGAATAAATTTATCCCGTGCAGTTCGAAAATTATGGGCATTTAAGAAAAATCTAGAAATTTGGTCAAACTGTGTAACCATTTTTCGGTTATTGTGGTTATTTTTTATTATTTTTGTTCATTTATACTTTGAAACCGTAACTCTAAATAACATTTCTAGATTCACAGTAAAAATAATTACACGATTGCCCCAAGTTTACTAGAATTAAGACTATTTGTTAAATTATGAATTTAAAATTTTCAAAATTTGTCGACTTTGAAAGGCCCTCCTTTAAAAAAAAGCACTAGAGTGCCTCGGCAAGTGCCATTACAAGTTGGCGCATTTAATCAAGATTGTAAAATGGTGCAATACTTGTTAGTTTCATACTAAAACAAAACGAGTAAAAAAATAAAAACCTCAAGTAACCCGATTTTTGCTAACCCATTTTACTCAGTTAAAATGTTTTTTATTCGCACATTCGCTCTTGGTAGGTTCTTAATTTTAAGATCTCCAGTTAGATTTTTTTCTGATTTTTCTCATGATGGTTGCAATCAATCCTGTCGCCCCGTTTCGGCGTGACGCTGAGTTCTGGGGCACCTGGTATATTATTTATTTATTGAAAGTAGTAGTTGATACAACTAGAAAATTGGCTTGGTTTGTTTCTAAACAAATGTCGATTTAATTTGTTTGAGCGTCATAACTTTGAAACTGCAGTTATGCATTCTTTTTCCACCTGTAAGGAAGGTATTGGATTGCGTTTGCGATTTTTCTTTCGCACTTTGTTTTTTTATGTGATAGGAGGGCAAACGAGCAAGCGTGTCGCCTGATGGAAAGCAATCAACGCCGCCCATGGACAACCGCGACACCGCAGGAGTCGCGGAAGCGTTGCCGGCCTTTTAGGTATGTATAGGTTTGTTTTGTGAAGGTTCCAATGTCGTAGGGGTTCGGAAAAACTGCCGAGGGTAGCTAATACCACAAATTGGTGGTGCGTGGAAAGAAGTTACGGGAGAAACCCACCGTAGTCGATCGCCACTTATCCAGATGGTGGGGATGAAATTTTTCTTTACGGCGAGTTGTGCGGTTGTAATATCATTTCTAAGCAAAGACTGGCGTTTTTATAAATTCCAGTGTGAAATGTGTTTGAAACTTCTGCATCGAGGTGTGGGAATGCGTTCGGAGTGGTTCTGTCACAGTGTGGAGGTAGGTCGCCGCCAACGACCACGTCGGATCACACAGTCAGGTGACCTTCTAACGGCGGTCGCGGTTGTCGCCGGAGTACGAGGCACAGTTCACGTCGCTGGGTAGCTGTAGGTGTGCGGCAAGTACCGGCGCGGTGGTGACGTACCGTGGTGGTGGTGCGGCGCACCAGCGCGGGCAGGGCGTGGGGGCGCGGGCGCGGCGGCGCGGCGATCGCCATGTGCTGCGTCCAGCGCGCCGCGGGGCCCGCGCCGGCGCCCGACTCCCCGCGCAGCCGGAACTCGTACGTGGTGCCCGCCACCAGACCCGACACCGTGCCGCCGCTCGCTGCGCAACACACACACATTCTACACAAGTGTACTTAAATCACTGTTTACTTAAATCAGAAATATTTTGATAATGTATATTTTTGAGTAATATGTCGGTGCGCCATAACCAAATATTAACCAAACACTTCATTTTTATATCAAATCAGTTGGTTATATTATGCTTTCGTTGTAATTTTGGTTATTATATATGTATATGAAATTTTAAAGAAGACGTGTCCAATATATTATGCTCAATCAAGTTATATATTCATATTCCGTTGAAAATGTCATTTATATAATAGCTAACATTATAACATTTTAATATGAACAACAGATTTCATTCGAAAATTAAATGTCTAGTTAAGTGACACGTGTTTAGGTGGCTTGCTCTTATTCCGTTTCACAGTCACACAGCACTGTGTGACCGGAAGCGTCGCCGACAGTACCTTCCGGCGGGAACTCGACGGTGCGCACGTGGTCGGGGCGGTCCTGCGGCGCGTACTCCAGCAGGTAGCGGCGCAGCACGCCGTGCCGCTCGTCGGGGGGCAGCCGCCACACGAAGCTCAGCTCGGTGGGCTTGGCGTCGGTGGGCGCGAAGCCGCGCGGCGCGTCGGGCGGCGCCTCGCGCGTGCGCACGGACAGCGAGCGCGCGCGCGACCGCGTCAGGATCGTGGCCGGCGTGCCCGCGCGCGTCTGTGCACACACACACACACAAACGTACCGCTCTGCCAATGAAGCATTCTCAATCCTTTACCCCCCCACCCACCATAACCCAAGAAAAAATGTTTATTTACGTCATAATTATAAGGTAAACAATTGTGAAATATCGCTATTTTCGTGAAAAAACATTTTATCTAGTCGTCAAAAATGTTTACCTTATAATTATGACGACTAGATAAAATGTTTTTTCACGAAAATAGCGATATTTCACAACGCTCCCCATTTGTCTTTGGACATGCCATGTAAAGCTCCTGCGCCCACTAGGGCACGGTACCGCCCCCGCTGGCAACTTATTGTATGTTGAGTAGTTGAGAGCAGTGAATACCTCGAGAGTGAAGGTGTAGTCAGTGTGGGGCCGCAGGCCGGTGAGGTTGTGGTGGAGCAGCGCGGTGTGCGCCGCCTGCAGCTGGTCGGGCGCGGCGAGGTACTGCAGCTCGAAGTCGGTGAAGTCGCCGGGCGGCCGCCCCCACGCCAGCACCACGTGCCGCGCGCCCACCTCCGTCGCGTTCAGCCAGCCCGCCGCCCGCGGGTCTGACGCCACATCACATCATTCTCATTACCGCCTCAGTATCATTCATTTACTAACATTGTAATATAGAGAGTGTCCAGTCTAACGAGCGGCCGTACAATGATCCTGATAACATATATCCTACCATTGGTGAGGAGTTAGCTAGGAAACCCACCCACATTGTGCCGCACGTTGCGTTACCCGTCGACAGGGGGTTCCTCGACGCAAACTAATAACATTCAATCGTTCAGGCTGCACAGGGCGCGGGGAATTTAGTTACTGCCTTAAGATAACAAAGAGAAACATCAGAGGAGGCTGGGTAGATGTGAAACACTGACGATGGCTCGGTCTCTGCCGCATGCCCACGGCCACGCGTGACCCTGTACCCTGTATAGATCTACAGTTTCACTCCCATGCCCCGCCGTAAGGTGTTTTACAACAAAAACATCGGAAAATATTACTTGATTCGTTTGGCTTGTGTCATATAAGTGTATATTTGATGTCACACGATGCCCATACACACAACAACATAACCTAATCAGATTACATTTAAGTGCTCGAACAATTTACATGATTATGGCAATATAACATGATTGTTGCGTTCCTTTGGTGGATACATTTATGAAAATGTATCCACCAAAGGAATGCTATACCATGCTATGTATCTTCAGAACTCTACATTCCATCTCCAGAGTCAGAGGTTCTGTTAGTTTTTCGTTTTTAATGGTATTTACCATCAAAAGTGAGGTGACTTGTAGTAACGCAAAATTTTCAACAATAACAATTTAGCTTAAAAAAAACCTTTTTCACGAAATATTGGCATGAGCCTAAGTGTTTCAAGATACCACATTGGAACCTTCAAAAAACAAGTCTACAGTCTTTTTAAAGGCCGGCAACACTTCTGCACTGTCCTATAGCCGGCGTTGATTGCTTTCCATCAGGTGACACGCCTGCTCGTTTGCTTTCCTATCCCATAATAAAAAGATGATGTTTGTGTATGTGAATTAAAAAGAGATAAAAAAAGAGGATACCTGAGGAGTTGCTTTCACCATTTAGAATAACAGAGACAATATCATAAAGTATCGGGTACAAGCCTGTTTTGTAACATACTGACATGTGGCAAGTAAAGTGTAATTTCTTACGTCGCAGGTAAATAAAGGTGTGTGTGTGCGTGTGCAGAGTAGCACGGAACAGCGGTGTGAACTATCGACAAACGTCACAGCACCACGGCCTGGCCCACTAGGTTCCTAGCCACTAACACACGATGTGCTCTGATTTTAGATTGAGACATATTTTATCTTTGAAATCCATGCGTTGGAGAACGTTTAAGGACTCCAGGACTCCCCACAAAGACACTACAATTTAGTGTGACGCTACACGAGGACGACTGTAAGTATATCACTTGTTGACTGTGCGTGTGTGTGTGTGTGTGTGTGTGCGGGTGTGTGTGGGGTGTGTGTGGGGTGTGTGTGGGGTGTGTGTGGGGTGTGTGGGGGGGGTGGGGGGGGTGTGCTCACACAGGCGCGCCGGGCGCTGCACGGGGTGCGAGGTGACGTTGTGCGAGACGGTCCACATGGTGAGGTTGTAGAGGCGGCCAGGCACCAGGCCGCGGAAGTGCACGGCGTGCGAGTCGGCGGCGGCGGCGCGCTCGGCGGTGCGCGGCGCCTCGCCCGCCGCCTCCAGCCGGAAGCGGTACGAGTCGAACCGCGACGCCGACGGCGGCGTGGGCGTGTACACCACGCGCTGCGCAACACACAACAACAACACCGCTAGGTATGCCGCGCCGCACCATCACAACCACAAAGTGTACGTACGTTAACTCACCACCCTCCTCGCCGCTCCCCTCCTTACTTGTTTCTTGTACGTACCTACATTCAACTACAATACAGGGTGTATTTGACGACGACAATATTTCCATTAAAACTTGTGAATTCTGATATAAGTAATATACTCCCGCAGGAAACCCACGAGATGTCGTGGATGTTTATGTTGGTACAAATGCAGTGGAGCGATGCGACCGTGACCGTGACCGTGACCGTGACGCTGTGAGTGTGCCGACACAGCGCGCGGTCCACTGATAAATATTCTTGAAATAAATTTGTATTGTAACAAGTGTGGACGATAAAACTGTAATGTAACACATGTACCACCACCCTGTCGTTGATATGTTTTTGAATGCAGCATATTTTTATAACGCGACAACACAACATGTGACACACGTCGTGCTGTCGCCCCGCCGGCGGTCGGGGCGGTCGGGGCGGTCGGGGCGGTCGGCACGTACCAGGTCGGCGGTGGCGACGGCGGTGTCGTTGTCGTCGGAGTCGGGCCGACTCGACTCGTTCACGATCATCTCCGACTGTATCACCGGCCCTGGTCACCAAAACAACCGTACAGTTTACACACATACATACGATTCTTAAAAAGGTAAACCTATGCAAACAACATTCAAAATCTGAGTGAAATACACTAACAACGGCCTCCACAAAACTAACCACTAAGCTAAACTAAACACAAAACAAGATCTTAAGCCACCGTGCTTTGTCCTGCGCCACCTCCTGCCAGTTACAGATTTGAAGGTTGCGTAAATGAGCATCCACCACTTCTCTCCAGCGGTGACATGGGGTGCCCCACAGGTCGTCGTCCAGTTGGGCGACACACATACGCTCTCTCGACAGCGCGATCCTCCCCCATCCTCTCAACGTGACCCAACCAACGATGAGTCGTAATGTCTCCAATTACATTCGCTTGGGCCACCAGATGCTCGATTTGCTCAACATGCGTTTGTTAAATTTTATCAAGTTGGTGCTTAAATCCTTGGACACTTGGATTTCATTTTAATTTTTCTTTGTTTTAATTCGGATACAATCTAGAATATTCCATCATTCTAGAGAATGTTCTAAAAGCTTAACGCCATAGGGTATAAAAGGGCGCGCTCGTGCCGATTAGTTTAATATAGTTCAAAATGGAACCGCGTCCACTACGAGCGATCATGCTTTACGGGCATAATCCAGGAACGAGTGCAAGGCAAACTGCCGAGACGATTAACACTGCGTTTGGACAAGGCACTACTGCTCATTCCACAGTGAGCTATTGGTTTAAGTCTTTCGATAAGGGAGATACGAGTTGTGAAGACAAACCTGGCTCCGGTCGGCCAGTTGTCTGCGACAAAGACCTTTTACGCTTACATTTGGAAAGACATTCGGATGCGACTCCCAAAGACATAGAGAAGGAACTTGGGTACGACCATTCCACTATAATTCGGCACCTGCACGCAATGGGCTACCACAACATAATGAATCGGTGGATACCTCCAAAATGACACCGCTGAATTTCTTGATCACCAGCCTCCTGCTTTTTGGGAACACGGCATAATGTCTTTGCCAGATAGACGGTTACATGTCGTTGAACATGACGGTCATTATATTGTGGATTAATATTTCGTTAGTAATAAATAAAATTATTTTTAGTAAATGTGTTTGAGTGTCCAAGAACTTATGCAGCAACCCGATATTATTGCAGTATAACGATGAACAATACAAATACTGAATATTATTATACTATTCATACGGGTTTACATGAACACTTTAATGAACACATATTGAAAAAAATCCAAAATGGCGGAAATCAAGATGGCCGCCATACAAGGCTAAAATAGTCATTTGTGGAGCAATTTC
Source organism: Baronia brevicornis (assembly GCA_031353405.1). Classification (NCBI taxonomy): domain Eukaryota; kingdom Metazoa; phylum Arthropoda; class Insecta; order Lepidoptera; family Papilionidae; genus Baronia; species Baronia brevicornis. Next base: position 481,544 of record JASFAT010001399.1, on the reverse strand, counting down.
GGTGAAATTTGGCGAAGCCCGAAGCGCGTAGCTCTAAGGAGCCGCCGTCGGCGCGCCCCGAAAGCCTAGTAAGTTATATGAAGTAAAAGTTACTTGTGCGCGCGTGCATGGTGAACAGGTCGCTGGTGAGGTTGTAGGAGTGCGCCGCGATGGACACGTTGTACCCGCGGCCCGGCCGCAGCGCCGGCAGCATGGCGCGCGCGCGCGGCCCCGCGCCCGCGCCCGCGCTCATGTTGCGCGTCCCGGCCTCCGCGCCCGCCCCGGCCTCCGCGCCCTCCCCGTCGCTGGGCCACCAGCGCAGCGAGTACCACTCGACGCGCCCCGCCGGCCGCGGCCACTCGAGCGTCATGTTGAACGTGTCGGCCAGCTGCTCCACGTTGGACACCGGGTTGGGACCTGCGCACCGACGTGACATGTTCACCCCGCACCCCGCACCCCGGCTCAAACATACAAAACAAAACACAAGTTGACAAGTGATCGATTTGTAAAACTGGAGCCAAAGCAACGCCTGGAGCGACGGCCTCCTCCCGCCATACACGGCCCTACATTATTAATTCACAATAATACTTCAATCCACACGTGTAACAAATGCAACAACTAATGTCCACTTATCACAGTGTGGGAGTGTGGGTGTGGGTGTGGGTGTGGGAGTGTGGGCGTACGCACGGACGGTGTGCTCGGCGAGCAGCGGCTGGCCGCTGGTGACGCTCTTGTGTCCGGCGGCCTCGCTGCCCGTCTCCAGCTGGATGGTGTACCGCTCGCCGTGCGTCATGTTCGCGATCTGACAAACAAACGCACAGACACACGTACACACACGCTGTACAACAATTTAACACACACCGAGTTATTAGTGGAAATCAAGCAATGATGTATATTTTTTTAACAACCCATATATTTCCCACTGCTGAGCACGGGCCTCTCCATTTCTGGAGGAACGGACGTTAACCCACCACGCTTTCCCAATGCGGATTGGCGGGGTTACCAGACTCGGAATTTGTAATTCATACACATATTTATTCCGATGCGGGGATTGAACCCGCGACCATTGACTCCGCGGGCGGAGGGCCCCGACACTGAGCCAATTGGTCTATATAACGCAATGATATATATATATATATATATATATATATATATATATATATATATATATATATATATATATATATATATATATATATATATATATATATATATATATATATATATATATATATATATATATATATATATATATATATATTTACAGGATGTAAGAGTAGACTTGACGTGAGCGTGTAAGTAGAGTTGACAATGTGACTGCCACGACGTGACACCGCCGCATCCCTTGCCGTCAATAAGTAAAACGATAATGCAGTAGTTAGGCAGTTAGGCGGTTGTGTTAAGTGGTGGTCCGTACCTCTGCGTAGAAGACCGTGGGCGGGAAGACGTCAGGCGGGGACCAGGGCGCGTGGTGCGTGCGCCGGCGCAGCTGGTAGTCGGCCACGATGCCGGCGCTCGGGCCTCGCCACCGCACCGCCACCGAGTTGGAGGTCGCGCGCTCCACGGACACCCACTCCGGGGGCAGCGGCCCTGCGCACGGCACACGGCCACCGCGGCGCTCGTTATGTAATGTTCTCAGAGAGTTTGTTCAGAGCCGGCACTCTGTCGCACCTCGTGTCGTGACGGTACATGTCAAGCACTGACCTCGGCGGACACCACCACACACATTTGTTTTGAAACATAAACATAAGCAGTCGTGTCTCTAAGTAGAGAGTATTTACAAAAACAATTCTCATAGCCACGTGTACACGTGTACACATGGCGGTGGTATAAACAGTTATTAAGCTACTTAAACACATTGTAACGTGTTTGTGTTGTGGGCGCATACGAGTCAACGTGTGTGCCCGCTGGGTCGTTGGGCCGCCGGCTCCCTCCGCACACGCACACACCCCGCACCATGGCGGGGGCGGGCGGCGGGCGGCGTCGGTACTCACGCACTGGCTCGAGCACGGTGTGCCACTCGCTGCGCAGCCCGTGGGCGACGGCGGCCAACTGGATCTCGTACACGGCGCCGGGCAGCAGCTCCTCCAGCGTCGCGTTCGTATCCCGCGTCTCCAGCTGCGCGCACATACACAACAATACGCTTTTATTTACCTCTCTTTGTCTCCTCACCCCTCAATACGTATTTAGTATATCAGTAGTGTTTCGTTTCTTATACTTATAATGGCAGTCGCCGCACTCGGAGCGCAGGCTGCGGCGCTCACACAGCCGACTGTGAATCCCTTACGTTTACAAAATTTTTTGGTACTGATAATATTTCGCGGCGATCATTTCAACTGAACGGCGGGACCTAAACATGGCGCGCACCAAAGTTGGTGATGTGCTCCACGTGTGGTGAAGAAAATAAAAGTGTAGTAAAAATTTAAAAATCCACACACACACCGTTGACGAAGGTTCTTTCTCCTCCATTAATGACCAATGATTCTTATTGGTGAAAGACACGAATGAGTTACGTCCTTTTCATTACGACGAATACATTTGTTGAGTACGCCTATCCACAGCTGCTCCCCGCGAGCCTTGACGTTGAATCAATGTAATGTGAATGTACAGCCGGCAACACGCCGGCGCCGGCGCAGGCGCAGACACATACATAGTTGGTGTTTAAGTCGGCATGTATAAAAGTGTAGTTGATAATCAAGCCAGTACACGAAGGAGTGAGTACGTGCGTGCGTGCCGTACCGTTATGTAGGCGTGGTCGGTGGCGGGGGCGAAGCCTGCGCGGCGATAGCGCAGCTCGTAGCGCTCCTGGCGCGAGTTGACGTCGGAGCGCCACGCGAGCGCCAGCGCGTGCTGCCCTGGCTCGGCGGCCTGCAGCGCGGGCGCGAGCGGCCGGCGCGCCACGCTGAACGAAGTCTCGTTGGACTCCTCGCCCCGGGACACCGCGCACACCTGTGTACATACAACCAATTATATATAAGTTTGCTGTGCGGTTCCTAGCATAAAATAGGGTTACCACATCTATTCCCGTGGGAATCATATGAGGACTATGGAAACAAAAACCACTCCAAGGGCGTCAGCATCTACCTGAACACGAAAACTAATCTGAGATCTCGAAAGCGCTCGCCAAGCGTGGGGATTACGATCGCTATATGAGGTGGAGCAGCTATCAATTTCAAAATGGATGATTAGGCTGCCGTGACCACCAGCTACGCAAAAGACCCTACTTTGCAGGCCCTTGTCGCGAACGTGCTTAGCCTGCACTTCAGTGCACTCGTGCGAATAAGAAGCCACATTGACCGGCACACGGCAGCGCAGTGAGGGCAGTTTTTGTAACGTGTCTAGATTGTTCTGAGGGAATCCCTCTCTCGCCGTGCCTATTCTGTACCGTTTGCTAGAATGTCGTTTTAATTCTACAAAATACATATATTATGAAGAGAAGCGCTATCAACATGTAGATGAGAGTCAGGCCCATGGCCCGGGGCCCGGGGGCGGGGCGCGTGTGTATGGACTGTGTATGCACTCACGGTGACAGTGTAGTTGCGGCCCGGCAGCAACGTCTCCAGCGTGACGTTGGTGGCGGCGGTGGTGAGCGCGCTGCTGTCGTCGCGCGACGGACCCGTCTCGTGGTACGACACCTGCGCACGTACACGTACACGTACATATATACAATACATATATAATAAATAGCAATAGTATGTTATTAATGTACTATTTTGATAAATAATTTACAATTATTTAAGATTACTAATTTTAATCAAAATATTTTGAATAATTTGAAGTAAACATTAATTTATTATAACTTTAATCATAATAAATTATGCGTAGCGTCGTTCAAATAAATATATAAGGGCGATTTAAAAGAAAATTCATGTAATACATTACTAATATACTATTGAATAAATAGTCTCCCACGCGGTGAAAACAAAACACGTGGTATTTCGTTAACCACGAAGCGTGCGTGGGGTAAACACTGGGGTGTGACAGTCGCTGTGTAGTATGTGTGTGTGTACGGTATGTGTGGGTACCTTATACTGGTCCTGCGTGCTGCCGTCGGCGGGCTGCCACCACACCAGCAGCGCGTCCCCGCCGTCGGCGGCGCGCACGTCGCGCCAGCGCACGCCGCGCACCGGCAGCGGCTCTGCGCACCGACCGAGCCACACGTTATGCACACTGCGGTACGCCCCGCCCCGCCCCGCCCCGCACGCACGCACGCACGCACGCACGCACGCAATCACGCACGCACGCACGCACGCACGCACGTCACGTGCGAGAGCGACTTATCGTGACGCGCCCTTCAATCTTATTCTTTATTTTTTTCAATCTTTTATTCTTATTATGTTATACGACAAACTTAAATATTTTATATACAAACTCAAGATATTTCTTTAGTTCCATTAAAAGTAAATAGAGACGAAACGGTGGCACTACAAAACTCTAGTGATTGTGATCAAAAAATAAAAAAATTGTAACATTCCTTTGTTTTTGCCAATGTATCACTACTTAACTAAAAGAAATAGATATAAACTGTATGTGTTTATTAATAACTTAATAGAAATAATAACAAAAATAAATATGAAATATAAAGTTTTTTAGTTTATGTTTTGAGAGGCATTCAAATTACAGTTTACACCAGAAGAATTCTGTACACAATTCTATGCAACACCCGTCATTCGGAGGGTGCAAACTGTGTGCCATCGCCCGGCTTCACCTGTGTCTGTGATAAACGATCACAAAACAGAAAAGTTGACGAACTCAGCTCGTTTCATCTCAAGTGGTTTCTGTGGTCTCACGGTTGGTTCGCAGGCAGCGGTCTATAAGCAAGCAAATAGGCGGGTGCACTTACTGAGCGTGAGGTCGGTGGCGGCTGGCCACGAGGTGACCTTGCCCGACATGGTCTTGACGGTGACGGTATAGCGCGCGCCGGGCTCCAGCGCGTCGAAGGTGGCGGCGGGCGGGTCGTCGCGCGCGCGCAGCACGGGCACCGCGCGCCGCCCGCCCCCACCGCCTCCGCCCTCCGCCGCGCTCACCGACACCTGATATTTCTCGAACTCGCTGTGAACACCACCACCAACATCGTTATGTTCCAATGATGATTCCAATCGCTGTGCAACGAAGGCAATCATCACACACACCACAAGGCACACAAGCAAGTAAGCGACACAGTACTGAAGTGTTGTGCAATAACAATGGCGACAAATCAGTAACTTGTCTACTATATCTAAATCACTGTTTATTCTAAAAGTGTGTGCGCGTGTGCGTGGCGTACGTATGTGTTCGTGGCGTTCGTGTGTGTTCGTGGCGTATGTGCGCAAGGCATGTGTGTGTGTGTGTGTGTGCGAGGCGTACGTGTGTGTGTGTGTGTCCGCGTGTATACCTTCGCTCGGCGGGCGGCAGCCAGGTGACGCGGAAGGAGGTCTCGGTGAGGGAGCGCGGGTCGACGGTGACGTTGCGCGGCCGCAGCGGCACGGTGCGGTACTGCGCCGTGGTGGGCGCCGAGATCTCGGGCTCCGACACCGTGTGCACGGAGATATTGTACGCGCGCCCCGGCACCAAACCCTGCGCCAAACGCGCACGTCGTTCACACACAACAATGATTGAGGGCTCTTATGGTAATGCTTACAGAACGAAGCTCAGTAACAGGTCTACTGGTTAGACAGTGCCTGATGTAGCCTTCGGCGAGCGAATGGTGCTTTCCTGGATGACTGAACTCATTCATTAATACAGCCGTGGCATTCCACTGCTGGACTTAGGTCTTCCTTACTAATAAGGGTGACCGAAATCCCCACGCTCGATAGACGGTTTCTTGATCGCAAACTGAATTGTATAAACCATGTAGAAACGGCTGCCCGCGTTTACTCTCCCGTGGGTTACCTGTATTATGTACAGTACATGATAAGCTTATCATGGGGCGGCGGTCCCACTAGGAGCACATAACACAGCGGCGGCCACGTGTGCTGCACGCGGTACAGCAGCACGACTCTGCCGCGCATTCTTTTTCTTCGCTATTCAAAGCCAATTGGAAGCTGTGTATGTGTGACATATCGGAGGCCCTGGTACAGTGGTACTCACCTTGAAGGCCGCCTGTGCGGGTCCGGGTGGTTCGCCCTCCTTCTCCACATACAGCTCGGAGTCGCGCGCATCACGCGGCTCGATGGACACCTGCAACCAGCGTCCTACACTTTAGTCTTGAACATATCAATCATTAAGAGCGGGTATTCCTAACAATATATATAAACTCCTTTAAAAAAAATGAGGCTTTCTTTGGCTTTTCTTTGAATAATAATAATATTTTAGTATGTTAGGTTAGATGACTAGAAATTTCTTTTACTCTTTTTTTGAATCCTAGAATCAGTGTTTTAGTCAATTCGAACAGAAATCCGTGTGAAAATGGACATTTTTATATATGAAATTAAGAGTACGAGTATTTTTATAGTACTTTAATAAAAAAAGGACATTATAAAAAATAAAAATGAATAACGAGTATGACCGCCCCTTACAGCAATTGCGGCATGTAAACGCCTTGGCAAGCTATCCACCAGGCAGGTGGTTGGAAAGATCATACTCGCCTTTTTAGGAGGTCCCAGACGCGCTCAATGGGGTTTAGGTCGGGCTGCGCGCTGGTCAGTCCAAAAATCAAAACCGTTTGCTTTATGCAAAGGAGTGTCTGTGTATATATATATATATATATATATATATATATATATATATATATATATATATATATATATGCATATATATATATATATATATATATATATATATATATATATATATATATGTATATATATGTATATATATATATATATATATATATATATATATATATATATATATACAGACACTGACTCCTATGTACCGCGCTAATACTAACCTTGTAGTGTGTATAGGCGCCCGGCGGGTACGGCGGCTGCCACAGCACCAGCAGGGTGGTCTCGTTGCGGAACCACACGATGAACTTGCCCGGCGTGTTGGGCCCTGCCCGCCGACAAGCACATCGTTAGTGGAGTGCGAGGTGCACCGACACAGAGACGGACAACGACACAGACGCAGCAAAGTAAAGTAAAGTAAAGTACAGCACTACCAACCAGAACATGCGAATAAAAAATTAAAACAATTCTAAGAAGAGTAAGTGCTTTCATGGAATCTAATCTGTTTCGCAATTTATACCTCGTTGGAGACACTACGTTGCCGCGATATCACAATGGTTGTTTGTGCACACGATGTAAGTATATATATAATCTGTTATTTGTGAATAAGTCTTCTTTATAGTTGGTAAGTAGTATTGCAGTATTTTGTAGTGGTAGAGCCACGCTGCAGACGAATATTTTGTCAAAATTGGCATATTATTCGTCTGCAGCATAAATGAGTGGTAGCTAAGCTACCGCGCTTCGTCCGGTGATACGCTCCTTAAAGGCCACCAACACTTCTGCACTGCCTATGGCACTGCTGTCTATGGGTGGCGTTGATTGCTTTCCATCAGTTGACAGGCCTGCTCGTTTGCCTTCCTGTCCCATAAAAAAAGCATGCTATACATTTTGAGTTGCATTCATTTCGCAGTCAGAACTCATTCAAAGCAAATTAAACCTCACGAGTGAGAGTCCACTATGGAATCAAAAAAAAAACTAATCACTAACAAAGCAACATAAGCAACAGTTGTGCAGACACACATGCGATTTGTACACGCACACGCACACGCACACGCACACGCACGCGCACACGCACACGCACACGCTCACTGCACACACAGGTCGGTAAGTGTTGTACACAGAGAGACGTGACGGACTACGGACAACGGTCCGGCGTGCGCGCGGTGACGACACGGCGCCGCGAACAACTCCGCTACGCAAGCCCGTCGCCACAACGCTCCTCCCGATCCCGATCACCGGCAGCACCCTCTTGTAACGTGAAACAGCTAGGAGGCCCGACGGAACGTAATTTGTGCAGATTGCGGGCCAGCGACGAGGGCGAGGTGGAGGGGTGTGTGAGGTAGTTTAACTTGTTTCCGCGGCCTGATTTTTCAAATAATATAAACACTACTGACGATAACTACGACTATGTGTATCTATAGGCGTGTCGTGGGCGGCGCCGTGTCGTAGTCGTTGCCTGTCGCCCGCTGTGCGCGCTGTGTGCGAGCGTGCGTGACGTCACGCTGGAGGCTCACCGGGCGGTCCCGGGTGCGGCGCGTCCGGCTGCATGTACGCACCAAACGTTCACACGTTAATAACATCAACGCCCGCTCATGGCAACAGTCGCTGATCGAGTGTTTGAGTAAATGCTTCATTTTGTAGAGTGTTTACAATATAATTCTAAAAGAACCATTACGTACATTTGATAAATAATATAATTTGTGCCTCTCTAACCATACAACTAACTGTTAAGTGCAGATAACGATTGGTTTCAGAGTATCACTGGTTATTGTCTTCCTCCTCCACAGAAGACGTGAGAGGCCGCAGGGACATTGGAGGAATTATGATCTGTCAAATAACTTCCAGTATTTACTGACAATTAGATTTAAACCTAGAGCTTATACCTTATGTCATTTTTATCCAACCTTTAATTTAAATATAGTAGTGAATAACACGATTACCCGCGCCGTGAAGCGCCTCCCCAGGGTACATGCCGAGATAATTCAAGTTCCGCTCATCGATAGTATCATACGATACAACACATAAACTAAAGCAAGGCAACTCGCAACGTTTCGCTGCCTATTTGTTTCATAAACGTGCTGCACGTAACCGTGTGTGCACGCGCGTGTGGGCGTGGTTCGCCGGACGCTCGTGGACGCGCTCCCCGCGGCCCGCGGCCCACGACCCACACCCGCGCGCTGCACGAGCTGAACCACAATCGCAACAAACTACAACCTACACAGAACCGGTGTGCTACACTTTTATACACTAGTTGAATATAAATTAATGTCATTATTTAATTATTTTATGCAATAGACAAAACTAATTGTATATGTATTGTGGCGCCATCGGGTGGCAGATTGTATAAGGATAATGTTGGTTTATATAAAACAATTATAATTTGTGTATTATAAATTATTTAGAATTATGTAAAATTCATATAAATATGTAATTTGAATATTAAGCTGTATTTTAAGAACAGTTTTGCAGTAATTTAATTTGTTTATTAAAAATATATATTATAGCTGAAGCTAATCTATTTTTAGATTATCTTTTTGTCTTTGTTCGCCTTTTCGATTTTGTGTATAAAAGCCAAAATTCAGTCGGAGCGAGGTTCATTCTAATTCCAACCGCTGAAATATACATATAATAATATTGTATATAGTACAATATAGTCGTACTCATTTTTGTCGTTAAATCATTTTGAAAACCGTCATATACCATACATAGCACATGCAACAGTGTGCGCCGAGGCCCGTGAACATTTAAAATAAATATAAAGTTGTGTATTTACGACGGTAAAACAAATGTCTTTATCATTGCGGCGAGACGAAGCGTAACGGCCGTGAATGGAGGCACAACACAATACACTACAATGTTACGCATCATTCGTTACGAGCTGAACGCGTACCCGCGGGCACCGCACGGGACGCCCAGCTCGTCACGACGCTGAGCGCACGGCGAACTTTGAATATGTCGCCACTGTCGCCCGCCACGGTGTCCGTCCGTCACAGTGCGTGTCACTCACACGCGCACGGTCGCAACTATGCGACTCAAATTATATGAAAATAATGTTCGGCCAAAACCACCTACCGCCAAAAGGGGTCTTTCAAGTTGGCCACGAACGCCTGCCTTTGCCGTACACTGAACCTCTCTGAGAAAACAAATTCTTACAAAAGAGTTTTGCGAATTTGATTTCTCCAGTTGGTCCTGCCTGCATCACTGGTAACATAAGCTGAAACACGGCCCCAGACACCCCATGTTCACCACAAGCTTGCACTCCTTGTCATTATATTGTAACGGTCGATGCTGGTTCAATGAGAAATAAGTGATTACTGATATATAACGACATATTGTAGAACACTACGCTTAGCACGCATTGCGCCTCAAATCCGAGCACGTCCGCAGGTTGCCACTGCCGCTGCATGTACGCCCATTGGCTATCATGGTTTTGCTTCATAGAGTCTTCAAAGTACAAAATAGGTTATTGAACAACTAATGAGTACTATAGGAGGTTGTGGTGGTGGTGGTGTGGGTGGACTCACGCGCCGTGAAGTTGCGCGAGGCGTACGCGGCGCTCTCCTTGTCGTGCAGCAAGGTGAACGCGTGCAGCTGGTAGGTCGCGCCGGGCGACAGGTCGCGCAGCACGTAGCTCCACTCGCCGGCCGGCACCGACACGTTTCGCACCGCCTCCCCGCGCTCCGTCAGCGGTATCACCTGATTTGATATCCTTATTGTTTTATGTCGAAACAAACAAACGAGACAAGATTGCAGCCCACTGTATGTGGTCTTCCCTGGTCACCCGATTAAAACTATGTCATTTAATTAGATTTCTTAAAACGTGTAAACGATATGTTTAATTTTTGACTTTACTTTTTTTTTATATATTCACGCCTATCCCCCGCAGGGGTTGGCAGAGACCACAGAGCTCCATCCGCTGCCATTCATCGCAGCGAAACGGCTCGTCATTGGTCGCTTTTCGCCCTCGTGAGAATCAGGACGTGACGGGTGGCGAACCACGTCGCCGTCATTTTTCGACAAATTAGGTATATTAAATTCGTCTTAGTGAATCCCACGAGCCGCAAGGGAGGATGGAGGTCAGCCCCAGCAGAGCCCTGCATGCTGTGGTAAGGCACCGTAGTCCCCGGGGAGCCTGATCCCGGACGGCACGCTTGCGACTAGGCTCGCCCCTAGCCACGCATCCATTGGCACGGCAGACCGTGGATTGGCGGAGAGGAAGGGAAAGGATAGAGAAGAAAGGATGGGCAGGAAAGAAAATGCGGATTGGGGGGGTTACCAGACTCAGAATAAACATTTATAAATCCATATAAATATTTATTCCGATGCGGGAATCGAACCCACGACCATTGACTCCGCGGGCGGAGGGCCCCGCCACTGAGCCAATCGGTCGTCGTTTGACTTTACTCATTAGTATTATTTGGTACGTGGGCTCGCGATAAGTTGCAGACCGGCTCCTGTCACGAGCTGCGTTGCAGGAGTGTTGCTGTTGCCGGCCGACAGACGTATGTGTCGCCTGTCTCTGTCGATTGTCGCTGTCGTTGTACTCGAAATATTACCTTTACTTGATTCAGTGATTCGATATTTAATCCAGTGAACAAGCAGATATGCATCACCACATGGGTCTGGCTACGAGGTGTGAAGTTAACAGCTGTATAAGATAGATGGCAACATACTTGTAGGTGCTACCGTACCTTGAAGCGGAAGCCGGTGTAGTCGCCGAGCGCGGGCGGCGACCACGAGATGACGGTCTGCTTGTTGCGGCCCTGCGTCACGTTCAGGTTGGTGGGCGGCTCCGGCGCTGCTCAGACGCGCGCGCACGCATGTGGACATCGATTGACAAGTTAATGTTATATACAATATATTATGTACATACCCTACACCACTTACTGTCTCACACATACTATAGTTTCGTATTTTATATTTTGTTTCACAGCAAGAGACGGGTACAAGCCCTACCTAATATTATCGTATAATACAATCAAGGCACTCAAATATATAACCAAACGTCATACCAATACGACGTGCATAGAGAATGCAACAGTTGAAGCAAATTACAGAACTGACGTGACCTAAATGCGGGACAACCATTGTATGGGGGTAGTTATTACAATTAAAAATAACATGATTTTTATATATACATTTGATTTGACTCCGGCCAAAGAAACGAAAAATTAGATACAGATATTCTATCTCTGTACTGTATGGGTAGGGCCTACATATGTTAAAAGTTTAAAAAAAAGCGTTTGTATAATACCGGTAATGATGGTCTGGTTCCATGTGAGCAGGTCGGCAAAAGTTGCATTGGAGTAGTACAACATGAAGTGGTATTTTGTGCCTGGAAGTCCTTGGAAGTTGATGGTGGAGGCACGGGCCGGCACAGTGTGGTTCGGAGCGGGGGAACCTTGGGGCGGTGTGTAGTCAAGCCGATAGCGCGCCCCCTCTGCCTCTGCGCCCGCCCCCGATGCTGGGATCTCTATCACCAGGTCGGCCGCTTCTACACCCCGACTCGCACCCTATGTATTGTTTTCGTGAAATATACCTTTACTCCTGTACATGATTATGGTCCGATTGTCGAGAAACTGATAATAATACATTCACCGATGGAACAACAGCTTGGAATGACATATCTTTAAATATCTACTTTAATAAAAATTTTGATTTTCTGATACATAGTGATGCTACGCCAGGTGAATGTCCAATACTTGCAAATAATTATATATGGTAGTTAGTCAACATTATCATAATTTGGATGATAGACAATGTTTAGAGAACTATGTAAGCATATGCATTAAATGTAGCAAAGTATTTTGTTTTGGTAATTATGTACAGTTCAACTAGTTGTAACAAGTCATTCAACAACTTTCTTTCATATAATATACATAGTTTTTCTCTTCCACTACATTGTCAGCATAATTATCAGAAAGTCCATATTATTAAGTTTTACGGGAGCAATGAAATATGATTTTCTATCTTAACTTGTGAAGTTTTTATAAAACCATTCTTATTTTAGTTATAAGAGGTATTTTTAAGCTAAATACAAAATATTCCATTGGATAGTTAGATTGCGTCATTTTCAAAGTGGGAGAGCCACGTTGCAGACGAAGCATGAATGAGCCGGCGTGCTTGGGGAAGTATCACATTCCCACTGAAAATCAGCATTTGAGTGATAGAATGTGAAAACCCCCTCCACTCCCATAATGACACTTACCTTAAAGGCCAGCAACGTTTCTGCATTGCCTATGGCATTGTAGATTTCTATGGGTGGTGTTGGTTGCTTTCCATCAGGTGACACACCTGCTCGTTTGCCTTCCTATCCCATAAAAAAAATCAAAAGTGAGAAGTGAAAAAACTTTTTTGAATTACGAATTCTTATAATTAAACAGGTGATATCTCTTGTTTTATTTCATCAATTTTAATTATTGTCTACCACTGTTTTCTTTTAACATATTTCCAAAATGGTTAATCTATTATCCAAGTTATAATTATAATCCATAGTGTTTACACAATACATGTAAATTTAGCAGTCTGTATCATTTTTTAAAAGAAGATAAATCCACACCATACAATATGAAATATAACAATAACAAAAGTTTACAAGTTAAAAGCTAGAAAGCTTCATTACATACTTTTGTTTTATTTACAGTATCTGTTCAGTGTATAAAACTATGTCACAATGTGGTGTGCATCTCTGATGATTATATTATATTATGAAATAATACATCGTGGAAAAGGTGTAGTTATGTTTGATGTTGTTGGTGTTATTAACAATAGTAAAGTCATGAAGGATTTTATTAATGGGCATTTTTTTGATAAGAAAGCTTCTTTCATAAACATACAATATTATTTTTTCCTTATTCGTTTTTGCAGATCTTAACTAAGTGAGTTTTGACTGTGCATATTAATAACAAATTTCCGTATAGTCTAACTTTATAAAACGTTCAGAATTGAGATAAAAATAGGAGAAAATGATGCATAATCATTAACAAAAAAGAAACATTATGTTGTTATAATGAAAACAAACTACTCTTAGATCATAATTTCTTGGGAGCAGCCACCAGTAGTGAAACTTACGGTAAAGATAGCGATGAGTAATACAAAGGTTGCAGCACGAACAACATGCGCACTTCCTGTCCTGTGAACCAATACCGTTGCTTGCACAATCCACTTCTTCCACATCATTGAAGGCCACTCTCTGATTTCACACGACACTTTCTCTTCCAAATAAACACCATTATGATAAGATGGAAGCATATTTCATTTATTTCACAATACAACGCCTTCATATCATCACAATTTACATTTGTAACACATGTTTTTAAAGTTAAAAAAAAACAAAATTCATATTATTTAAAACTTCGTTGGTCTGTTTCTGTTGTCAATTGTCAATTTGTCATATTTTCTTTCTGTTTCTATAAACGTTTTCTGTAAGCTACAGATAAACTTTAAAATCAAACAGATACAGATTTCTAAATTAATAATTAAGACAATATATGTGCTCAACTTTATGATAGAATTGAGGGTTTATAAGCACCATCATCGCCAAAAAGGTGTCAGAAATTGAAAGGATCACTCTTTTATAAGAATTTTTATTATTTAAGTCTGACCTATCATAATCAATATTCTATATATAAAATCTTTCACCACCTTGAATTGTTAATTGAAGTTTATGTACCAAAATAAACATAAATAAAATAATGTATGCTAAAAATCAAAGGCAGAAATAAATTTAACTGTTATAGAGTGTAGTATTTATATAATTTACTTTTATAGAAATACCACAATGTAGAACGGATTTTAGCTTGCGTTTAATTTTACCGTGGTTATGTATTAAAAGCTAAGGAGCGTTTTGTTTAGGGATATGACGCGTTTAACATACTTTTTTAATTTGGTTTATCTGCATGTACAAACTCTTTATATATGGGAGGTCGTTAATTATAACGTTGTGTTTTTCAATGTATCTCAATATTAATAAATATGATGATATGCTTCAATCTTATTGTTCTGTAATTTTTGGCATAAAATAAGTTCAGCCCATTTTTTTCTTGTGTCTATCTTAGGAGCTGACTATGGGAGCCAAATAGCAGTCGATGAGTAGTAGCAAAGTCTACATGAGTAATCTAAGAAGTGAACATTTTGCGATCTCCAAACCTAAGCATAAGAAACATTCATACGATCATTCGATGTCCAGTAATGGACTGTTTATAGCTGTATTGATGATTTGTTCAATTAACACATAACATCGCCTTTTTATTGCTATTGATCTATTAACTTGTTTAAATTAGTTAGGTATTTTATGATAAAAGGTAAACAAACTGTCAACAACAAAAATTATAGTCTGTGCCTATTTTAAACTAAATATCTTTTTGTCAATGTCAATACAATACCGGTTTGTTTTATTTGGCGGTATAAATTTGGACCGTCAATTTGAAGTTAAAACATAGTAGTTATTGATAAAATGGTGCAAAATGATACTGAAAGTTGGTCTTCTGATGATACGATTCGAGTACTGATTGCTTCAGATATTCATTTAGGTTACTTAGAAAATGATGCCGTGCGCGGTGAAGACAGTTTCATCGCATTTGAAGAGGTGTTATCCTTGGCAGTTCAATATGATGTGGATATTATTTTGCTCGGGGGAGATTTATTCGACCATGCGAAGCCTTCGCCAAATTGCATGTTCAAGTGCACGCAGTTAATTCGCAAGTATTGCTTTGGGGACAAACCAATTAGCATTGAATTATTATCTGACCAGTTCAAAAATTTTTCTCGTGTTGTTAACTATGAGGATCCAAACTTGAATGTGTCATATCCAATACTATCAATCCATGGTAATCATGATGATCCTGTGGGACAGGGTAGCATCAGTTCTCTTGACATACTCTCTATAACGGGGCTTGTGAACTACTTTGGTAAATGGAGTGACTATACTTATGTCAAAGTATCACCAGTACTTTTGCAGAAAGGAGAAACTAAAATGTCTCTATATGGTTTGAGTCATCTTAAAGATCAACGTCTTTTTCGCTTGTTTGTGGACAAGAAAGTGGAAATGGATATTTTAGATGACAGTGATAATTGGTTTAATATATTAGTGTTGCATCAGAATAGAGCAGATAGGGGCCATGGTAATTATATTCCAGAAAATGTGTTGCCTACGTTTCTAGATTTAGTGGTCTGGGGACATGAACATGATAGCCAAGTTTTTCCAATAAAAGATATTAAGAGAGAGAATGAAAACTTTTGTGTAGTTCAGCCAGGGAGCACAGTGGCTACATCGCTGGCTGCAGGTGAAGCTTTCCCAAAGCATTGTGCGTTACTACAGTTGCACAAAAAAGAATACATATTAACACCACTGCCTCTTAAAACTGTAAGACCTTTTATTTTTAAAACTATAGTTCTGTCAGAAGAACATCTTACTAATGATAATGTTAAGGAAAATGAGAGAGTACAAGAGTTTTTGAAGGTAAAAGTGAATGAAGCTATTGAGGAAGCAAACAGACTTCGCAGTGGAGATCCCTGTCAACCTGCATTGCCTCTCATAAGGCTTTCAGTATTTTATGAACATGAGGGCCAAGATTTTAATCGCATGAGATTTGGACAGAATTTCAATGGTTTGGTGGCAAATCCCAATGATATTCTCATAATGAAAAGAGAAAAAAAAATTAGGGAAAGGAAGGAGAAAGATGGTGTAGAGGAAGTAGACATGGGACGAGCCGCTGTGGAGGCAAGTGATGTGGAGTCGTTGCTGCGCGCTTACTATGCCGCCCAGCCACCGGACCGCCGGCTGGCCGTGCTATCGGTGCGCGCGGTCACTGAGGCCGTGCGAGACTTTACACTCAAGCGCGATGACGGTGTGTTTCGTCGCGTTCTCGAGGGTCATCGGCGCCGCTGCATCGATTTCCTTCTTGAATCGACGGCGGAAGCCGAAGACGAGGTGAAAGAGCGCATGCGAATGTGCAAAGAGGAGCTGGATGCGACTGATGAGCAGCACTTAAAGGGACTGATTGAGAAGGCGGCTACCAGTCGACCCACAGTGGTGGTGGAGAGTGAGGACGACTCAGAGCCAGAAGGGGTGCGTTCGAGCGAGTCGACTCGTGGACGAGGGAGAGGCGGCAGAGGCAGAGCGCCGCGGGCGCGGGGGCGGGGTGGGCGAGGGCGGGCAGCCGCCTCCCCGCCGACACCGTCGCCCGAGCGCCGCACCCCTCGCCGCTCCGCCGCGCAGAAGACCACCATGTGGCTGCAGAACCTCTCCTCGGAGCGCAGTTTGCGTCGCCGCCGCGAATCTTCTGAGATTGAATTGTCTGACTGATTCTTGATATTCTTTTTTACATTATATCGTGTAAGATAAAATATATTTTATTATATCCAAATGTTTTGCTATATTTTATCTATTTTTCGTAGAATGATTTTTTAATGAAGCTCTGCCTCTCCTGAGCTGTTACCCTACGCCAGTCCTCCCTAACCCCCAGGTCGTACAAGATATATTAAATTAGTATACTTAAAATGTAACAATATGCGGACGTGTCTGTCCCTTGTCCACTATTAAGACCATACACCTCTCCTTTTAAAATGTAGCCAAACCTCGTGCCCGTGCTCCCTCCGCTGTGTTGCAACACAATACAACCATACAATTATTAATATAATAGGAAAGAAACTATACTACCACATTTTACCATATTAATGTCTAGACTTAATTTTCAAACTTAAAACTTTTTAGAGCGGGTCAACAGATGGCAAGTAACCACTGGTGCCTACTGAGATCTTCAACGCCGTGGTCATTACAGATACGGTGCTTACCGGTGGTTAGGTGTGAGTAGTGGAATATCAAGAGGAAAAAAATGGGAGGAGAGTGGGAAGTTTTAGGAGTAGACGACGAAGTTGAGTCTCGGGATCCTTGCACTCACCGTATGCGATATACGCTGCGATACAGACAAATGCCCAAAGAATAGCTCTACCACTACAAAATGTTTTTTGCTGGGAGAAAACATTTAAAGGCCAGCAACGCTTCTGCAAGGTCTATGGGCGGCGCTGCTGCTCGAATGCCGTCCTATTCCATTCATTCCAAAAATTCAAATGAGTGTATATTATTTATATTTAGGTCGCATGACGATTCAGTTCCCGGAAGGAGAGCGCCCTACTTTTTGAATAGATTATTTTTTTTATATGTATTCACGCCTATCCCCCCGCAGGGGTTGGCAGAGACCACAGAGCTCCATCCGCTGCCATTTATCGCAGCGAAACGGCTCGTCATTGGTCGCTTTTCGCCCTCGTCAGAATCAGGACGTGATGGGTGGCGAACGACGTCACCGTCATTTTCGACAAATTAGGTATATTAAATTTGTCTTAGTGAATCCCACGAGCCGCAAGGGAGGATGGAGGTCAGCCCCAGCAGAGCCCTGCATGCTGAGGTAAGGCACCATAGTCCCCGGAGGAGCCCGACCCCGGGACGATCAGCACGCTTGCGACTAGGCTCGCCCCTAGCCACGCATCCATTGGCACGGCAGACCGTGGATTGGCGGAGAGGAAGGGAAAGGATAGAGAAGAAAGGAAGGGGCAGGAAAGGAAATGCGGATTGGGGGGGGATTACCAGACTCTAAATAAACATTTATAAATCCATATAAATATATTCCGACGCGGGAATCGAACCCGTGACCATTGACTTCGCGGGCGGAGGGCCCCGCCACTGACCCAATCGGTCGTCGTTTTGAATAGATATGAAAATGAAATCCAGTAGCAGTCCAAATCGAGGTCTCGGACCTTGAATCGGATTGTAATTGTTCCTTCTATGGTTTCAACCGATTCCCAGAATCTAGAACAGTTCGTAATTGACTCTTCTACTTGAGTTGTTTCAACGTATTATGAAGTAAAATATATTTATGATTAACGGAGTCAGGCGTTACTTTGCGGAAATCCATTACTATGTGGACATTCAGAATCTTTACTTAGCTTAGATCCGCGACAAGCAAACAAAAATAGCAACATAATAATGTGTATTTTTTACTGGAAGAAGTGGATTTACGGAGAAATTAAACTAAATCGCACTGAAAATACGGCCGTCAGCAACTCAACTACCCAACCACTAACAACAACAACAAACACACACCATCACTCTTCCACAATGTACACGACTCGTATTTCGCCTCAACACGAGGCATCATCAGGTATAGTAGACTCTACGAAAGACAGCCGTTAAGACCTTAACGGTTGTATGGTATATAATTTAACAGTAAAAATTCTGGCTGTAACGGTAAAACACCCGTGTGTTGCGGGTGCGTTCTGTGGTTGCATGTTCTAATAAAACATACTCCACTATCAGTATGATTTTATTTAACATTTAATTCACAAATATCTTATAGCATAAGGATGATAAGGTCGTGACTAACATTGTGTAAGTATAGGATTATTGGAGCAGTTCGCAATGGCGAGCGTTATTTTCTTCTTGACTACGTCTTTTAAACGGTCGCTGCACCAGCCGTGGGTGGCGTATAATCTGCCAACAAGCGGCCTGTACCATGTGCAGGACCATGATCGAGCTCTCCCCTGAGATCGTTGATAATTAGATTTCCTAAATTAAGTGACCAATAAGTCATGTTAACTCTGCACCGGGGAACGATTTAACGAATGTTGCCATTTAGAACGGAATTCTTAATAAAATCCCCGGTCCCGCCGCGCGGTACATTATAACAAATGGCATACCGGACAGCTGGATCGGAATACGAAACGCCCTCGTCAATAACTTTCCCGGACATCGTGACGAGACCGCGTTGTATAACTTATCGACCCGAGGACATAGCACACCTCGGGAGTTTTATTAAAAACGTCAGTCTTTTCAGTATAATTATGACATATCAGTCAGTATGTATTGTTACATGAATCCGTACAAACTACAATACAAGGTGACCTCAAAGACGTGATCTCAAAGATCCTCTGGGAGCTACTGCGATGGCCGTTCATAATTGGTACACGCGAGTGGAAACAACACAATTTTATGAGATAGGGCCATGTTTATTTACTAAGTAGAACCTTTTACTGAATCACATGTTGATAGTAATTCTTATCTTTTAAATATAAATTATATAACTGTTTAGTTTATACTTTATGAGAAATAAAAAATGATTAGCAATACTTTACGTATAACGACAAAATAACTGATTTGATGTACAAATTAATGGCGTCATTAACTGTCGTGTGTATGAATGTTTTCCGATAGAGTTGATCCTTCGCGTGATTACTTCTCGTCTGTTCTCGTGTCGGCACACCGCTGCATTGGTCCCGTGTGTGTGAGGCTGTTTGTGTTTGCTGTATTTAACAACCTGGCGCCACTTGTTACGTTGACTATTTAACGATCCTCGTGGGGGGTCTGTCGACGTAAACGTAAAACTGTGTTTATGTTTGAACATCAACCGGCGGCGCGACACGTCCTGCGGCCGCCGCGTGTCCCGCTCCCCGCGGATCCTGGCTCGTCACCTGGTCACTGGTCGAGCATGCGCGCGAGGTAGCGCAGCCCGAAGGCGGCGGCGCGGCGCGCGTCGCGGTCGGCCACGGCGAGCGCGGGCGCGGTGGGGCTGAGCGACAGCACGGTGAGGGCGCCACCGTCGGCGGGCAGCAGGTCCGCCTCCACGGTGAGCCCCAGCGTCTCCGCCACCGTCGTCAGCGTGCGCTCCGGGGACTGGGACCGCGTCTCCTCCAGTATCTTCAGCGCTGCCAATCGTTTCTCCACATCTGCCACACAAAACCATTTTTTTATCCATCTATTTAAGGACACTTTTCACACGGCCACACAGACCAACGAATTCTTGATGAAAAAGTAGAGCCTGCACGCAATCCGGACATTGTTTCAAAAAAAAATAAGAACCAATTACGGGGGCAACGATTTCCATGTCTCCAAGGTCACCAGAGACAAGTGGCATTGATTTATTTATTCAAAATTGATTTATTTATATAAATGAAACAACGTAGAATATTTTTTGTAACAATAAAATTATATTTCACCACTGGTAGTATTTCATTGTTCGTTCCGGAAACGCTTAGCGTGCCCCTCGCAACAGACTGTTACTTCGCTGTGTACGGTGTATATTTACCTTTGGGTACCTACAGACACTTGGCACAAAATATCTGCAAGCGCTCAGTTTCTCCTCGGAATCCGATAAAGCTATAAAAGTTAAAAGACTACAGGCTATTATATTATTGGCTGCAAGCGAAACCTACGTCGGCCACCAAAACGCTCAACTTACCTACGTTTGTCAACAGACCTAGATGGTAGTCAGCGATTTTCTGGCCCAGGTCGGGCCTCCTCTTCGAGGGCTCTCGGGTCTCATTGTATCGAGACATGACCTTTTCGTGTGCTCGCTGCAGCGCTTCGTCCTGCAGTACCAATAATATTTAGTTCTTTTTAAAGTTGAATGTTTTAATATTACCAGAATTATTGCTAACCATTCAAACTAAACTAATAACGCGTGTCCCGGGAAATGGTTCACATCAATAGTCCCATGGAAGATATACATGTGCTGTATCAGACCTTAAAGCCTTAACGACTCAGCTATTCCTGCTTTGTCAAGTTGAAAATTAAAGATCCGATCCTATTTACTGTATTTTACTTTGAGTTCGATACCAAGCCAGCAAAGCAAAGCAAAGTGTGATGAGTGCAGGCAGCACTGTGTGAATGTTCACTGGGACACACGAGCTGCGTGCACCTGTCATTCACTTACTGTCACTCGACTGTTGCTATGGGACACGATCAACTCATCTCTCCTTTGTTTCCATCATCATCACGATGAAAAGCTTGCATTAGTCCGTTATTGTCCACAAGCCTTACTATGCGCCAACCTTCAGCTGCACGCATTAGGTGCACTACGGTCGATACGGCCTCCGCTCGTCACATCACTGGTCTACTCCAAAGGTCTTCCGTTCACATCAAACAATGTGACCAGCGCTTCAATTGGCTAACTCGAAGAGCTACGTCGGTGACTGACTCGATTCTCCAGCGGGTGTTTTTACTTTATTTAATATTCAACAGATATACTACGAGCATGGACTATACGGAGTATTCACATACTGTATGGGACTCTATGTGAATATAGAATATGTAACAATATGTTACTTTTAACATTTTCTCTTCTCATCTCAAACATTCTCTCTCATCTCAAACATCGATTATTTGCTCGGAACTGGTTCGTTACAATCTCAAAGTCATAATATTGAAATATAATAAATATTACAATTACGGTTAGTGGCGCGCATTAGTGTCGCTGGCTCACCTCGACAAAGTCTTCGGTGACGCGGGCGAGGTTCTCCCTGAGGTAGGTGTAGAGCTGCTCGGCGGCGAGCTGCCGCGCGGCCTTCTTGGTGGTGGCGGTGGCCTGCCGCTCGTGCAGGCCGAGCTTAGCGGAGATCGTGAAGAGGCGCGCGTGCGGTGGGCCCGTGTCGCTGATCAGCTCGTACTCCACGCTCGGCAGTTTGTACTCCACGCACAACTCCTGCAGCAGCGGCACAAAGCTGCGGGGCGCCGTTGCCGCGGCCGCGGCGGCCCCTGGTCGGCCCGCGTTCCCAGAGGCCGAGCCCGGTGGCAACTGTTGTCATCATTATCACTACCGTTAACAGCCTGCTGCAGTATCACCGCTCAACATAGGCATAGGCTCCCCTATGGAATGCCACTTAGCAAGATCTTTAGCTTCATGCATCCAGTTACTGCCAGCCGCCCTGCGCAGATCGCCTCTCCATCTTCCCGGGAAGGGACCCACACTATATATGCCAAGGCGCAGTTTCCACGCCGGGACTAGTTATACTATATTTGTAGACTGCATTGGGCTGGGTATGTATCCATAGCAACACTGACGGGAGGTGGGCAGATGGTTATACTAGCTGTGGTCATCTGGCAGGAGCCAGGAAAATTAACTTTGTCTTATACTATGAATTATAATACTTTATCATAAATTTAATTATAAATAGTATTACGTGTTATATGTGGATAAATAAATCTTTTTCTGTTGCCATTGCATATCCCATTAACATTTCGTTGTCGCTCAAACGTACGTACCATATTTCCAGATGGACTTCCCGACGGCAGTCCGCATCCGAAGGGTGGTGGCACAGCCAAGCCCTGTTCGTCGAGTCGTTGCAGCATTAGCTTAGCGACTTCCTGTTTGGCCTCCTTCTTGGAGCGAGCCACCGCAGTCACCGTGATCCCTTCTGCCATGCAACGGTATTCAAACATTGCCAAGTGCGGGGGTCCCGACTGGAAATGATCATAATTAAATATATAGCTATGGGAACTCTACTTATTTTGTCATTTGTATTTGGTTTGGTTAAATACAAAAGGAAGGTTCGATTTTAATTCCTGCATCAAATCCTATCCAAACATATATGGAGGTGAGCCCCATATCCAATCTCCAAATGTGTAATTTCAAATTACATGCCAATAAGTCAGTGAGTGTTGATTGGGCATTACTCACATTTAGAATAGATGTGTCTCACACATACCTGTGCAATGCATTCATATTCAGGTACTTTCTTAAGTTTCACCATCAACTCCTGTAGAACAGCCACTGCAGTCTTCATTGTGTTCCTGTGACCAATAAAATTGGATGAAATATATTTTTAGAAAAAACAGTGAATTATGCAGCTTATTTGCTAATGTACTGTATATTTACAGTGGGTGCAGTGGAGTTCTACAATGATGGGATGGGAGCAACTTGAACTTTTAGTACAAGTTATCTGGTTTCTGTAGTTCAGTAGTGTAGTTAAGACTTATGTATTCGACAAAACCTATAGAATAAAACAGAGGCAAAAATACCTGAGCATCTTCAGAGATGGCTCCAAAACGTCATCAGGGAGAGGCTCTGGAGTCTTCTCTGAAGACCCAAACATTAATATCTATCATCCGCTGGGGGTGCACAACTCAGTCTTTCAAGCTGAATGCATGGGCATCATCCTAGCTATCAACGCCATAAATGCTCGGACGGTTAGAGGGCAATCCATCAGAGTATTCATGGACAGCCAGGCGGTATTGATGGCCCTAAATAGCAATGAGATACATTCCGGTATTATTCTCAATTGCCATGAACTGCTCACAGAAGCAGGTAGACACAACAACATTACATTACAATGGATAAAGAGACATAGTGGGTCAAGGGGCAATGATGCTGCAGATTAACTTGCGAGAAAAGCATCATCAACAGCAGCTATTGGACCGGAACCAATAATACCATTGCACTTCGATGGCCTCTTAACCCTGATCAAGAAACATACGAACAAAAACTTCAATGACCACTGGACCAACAGCACCGGTTGTCATCAGTCCAAAGAGGCCATTCCTACAACCAATCATGGCCTCACAAGAATACTCTTTGAACTTGGAAAGGTGCAACTACGTGTGGTAATCAGCGTAATACCTGGACATGGTCCATTTAACAAACTATAATGTTAGGTGTTACAGATAGTCCACTATGCAGGGCCTGCATGGAGGAGGAGATGGCTGCTCACATCATGCTTCAGTGCAGAGGAGTAGCCAACTACCGGGCCAGATACCTGGGTCCCTTGAAGATGCTGTAGGTAGACTGAAGAGGCTGCTGCAATCTCCTGTGTAGTTACGTGACAATCTGCTTGGTTTTTATTTCATCTTCATTAAGCTCAACTAATCAACCTGGATGTTGATCATTGTTGTGAAGTTGTGTTGTGGAAAGGTGAGTGAAACTAGAAGGAATTCAAGTATTACAAATATAAAAACAAAAGGTGTGTCAGTGATCTTAAATCAATTTTAATCATGCAATATTAGAGCCTATAGACAGAACAATTAAAAATTGGTTTTCAAACATAAATAAATAAAATTAAATAGTTTTACAAAGAAAACAAGTTTGGATTTTCTTTTTCAAAATATTTTGTCAGACGTTATCTTGGAATCTTGCCACAGTCTTTTATGCTACTCATTAAAGTAGTGATGGTAGATGGTAGATAGTGTGACGGGCTGATTTCCTTAAGATAGAAATAGATGAAGTACTTAAGATTGAATTGTCCGCATAAATCTTTATTGTTTTTATTTACACAACCGTACACATCTTGTTTTGCTATTGAGCTTACCTTTAGAAAAAACTTTTTGACTAATATATTAGTAAATGGAAAATGTTAAAAATAATTTATAAAAGAAACAATAATTTTTTCAATTTTAATTTTCTGGAATTAACCATTTGTGTCAAATAGACTTGTATTAAAAAACTAAACTTATGAACAAGTTGAAGGCAATATCTCATTTTTTTTATGTATGTTATCACAATAAAAGGTAAATTTTTATGTATTTCAACACCAGTTATATTGTAAAATATATTAATGTGGCATCTACTTACTAATTATTTATTGTAACTATCTGCTATTGTACCTTACTTCAAAGTAAATATTTGTTATGAACCCAATATGTTTAGAAGTAGTTAGTGAATATAAGTGTAAGTTATTATGGTATGGAGTTATTATAGCAATGAAAATAAGCGGTAGCAAACGTTTAATTGTACATACATTATATATGTATCGAATTCTACCAGTGGACTTACTTTCTGGAAACCACGACTTAAAGCATAATGTTCAAAAAATAAAATCACAGATTGACGGATTCAACTTTACAGTCAATATGTTGTTGGCACTTATCAATACAACAAATACTCTTAAATGTTCGGAGAAAAACCCTAGCCCAACAACACCGATTGTTCTATATCTTTGACAATGACACTTGTCAATTGGGTACAACTGTTATGCTGGTGTCAAGGAAATTAACTATAATAATAACATATATTTTAAACTTAAAAAGTATTAAACTTGCGGGTTAACATATAAATTAAATTAAACCAAATAGTCTGCACAATTCAATTAATTTTATTTCTTATGGCAACTATTAGTGTCAGTGAACTCTGCTATATACGTTCATTAACGATTTTACACTGCCCTCATCCTTAGTGTGACCTGTCAAAATTATCATCCTAAATTTTACAAAGTATAGTGTAAAGTAAGTCATGGGTTCTTGAAAGTCATACGTTATGGTTAGTTCCAGATACAAATACAATAAATAAACGAAGAAACTTACATATTTAAATAACATTTTCATTAAATTTTAATTGATGTGTGGCGTCTGTACACACCACATTGTTTTTAGTGTGGCAACATTATACACCCAGTGCCTCGTCCACTTCTCCGTCCGCTCGAATAGCGACGACACGCATCATATTTGTTCCGCGCAATTTAAATATAACTATTGTTTACAATTTATATATACAATTTATATATTTATACAATTTAATGTGTCCGTGTTAGTAATTGTGTGTACAAGTAATAAATAGAAAGTTTGCAAGTGAATCTGGATTTATTTTAACTTCAACTCGAAGCCTCAACACGTCTTCATTGGTGACCCCGACGTGATCTGAACAAGCATCGAGTTCTACGAACGGAGCCCCAGCTTGCGGAGGCCACTGCCCGCAAGACCAGCCGGTATTCGCATCACTCATCTACACATCGCATCACACGTGGACTTTGAGGTTGTACAAACTTTCGCATTTATACACATAGTCGGACGCCATCTTGTCGAGTCGCCCAAACCGCACCGCAAGCGCATCTTTGGCCGGGCGGCCATTGTTAAGTGAGTGAACAAACAAAGACAGACTGCGGAGCGTTAAACGTTTACTTACTTTTGTGCATTGTGTTACGTGTTCGCGTTTTAGATTTTGACTTTCTCTTTTTGAATTTAAAAAATTTTGGACTGAAAGCGGTTTCAACTTAAACACAAAAATAGTGCTGTACTGAACATTTTAGTCATAGCTATTTTAATTTTTTAAGTTTAGTGTGCGCACCTGTGTTATCAACTGTATCTTTTTATTGTTATACAGTCCCATTTAAGTTAAGCCATTGTGTGTAATATTTCAACCAAAATTAATTTTACCTAAGTATTGTATATTAGCTTTATTAACTAACTTTTCTGTAAACAAAAATGGCTATAAGTGATAACGGTAGGCAATCCACTATGCAAAACGACGTAAGAGACCTTAAACAACAGGTAGCCGAATTGAACCGCATGTTAGCCTCCTTAGTAAGTGACAGTGGCCGTTTTAGAAGTCAGTCACATGGCCGCAGCCACAGTAGACATCGCACACGCAACCGCTCTCGCTCCCGCCCTCGAAATGACCAGCTGTGTTGGTACCATGACCGGTTTGCACACAAGGCTGAGAAGTGCACACAGCCCTGTAACTGGTCTACATCAGCAGCGGGAAACGCGAACAGCGGTCGGTAGTGGCGAGTACCGATCGCCCCCCCTCTCTTAGTCGCCGACTTTTTATAGTGGACCGGTACACCAACGTGCAATACCTCGTTGATACCGGTTCAGATATTTGCTGTTTTCCCCGGCGACTTACTAAGGGACGTCACCTCTGCACCTACGAGCTCAGAGCAGCTAACGGCACGGCCATACAAACTTATGGCACCGTTTTTTTAAATTTAAATCTGGGGCTGCGCCGTAATTTTGAATGGAACTTCGTCATAGCCGACGTTAACACTGCAATCATTGGTTCAGATTTTTTAAGCCATTATAATCTACTTCCAGATTGCAGACACGAGCGGCTCATAGATGGCACCACCAAGCTGTCGGTCAAGGCGAACACCGCGCAAACAACCCAGGACAGCATCAAGGCCGTAACCTGTGGGGACTCACCGTATGCTTCATTGCTCGCTGAGTTCCCCGTCATCACGCGCCCTCCTGGGATCGACAGAGTGATCAAACACTCCACGGTCCACTACATCAACACGACCGATGGACCTCCTGTCACCTGTCGTCCGCGACGCCTGGCTGCCGACAAGCTTCGCATCGCTCAAAAAGAGTTTGATGCCATGGTGCAGTCCGGTACTGCTCGCCCATCTAGCAGCTCGTGGTCGTCGCCTCTGCACCTCGCCCCCAAGAAAGATGCGACATGGCGACCGTGCGGCGACTACAGAGCTCTCAACGCCCGCACCATTCCAGACAGGTACCCAGTCCGTCATATAGGGGATTTCTCGCAGAACCTGGCTGGATCCACTGTCTTCAGCACGATAGACCTGGTGAAGGCCTACCAGCAGATTCCTGTCAACAACAGCGACATTGGTAAGACAGCCATCATCACACCTTTTGGGCTGTTCGAGTTCCCTTATATGACGTATGGCCTAAGGAACTCTGGGCAAACTTTCCAGAGGTTCATTGACGAGGTGGTGCGAGGCCTTGACTTCTGTTTCGCGTACGTGGATGACATCCTCGTCCACTCCGCGGACAGTACCCAACATGCCCAGCACCTGCGAATTATTTTCGAGCGGCTTTGCCAGTACGGGGTAATTATAAATCCAGCAAAGTGCGTCTTCGGCGCATCTGAGGTATCGTTCTTGGGATACCGCATCAGCGCAGCAGGCACACGCCCACCCGAAGACCGCATCCAGGCACTTTGTGACTTCCCCCGCCCAAGACCGTTCAAGGAATGCGCAGATTTCTGGGCATGATTAATTTTTACCGTAGATATTTACCTAACGCTGCTAAATTCCAGGCACCCCTGATAGACGCCGTTGCTTCCACGCACAGCAAAGGTGCAAAACCTTTCCCGTGGACGCCGGAACTGGAGCAGAGTTTTGACGCCTGCAAGAAGAGCCTCTCATCAGCCACTATGTTGTCGCATCCTGACAGCAGCGCACGGCTGGGTCTCTTCACTGATGCGTCTGGCACTCATATCGGCTCCTGTCTTCAACAGCGCCGGACAGACAGCGACAGTTGGGAACCGCTGGCATACTTCAGTCGGAAGCTGACTTCAAAGCAGACCGAGTGGCCAACATATTATAGGGAACTTCTCGCTGTCTATGAAAGCGTACAGCACTTCAGGCACATATTAGAAGTACAACATGTAACGATCTACACAGATCACAAGCCTTTGATTTATGCTTTCATACAGCGGCGAGAGAAGCTTCCGCCACCGCAACTCAATCAGCTCAGCTTCATAAGCCAGTTCACCACTGAAATTGTGCACATAAAGGGTGAGGACAACATAGTGGCTGATGCTTTGTCCCGTGTGGAGGCGCTATCTCTCACGGACGATTACGCTGCTCTTGCGCAAGCTCAAGCTGTCGATGAGGAGCTTGAAAAATTGCGTACCAATTCCTCACTAAAACTCGTGTCTGTTTACATTCCAGGTACCGACATACAGGTTACGTGCGACACATCCACGGGCAAGCCGAGACCATACCTGCCGGCATCATTCCGCCGAAATGCATTCCTGAGGCTCCACAACCTCAGCCACCCTAGCGCGCGTACAACCGCACGCCTGGTAGCTGATCGCTACATCTGGCCTCTCCTACGCAAGGATTGCAGCTCCTGGGCGCGCTCTTGTATCGCGTGCCAACGCAGTAAGGTCTCTCGGCACATTTCATCCCCGGTTGGTAACTTTTCAAGCACGTCTGCACGTTTCCAGCATGTCCACTTGGATATCATCGGCCCACTTCCGTCGTCGAACAACTTCACCTACTGTCTTACTGCGATCGACAGATTCTCGCGGTGGGCAGAGGTCTGGCCGATGTCAGGTATCACAGCAGAGGAAGTTGCAGACACCTTCGTTAATGGTTGGATTTCGCGCTTTGGTGTCCCGCTCATCGTTACTACCGATAGAGGGCGCCAGTTCGAGTCCACATTGTTCTCCCGTATGTTGCAGGTCTGCGCCACGAGGCGTATCCGGACGACAAGCTACCATCCACAAGCCAATGGTATGGTAGAGCGTCTTCACAGGCAGCTAAAAGCAGCTTTAATGTGCCACGCCGAGACGTGGAGCAAAGCTCTACCACTTGTCCTGCTAGGCATCCGGACAGCGGTAAAAGAAGACCTGCAATGTTCTGCGGCAGAAATTGTGTACGGCGAACCCCTGCGGCTTCCCGGAGAGTTCGTCCTTACACCCGCGCCAGACGAAAACAACTTTGACGGCACGCACGATTTCGTAGCCCACCTACGAGCGAAGATGGCCGCTCTACGCCCCGTCCCCGCTTCGAGACACTCTCAGCCAACGACATTTGTCTTCAAAGACCTGTCTTCGGCGACTCACGTGTTTCTGAGGGACGACACAGTGCGACGGCCACTTCAAGCACCATACACAGGACCCTACAAAATCCTGGCTCGACATCCTAAGACGCTAACGGTTGATATTGGTGGCAAGAAGCATGAGGTAAGCATTGACCGCGTCAAGCCAGCGCATCTGGAGGCGGAACAACAGGCTCCCTCCACCATGGCACATGCGTCAACACCTGCTTCGCATCCTGCATCTCTTGCAAAAACTACGATAGAGGATCGTGCACCTGAGCCATCATCTTCATCATCAACCACCCCTCTCCCTCCTGCCCCCGTTATCACTCGCTCCGGTCGCAGAGTTAGATTCCGCGACGTTCTAGATATATAAGTTAGTGATAAGTTGTAAATATTATTAAGGCAGGTCTCTAGTTTAAGGCACTTTGTAAAAATTCTTTTTTTATATAGCTTTATTTTCTACCCAGGGGGGTGATGTGGCGTCTGTACACACCACATTGTTTTTAGTGTGGCAACATTATACACCCAGTGCCTCGTCCACTTCTCCGTCCGCTCGAATAGCGACGACACGCATCGTTTTTGTTCCGCGCAATTTAAATATAACTATTGTTTACAATTTATATATACAATTTATATATTTATACAATTTAATGTGTCCGTGTTAGTAATTGTGTGTACAAGTAATAAATAGAAAGTTTGCAAGTGAATCTGGATTTATTTTAACTTCAACTCGAAGCCTCAACACGTCTTCAGATGCATACAATATTTTTTGCTGAATGTGGCAAATAGTAGATATCTACGGCCTCCAAAGATGTTTTTTAAATAAAATTAAATCGACATTTTAGTCGCCATCGTACAGATTATAAGCCGACTCGGTTGTAAGACATGTTGTGGCATAATGGTTGCGCCTTCCCCTGCTAGTGTGCTAATCTTACCGTGGAAGACGTGCGGACTGGACTTAGTTTTGCCCAAATCGCGTTTAAGCTTTTAAAAGTGCAGGATGTAAGTTGTCCAATCCTTTTCATATTGAAAACCCTATTAGGATGGATTTAAATTTCTTATTAATGTTCCCACAAAACAATGTCAGTTACTGGTATATTCCTCCTGATGGCTAAATGAAATACATATTAACTGTTGCTATACGCACATGACAATGTTTGGTGGAGTGAGGTATTCTTCTTATGGTCCTATGTCGCCGAGGTGGGGCAGAGGGCGTTAACAGTGCTTCTTCTTGTTTTCTCCGGGTATCCTCACTAGTAAGTTAGTTCTATTTTAGGGCGCAGAACGCCTTGTGCCCTGCATCCTTAGCATTTAGAGCTGGAGGGAACGGTTACGCAGTTGGGCAGCTGTAGAAGGTCCCGGGGTGGGCGACGGGGACGTGGATGACTCGGACTGGCTGAGGTTCTGCTCTCCCTTGGTGTCCCGCAACTGACACAGCAGATGGATATTTGGCATTTTATAGGGAGCCTCTACTTACTTAATCGGAGCTCCCACCAAAACCATACCGCTCTACTACTACTCTACTCTACCTATCTACTCTACCTCAACCAACCTCTATTTAGGAATGGAGACTAATATGTCATACATATCCGTGCAACGTTGGACGCCCCTCCTCCAGACGGAGCATGAGCTTGTGATGTGAGTTTTGCAGTGAAAGGCAGTGTTGAGGCGCAAGGCGACTCGAATGATGTTGGTCTAACCTTACTGAGGTTCATAGACCCCGGTGACAATTGTTGTCATTGGGCAAAGTTATATAATATACTTGTCTACACTATACTAAGCGGTGTGTGAAACCCTGTGACTATTCTGCGGGAAACGTGTAGGACAGTGTGTTATGGTGGCCGACAGCTGTCAGAGTTCCTGCGGCCGCTTGTTTGTTACTGATAAATGTACTAAAGCACAGTTCCTTATAGACATAGGGAGTGATGTATGCGTCTTTTCACGATCAGCTATCAGAGAGCAATGTGATAAAACCAAGTTTACGCGCCGCAAACGGTTCGATAATTAATACCTACGGTTACGTGAATATAATTCTTAATATAGGGATGCGCTGCGACTTTCGCTGGCAATTTATCATGGCCGACGTAACCAAAGCCATTATAGGTGTTGATTTTGTGTCATATTATAATTTAGTTGTAGATGTACGTGGTATGCGTTTAATTGATAGTAAAACTACTAACTGCGACCGCGGCGTCACTTGCAATTTTTTCTTATAATTTATTTTCTTTAAAAGTAGCTTTCGGTAACTCAGTATTTAATGATATAGTTACTCAATACCCTGATATTACTCGCCTTTAAGGCATACATTCTACACCTGTCAAACATAACACGCTATATTTTATTCGCACGACACTTGGGCCCCCTGAATCCTGCGCTCCACATAGACTGGCCCCGGGTAGGATTAAAGTAGCAAAAGCCGAGTTTGAAGCGATATTGCAAATCGTTAAGTGACGGCCTTCAGAGTCGCCCTGCGCGTTCCCACTTCACCTCGCTCCCAAGAAGAATGGATGGCGGCCCTGCGGCGATTACCGCAGGTTGAACGCGTGGACTATATCGGATAATTACCCATTGCGCAACATCCAGGACTTTGCTCACAATCTTGCTAATTGTAAAATTTTTGTGTCCAATTAGGTATATTTGTTTTTAAAGGATATATATCGACATTGTGACATTTATATAGGAGTGTTCGCACCAGTTTCTATTATATACAAGATAATAATTAAAATGGTTGGAAATAGGTTTTCGCATAAGCTAGCAGCAGCTAGTGTATTTGGGGAGGCAAGGCAATCACTTTTTTCTTGTTGCGTTCATGTATAATACATAAGTGAACGAGAATCATTAATCTTCGCAACGTGCCAAACTTTCTTATGTTGTAGCGTTATATAGTATGCTGCGAGACATCCGCGGGTAAAAACTACAGACAATAATAAGTGTTGGGAAGCGCTTTAAAGGGATAAACAAAAATGAGAATATTTAGTTAATTTATTTTATGATATTAAATGATAAACCAAGCAATTTTATCCAGTTAAGAGTAACGTGTGATTTTTCAGTTTGTGTAAATTGAAGTTATATGTGTTGTTGGTATAAAACGATCGACGAGCGCACTTTATCGTATTAGTTCCCGTGTTGCATCAGTCAACTCACCGTCATAGTAGTGCTGATGGTTAACTTTACAAATGATAACCTGATTTTGTCGGAAGTTTTTGATTTGAAGAAATTAACTTGTATTAATAATAATAATAATAAAAGCTCTATTGCTATCATCCCGCTACTTTGTATTTATTACGGAACACTCTCTGTGAATGTCCAAGTGGCGGGACAGAAAGTAAATATGGGATAATCTTAGATATATTTTCAAATTCTTGTATTTATCTGGAGAGAAATTGTGGAGTACGCCAAGACTCACCTGGATTGTAGCGCCAAAGGAAGTAAGAAATGTGATGTATTTACTTGACAAATGACTCCATTTTTGTGCAGTATATAAAGGTTGTCTTTGCCCTCTGATATTTTTACATAAATTATTTATTTATATATAAGAGTTAATTCTGATGCGTTTACTTTTTATATATTCCGGCTCAGGATACCTGCGAAGATAAAAACAGTATTAGAGAATGAAAGAAAAAACACTATTACATTTTTAACAGTATGGTTGGTAATCCTGACTTGTGTATATGTGGGTGTAGTGTATGTATGTCGCACACATGCACGCGCAGCGTGGAAGCGGCGATGTGTGTGTGACTATGAAACGGTTCACGCACACATGCATATATACTATATTCGTATACTATCTATCCAGCAAAGATGTTGGATACTGCGGCCGCTGCGCTGTGTTATCTTCCATCTCCTTGGCACGTTGAACCGGAAGAATGCTAGCTGAACTTCGGATTTCCTCTCGCTAGCACGGAACCCGGCCAAGTTGTGTTACATGGCACATATATGTATGTGTAAGTTCGTATATATCGACTACCTGTACAATTACATAAATAAATACGTACGTTTATAGATGTCATTGTTGTTCATTAAAAAAGCGACAAGTCATAACATTTGTATAAATTTGTGTTTGTCTGTCTGACTGTTTCAGTAGTCCAACGGTGGAATCAAATTTATCACGTGATATTTTAGTTACAAAATTAAATGTGGATTCGCGTCACCCGACGTCCAACTCGGGGTTTTCGAGTTTCAAATCCGAATTTTCTTCTACTTTGAATTTTTTTTATGTCAATAAGCGGACTTTGTAAAGTTTATTTTGAATATCTCAGATGAGACTACGTACCCGAGTAAAAGGCAAACCAGTAAATATGATTCACGAAGCCGAGCCGTACTTTGTGGAAATCCATCCATGTAGTAACTATCTGACTAAGATCGTAGGTAGTTGTTTACTCTCCATCTGATCACAAATATACATATCGACGCAAAAAAGCGAACTTGTTGTAAATGACACAGATGTCAAAAAGTATTTATTGCATATACGGATCAAAAACACTGCGTCGAATGTTCTGAGTCTCACAGCTTTAAGACCAATAGAAAATTTTGTACAGCGTTGAAACAGACTGAAACAGTTTTTAAAAATGTTTAAAGATTTTTTTAGCTGTGGTGGTAAGTTTTCATTTTGTAGTTTACTACGTTCGCGTTTTTGTGCGTCGCATGAACTGTGTGCGCTGGTTATTTGTTTCTTTCTTATAATCCCACGATTGTCCAAACAGTGTTATAGTTATATATACATTCTTCCAGCCGTTACGGTGGCTCATTCACTGTACACGCAGTGCGCTTGTGGAACTCTCTTCCACATAATATACGTGATAGCCTCTCACTGGATGTATTTAAGAGAAGAATTAAAGAACATTTCCTTTCAGTATAAAATATTTATATATGTATGTGTATATTATATATATATATATATATATATATATATATATATATATATATATATATATATATATATATATATATATATATATATATATATGTATCCTCTTATTTATATAGTATTATACTATATATTATTATGTTTATATATGTATGGTTTTATATATTATTATTGTATTTTATTGTTGTACACTTATTTCTATCCTAACAGCTTATCTTATCTCTCTTTCACTCCTGGGTTTGCTGCAATAAAACTCAATTTTGAGTTAAGCTCGCCCTTGTACATCTTCTTTTCTTTTAATTCTTGTATGTCGTGGTTTGTGTACAATAAAGTACTAAATTAATAAAAAAAAAAATAGTTTTGAACAAAAATACGTATAGACTCGCGTCGTCTCTGGAGCCCCGCTACCATAGCAGCCCCCTCGCGGCGCACCCATCGGTCTCGTCCCAGTCCCAAGTTAATCGCCGTGAACGTGGACGTGAGAGCGGCGGCGGCCGGAGCGACACTTGCCCCCGCAGTGATGCGGGTGACGTCGATTACCGTCCCGCGGGGAGACTCGTCTTGTGCGCCGATTAGCCAATTAGCCAATCTCTCGTCTTTATTGCTATATCACTATGTAATAATGTATTTACAGAATTCTTTTGAAACGGTTTCTATATGCCCTGTTCAGCGCTAAGTATGAAACGGACTTTTCCCGCCAACTTACATCAGTGAAGTTGTGATTTTATTACATTTCATAATCTTGTATTATTGTCAGTCATATTGTTTAATTAAACTAAAGTCACCGACATAGCCTGTCGAATAAGCAAACTAAAGTGGCAATGGGCTGGTCACGTTTGTCGGAGATCCGACAATCGGTGGAGCAAACGAGTGCTGGAGTGGAGACCGCGTCTCGGTAAACGTAGTGTGGGACGCCCCCCGGCTAGATGGTGCGACGATCTGCGTAGGGCGGCTGGCAGAAACTGGATGCGTGTAGCCGAAGATCGGGCTAGGGCTCTATAGGGGAGGCCTATGTCCAGCACTGGACTGCCGCAGGCTGTTGATGATGATGATATTGTTTAATTATGGTGGCGTATTATACAATATACTTCGATTAAGACTTATAAGTAAAGTGATACGAAATAAATGCATATATCGTGACTGTAAAAGTGCATAGATTTTGGTAGAATAGGCACCATTTTAACAAGACGTAACGTGACGAGCTGACTAGAAATTATAAGAGATTTGATATTATTCCACTTTATTTGACACTGGTATAATAGTTATAACTAATTGATATCAAAGAAAAGAAAAGAAACAACTTTAAAACGACGACGCATTCAGACGACGACGCTCAATTCAGTGTAGTGGTACGCGCACTAATGTTTCAATTAAGTAAAAAGCTAATTTGTAGTTCAATTTGTTTGCCATTTAACGAGTCCACGAGGGAAATCCATTCGGCACCGGTACAATGTGCGCACCCAAATATAATGCTCTCCTATTTCGCAGAGTGCCATATAAAATATGTTTCGTATTCAACGTCGGGCTGTTTGAATGGTCTATGGCTAACATCTCATGGATAGATTTCTTCGCATTGCTGAGAGATATTTCATCTCTCAATATCTTTTGCTAATTTTACCATTGGTAGCTCCGAGAAATTGTTCGGAATAATTCCAGTCGCTGAATTCTACTACCGCGCAACTATCTAAATAAAAAACCCACCGTGTTTTTCCAGAATTCATTCCACGCAACACTACCCTGTGAAACCATTTATCTCCAGCGGTGTTTTCGAATCGACACGATATTGGACCACCTTCAAAAAACAAGTCTACACTTTCCTCAACGGTCGGCACCGCTTCCGCAATGCCTGTGGTACTACGGATGTCTATGAGCGACGTTAATTGCTTTCCATCGAGTGGTGCGCCTGCTCGTTTGCTTTCCTATCCCATAAAAAATCCTTTACAAAACATTTCATAAATTCGTTCTCGAAATGTTTAATAAATAAGCATATTGTGTTCCGCGGAAATGTAAACGTGAACACGACATAAGCAGCTACCATGACTACTAGTTAGTTAAATTTTTCAATAAACAGTTCGGCCGTTGCCGCAAAAGATGAAAATTGAGTGTGTCCTGTTTGAACATGACGACCGATGTCACGGTATGACATCGGTCGTCGTCAGACTGTGGGCGCTCGGACTGAGAGTCGTGAGTCGCGAGGCCGTCAGCGGCTCCTGCGTGAACCACCTCCCCCAGTCGCGACTGCGAAATTATAAAACAATTGGCACTGGCAGCCTTTGGCGTAGCACTGCTGGAAAAAGCCTTTTAACAAACAAATGGAGCAATTGATGTTATAATTGATTAATGGAGTCAGGCGTTACTTTGCGGAAATCCATCACTATGTGAACAGTCAATACTTTTACTTAGCTAAGATCCGCGACAAGCAAAACAATAACAGAAAATTAATAATCTGTGTTTTCCTACTGACTTTTCGGTTGTCTTCCGTAGAGTTTACTATTATTATTATTATTATATATTCACGCCTATCCCCCGCAGGGGTTGGCAGAGACCACAGAGCTACATCCACTGCCATTCATCGCAGCGAAACGGCTCGTTATTGGTCGCTTTTCGCCCTCGTGAGAATCAGGACGTGACGGGTGGCGAACCACGTCGCCGTCATTTTTCGACAAATTAGGTATATTAAATTCGTCTTAGTGAATCCCACGAGCCGCAAGGGAGGATGGAGGTCAGCCCCAGCAGAGCCCTGCATGCTGAGGTAAGGCACCATAGTCCCCGGGGGAGCCCGACCACGGGACGATCGGCACGCTTTCGACTAGGCTCGCCCCTAGCCACGCATCCATTGGCACGGCAGACCGTGGATTGGCGGAGAGGAAGGGAAAGGATAGAGAAGAAAGGAAGGGGCAGGAAAGGAAATGCGGATTGGGGGGTTACCAGACGCGGAATAAACATTTATAAATCCATATAAATATTTATTCCGATGCGGGAATCGAACCCGCGACCATTGACTCCGCGGGCGGAGGGCCCCGCCACTGAGCCAATCGGTCGGTCGGAGTTTACTATACCTGAAGATGCCTCGTGTTGGGGCGAAACACGTGTTGTGGAAGGTGGAAAAGTGATAGTGTATGTTTGGTGTTGTGTATAGTGGTTGGTGGGTGGAGAGTTACTGACGGCCGTTTTTCCATAAATTTTGGTTTAAGTTCCAAATAAATCCACTTCATCCAGCAGGAAAACACAGATTATTAATCATCTGTTATTGTTTACTTGTCGCGGATCTTAGCTAAGTAAAGGTTTTGACTGTCCACGATGTAATAATTTACGTTAATACGCACACACAGGCGTACAAGCAAAATAGGGAAACATATATCTATATACAAAAAATATATATATATCTCAACGACACTCCAGCGTCAAGTCGTTGGGCGGCGCGCCGCCCGCCCGCCGCTTCGGCTAATCAATTGATTGTTCCCGCTGCGACCCCGCACGTCCACCGCATTATGGTGATATTAATTTGAGAGAACTCGGAGCACAGATGTCCTGCTCCTTCATTTAAGTGAAGAGGCATGTGTGTAGGTCCACTCACATTGCGTTACATCCTAAGTAGCTTTTGTACACGTAAATAAAATGCAACGCATCCGGGGATGAGGGCGCATAGGTACCAAAAGATCGCGAGAACAGCGCATAATTTCTGTCACTCACTTTTAAATATTTTGTTTGTGTCTATTTTTAATTTTAAATAAGTTAATATAAAAATTAAGTTACCACTCAGACGCCGGTTTTCTGCGGGAGTGTGGTACTTCCCCGGGCGAGCCAGTGCATTCATGCTACAGACAAATAATATGCCATTCTTGACAAAGTATTCGTCTGCAGTGTGGCTTTACCACTACTAAATAAAAAGTTTGTAATGAATGCCTTTGAAATGAATAATTTAAACACATATTTAAGTAGGTAAGATAAATATGTTTGTTATGAGAATTACAGTCTACCATATTTGTTAAAATTTTAGCGAAAATGTTTTTCTTACCTGATTATAGGGTGTCAAGTTTAAAGATAATATATAATATAAAAGGAATTAAATTTAATATAATTTTCGTAATAAAATTATATAACACACACAACTGTGATAAACAGTTGTGTATGATTTGTGCCTAATAATTTTTGTTGTATATTTATTATAATATGTTTGTGTAATATTACCTATAGTTAAAAATCAAGATTTGTGATTTGTACACGTGACTTGTTATCAACCTAAAACGGTTTGTTTACATTTATTCTTTTTTTTTACACTAAAAGTTCATCTAGATTTACATTGTAGTCTCCATGTACCGATTATCACTACAGTACAGTACTACATCAGCCATCAGGCAGGAGATAGTTATACCAATGCAAAAATAATACACAATGCTAGTTCATTGTACAAATAAAAACATATAACACCGGCAGACCCACAGTCGGCCGTCGGGCGCTGCTGGGACGTCACACAGTGCAAACTCAACCAGAACTCGATCCTGTAACTGTTAGTTTCGTGAACGGTTACCCTCTATGCCGCTTGCGTCGTCAAAAAACAAATGAACGTCACGAGATGTGATGCGACGCGCGTCCCTGCTCACCCGGCGCCCACCGCGGACGTACCTCGTACGTACACACGTACCCGCCCAAAACACTAACACGCACGCACCAGCTCACCGATATTGCCACAGATCTCTGCGTGTCTGTGTGTGTATGCGTGTGTGTTTGTGTGGGTGGTCCAGCCTTGAACCTCACGATCATAACCGCTGGCGCAGATGCCGCCGTTACATTATATAATACAAATAATAATTTAGCGAAATGCTATTTGCTTATTTCACGTCCGAGTTCTACTAAAATCCATTACAAACAACGTATAGAAGCACCCGCAACTGTCGACGAATTAATACAATACGTCCCAACTGCCCCGCCGGCTGAATATTACCTCCCCGAACTCTGTTGATGTGCCTCTTACATCACGTATATGTGGGAGAAAAGTGTCGGGTGCTTATATATATACGCCGGTCGTCTGTGGAGTCGGCGACGTTACTCTGAGGTCCCAGGTTTCCGGGTCGGACGTCCTCTGACTACCTATTCCGATGAACGGTTAATGTTCACTTCTTCATCTTTCACTTCGCTTATATCCCTGTTGAAACTACGGTACGAATTCCTACATAAAATAGTTCACTTTGTCTGATCTAGTGCATTCAATTAAAACGTTTAAAACTAACTTTGTTGGCGCAGCGACCCCAAAATAGATCTTGGCCTCCGAACAGATATTACTCCACCGTGCCCTGTCCTGTCCCACGTCCTGCCAGTTACAGACTTGAAGGTTGCGCAAGTCATCTTCGATCATGTCGGTACCTGGGGCGCCCAACAGGATGTCGTACAGTTGGGCGACCCACGTGAGCCTTAATCACTCCTATTACATTGTTTTGGGCCACCAGATGCTCGATTTCGGCATTTTTTCGATTTCGCCAACTGCCATCATCACTTTTGGTTGAAACCTTTACCGGTAAATAATCGTTAGTCTATATTTATTGTAGTATTTAAATATTTGTTAATTTTTTACACCATTACCATGGGGAGTGATCCGGGGAATTGTTCCGAATAATTCCTGCCGCACCTGTTACTGCACAGTCGCACAACTCGATGCAAGGAAAACATTCATCCCCACCATTTGGATGCGTGGCAATACCACTCATCCAAATGGGGTGTTGTTCCTGAAATTCTATTCCACGCCCCACCACCATGGAACCAGCTACCTTCAGCGGTATTTGCAAATCGATTCGACTTTGGAAATTAAAAAACGGACCGGCTACGTATTTGTGACGCAATAGGCGGAATTAATTGCCTCCCTTGTGGTGAGACGCCTGCTCATTTGCCTTCCTACCCCATAAAATGTCCCATAAAATCTTCTAAAGTTTTATGTAACGACAGATCACTGACGTTCGTGTACATATTTTTTAAATTTCGAAAAACAACCTAGCGGATGGAAATAAGCATGTATCGAAGCCCCGTTTAGTGTTACTGACTCCATAAAAATGATTTAACAAGCCAATGTTATCTGTATAAAATGTCGCGGAGCAGTGAGCGCGCCAAAACATGGTGGAATAAAAAAGTTTCATTTGTTCATTCATCAAAATCGTCTCGTAAGGGGGAAAGAGCGACGGCTTTATGTTAATATTATTTTTCCACGGCAGTCAGCCGCAGATGTTATCTTTACTCCGCTGTTTGTTCTCAGACGGTGAGGTGCGGTGCGCTGCGACGGCATGCCACGTATGAACGTGAGGTTTTCTAATAAAGGGGGGGGGGTTGTACACACCGGTGAGGGGGAAGACGCTCACCTCGCAATCTGCATTTAACATTGTACCACAACGTTGACGACATTTCTGTGAAAAAATGAAAGTGTGTCTTGTGTCCTACCCCTCCCCGTCCCATCCAACCCCCCCTCAGCTAAACAACGAATCGCTTCGCACTGGGAGCTGGGAAAACCTCATAAACTTTTTAACCAGGTTAATTTGCGTGCTCAACTAATTTGTGAGTAAATTTTTTGTTGAATACTTTCTAATTGCATATTTCGGTTGATATAAAGTTTCATTTTCCCTTCAACTTTACCTACTATTCCTGCCTTTGTATTATAGACGGACCGTACATGAGGCAGTAGGTCTTATAGCGTGCCAGCCGTACTGATACGGCGACACCCTGTGTGTCTTTAGGGAGTTTTATCTTCGATATGGTAAAACTCTTCCAAGTGAAGTTAATTTATTAATAAATCACTTTACATTTTATATTCAATATTATTTTCTTATGCCAGGATATCATATCCCTCAAAGGACCTCAGTCGATAGTTGGAGTAGACGAGTGCTGGGGTGGAGACCGGGCCTCGGCAAACGTAGTGTGGGACTAGACCCTAGAGAAAGCCTGGTAACTTAGAGAAAGGCAGCTGGCAGAGACAGAATGCATGTAGCCGAAGATCGGGCTAGGTGGCGCACTTGTTGTTCTAAAAATTCTCTTTAAAATAATAAATATTAAATATATAACACTCTCTTGCCTCTCGCACACTCACACGCACACACGCACACACACATTATACTGAGCCAAATGGTCGGCCAAGTCCTCAAGTCGACATAACGAAATGGAATACATTATTATTTTTAATATAATTAAGTAGTAATTAGAATGTAAATACGTAATTGGCTCCAGATGTGTTCAAAATTTTTGTTATTTGTTTGTTGTTTGAGGTCCGCTACGTGTCTGCGAGAAAGGTCTGCCGTTATGCGAAAGGACTCGGTGCGGACGGCCGTGTACCACCCACCACCCACCACCCACAACGCTCCACGTCGCATAGGCGCATAGGCGTTAACCTATCGTTATCGGAGCAGAGCTCTTGACGTTCCGCGGTCCTTCATGACGTCCTTTCCAGTACACGTTGTGAGATGTGGTTCTGAATTTCAATGGCCGCCCGTAAATGGAATATCATCCGGAGCGATCTGTTTATATTTCGCGCTCGGCACACCGCTGACGTTCAAATTAATTGTTATGTTCCCTCGGTGTTCTGTTCTACAACAATTATGAAACGCTATCAAAACGAACAAAGGGATAATGCTTGTTTGCAGAATATAATTGTCTCTGTGTACCTAATTATATTTTACATTAACAGAAAAGAGATATATATTTATGTAAATATATTCGTATATATAAATAAAATATATTTTTAAAGAGGATTGAGATTTCAATGATCCTTAGTGACTGACACTAAAAAAAATTTGTTCCACTTCACTCGCAATGAAATAAAAAATAAACGTTTTTAATGTATGTCGTGAAAATAAAAGAGGACAGTTCCGGGGTCGCGTCCCAGTTCTTTTCATTCCCAGTGAGATGCTGCGTTTGTCAGGATTTATCTCATAATAAAAAAAATAAATCTCTTTGAG
The DNA here is from genome assembly GCA_031353405.1 of Baronia brevicornis. NCBI lineage: Eukaryota > Metazoa > Arthropoda > Insecta > Lepidoptera > Papilionidae > Baronia > Baronia brevicornis. The sequence continues at coordinate 439,070 of JASFAT010001399.1, read as the reverse complement.
TGTCGTTGTAATAAAAATTTGTTTTTTTTATTAATATTACACCATATTTTAAATCGATGCTTGGACGGACACATAATATTTATACGACTTTTTACATTATTAATTTATGACATTTGAGATGAATTAACCCTTATTTGCTGTTGTTAATTAAACTGTTGGTAACTAAACTGTTGTATAGTAATTGCAATGCCTTCAACAAGGAATAGTAAATATTATTCTTGTTTTTACAGTGTGTCTAATGTATGTTTCCCGCCTGCACACACACACACACACACAGCGAATGGATGTGTAATGAAATGAGGTTTAGTACTAACTACTAGAAGGAGTTTCGAGATTTCATCCGGTTATCCTATAAACCCATATTCGTGTTGATAGTCTATTAGTTCCGACTGTTACTAGGGCGTTGAGATTTGATTTTGCGAGCTGTTCTCAAAATCGATCTGCACTACGAAAGTGTTCATAAAAATACTATCAATCACAACCGTAACTAGATAGTACGTACATTTACATGACCAATATGTCCAAAGCCCTACGGAACGTTTTTTCGTGTCAACTGTAATTCAAAATGATTGAGGACCGTCTGATAGCGCTCCATAGCGGACATTTATTTCAAGTTGTTCTTACACAAAACGAATCTCCTGCGCCATCTGAAGTCAGCGTCAATTTATTGGTTTTGAAGAAATTTATTAAAACTGAACATAATCTTACCTTACACGTGAATACAAATGAAAGTATTCTTATTTAAGATATCTTTAAAAAGTATGACGGGTTCTGTTGGAGATGAGGTTATTCTTTTTGCACGTTGCAGTGAAAAAGCTAAAATAACTTGGTTTCAAGTATGCCTACTACCAAGTCTTCTACACGTGCAGCTTGTGGTATGTTTACACGCAGCGAACCATCAACTCCCTGCGGGTCTAATATAACAACGGATTCAGAATATTGTTGGGGCTGTGCCGTTTCTGCAGTGAATCAGGTATGTTCGTTAAACCCCGCACCGATGGCTTTCGGACCATTTTGCGAAAACGAACAGCCTAGTTGCTTCGCAGAGTACGGGATAGCTCCAACTCTAAAATGAAAACCGTGGTTGCTAGACTCAACTCGCGCCTTATAATACAGCTAAATCGGATTCAATGTAAATGACTTACTATCAATTTTTAAGGTATACATAATTACTAACACAAAAATGTGAAAATGTAAAATGTAGAGATCAAAAAGATTATTAGTATTCTGGGGTAAAATAAATTATACCCCTCTATAGATAACTATATTTTATTGAATACAATAGATATTAATATCACGACAAAATTGTGAGAATAACATGTACTACATATTTGTTGTATACATTTTAAAAAAAGTATAAGGCTATGTTACTCATTCAATAATCCAACACGACAAAAACAAATTCTAACAGTCAGATTGCAGCAGTATTGGTATTGTCACGTATTATTTTTATTTTATGTATATAAGGCTAAATTATAGATTTTAGGTTTATTTATACATATATATATATAGGTTGATCTCAAGTATATATATGGCACTCGTGTTTCTCAAGTTGCGCTGCATTGCTTTTCCGTGAGGTTCGGACGGTGGCAGAATATCAATTTCTCTGCTGGGTAAGTGGAGGTTTTGACTGAGCCATCGCCCATTTCCATCTGTATGCAATGTGAATTTATATGTGATATGTAGACTATTATATGTGATTTTTAGACTTTTAGAGGGTTAAAGTCCGTTCCTCCAGAATGGAGAGGCCCGTGCTCAGCAGTGGGACATATATGGGCTGTTAAAAAAAATGTAATGGATTAAAATGTATACTGCAGAAGGAAATACATTTATATATTTATCTATCGCCGATTCATATCGGTGTCGGATTTAAAAAAGAAAAAAGTCGGAGTTTTAAGATTACGATTATCAAGAAAAAAGAATACTGCATCATACACGAGTACATACGACTTTAACAATCGTTTATTGAAGGGACCGGTTGAATAGGATTTATTTTTTCTTATTTAACTGATCCCTTTGCTGTCGATTCGTAAAATACTGAAGGCTGCGATATGCCGCTATCGTCTTGTGGCGATCTGCATAACACGTATCGTTTAAGTTTCAAATTATTGTGTAAAGGCATTAGAAACTGACTGACTCCGATAGTGGCAAATGGACGACGAAGTAGGTACTGTAATGATACATCGATAAATGTATCATTAATGTATTAAAACTTCTTATTTGAATATGTATAATAAAAAGTTTTCTTACATTCGTAATTTTTAAATTTGAAATAGAAAGAAATAAATTGTTTTATAGAAAAAATAAGATTCGATTGACTGACGTCTTTCCAATAATGTTTCCTTGCATAAGAAATTAATATTGATAAAGTGTGACTAAAGTATATAATTAATATAAAATGTACAGTGATACATTAATGTTAATCTATTAACTTCACTTGGAAGAGTTTCACTATATCGAAGATAAAACCCGCTAAAGATCCCGTGTGTCGCCTCAGTATCAGTATGGCAGGCACGTTACAGTACATTGTACTATAACCACTTTCACAATTATTTCTCCTCTTTATCAGGCCATAATGACCCGGTGAAATACTGGTACCACCAATGATTTGGACAGCTGATGTGCTAAATTAACAGACTAGAGATCAGGAGCTAGCGGAAGCAAGGTGACTTACGATATCGGACCGGCACCGGCACCGCTCGGGGCCGACGGTGCTCCCCGACACGTCGAGTGTCCTCCAGCCTCCCGCCCCCTCCCCCCCACACACCCCCATCCATCACACCTATTATATTATGCCTACGCACCGCAACAGCGCGACGTCTGCTAATTAACGGAGTTCCAGCGAACGTGTCGATGGTGACACGATACTAAATATATTTTCAATTACTCCTAACTTTAATAAATACATCTTGCGGGCAGTTTTCATATTCTTTTCACTGGTTCTGCTGCTCTATTCAACCTCCTATATCCTTTCCAAAGATTCGCAATACATCTGCGTGGCTCTACCATGTCATGCATGTCAGATGTTTAGAGATATTTTTGACATGTTTCTATTTTCAAGAGACGTGGTTTTAATGTTCACAAAAGGCCGGCAATATATCTGAGACGCCTCCGGCTTTGCCATCGCTCACCACCGGGTGACCCGCATGCTCGTTTGCCTGTCCTGCTATAAAAAGCACTAGTGCACCTTGCAGTAGTGCTTAGTGCATCGCTTGCATACCTTTCGTCCGTTACCAAGTGGCGAGTGCAACTCCGACGCGGCGCGGTGCGGCGCGGTGTGAGTGCAACACACTCAAGGCATTTATAAATACATCACGAGCGGCCGACGTTGCTGTTATATACCTGTATGACAACACACGGAAACATCGCTCAGGGAAATATTCATCTCTCAATGTCATCTTTCTTACTTCGCTGTCACAACGACCCAAAGTATATCTTGGCCTATGACACGAGAACTGCCCTGAAGGCTACTGGTTCCATAGGGTGATGGTGCATGAAATAAAGTTTCTAGAAAAACGCACCGGTAGTAGATCGCCACTCATCCAGGCGAGTTGTGTGGTAGTGGAATTCAGTGAAAGGAAAATTCCAAAGAACGATGCTGAAAGATGACACACCTGGAGAATTCGTGTAAAATAAGAAGGTAAATATTTAGTTTATTGTTTTCAATTATAAATCCGTGAAAACCTGTCCTAAAGTTAACAATACTTACGTAGGTATTATGGTACATAGACATACAAATATACGACACGTGATATAAATGTATAATGTTTGATGTGGACAGTCAGATTTCATACTTAGCTAAGATCCGCGACAAGGAAATAAAAATAGAAAAATAATAATGTGTGTTTTGTACTGGAAGACGTGAATTTACGGGGAGCTTAATCTTAACGAAAAAACCGCCGCCGAAAACTCTCTATTATTTTTCTATTTTGTTTGCTTGTCGCGGATCTTAGCTAAGTGAAAGTTCTGACTGTCCACATGGTAATGGATTTCCGCAAAGTAAGACCTGACCCCATTAATCATAATGTTTGATGTCTGTCATTATACTGTGTACAGACATAGTGGAGAGAAGGACACGATAAACAAAGCGGACAGGCCTGAGGCTTCGCGCCGTGGTCTCTGCCGATGGAGGCGGAGGCGGGACATCGCTTTGTGGTATACATAGAGTGACTGTAAACACAAAGCCGGCACTATTACTTTGATTATATTCGGCCGCAGCGATAGTTCCAAAAAAACTGAAACTTTATAAAATTAATTTTTTTTATATATTCACGCCTATCCCCCACAGGTGTTGGCAGAGACCATAGAGCTCCATCCACTACCATTCATCGCAGCGAAACGGCTCTCCATTGGTCGCTTCTCACCCTCGTGAGAACGTGAAAACGTGACGGGTGGCGAACCACGTCGCCGTCATTTTTATCAACAAATTAGGTATATCAAATTCGTCATAGTGAATCCCACGAGCCGCAAGGGAGGATGGAGGTCAGCCCCAGCAGAGTCCTGCATGCTGAGGTAAGGCACCATAGTACCCGGGGGAGGCCGATCCCGGGACGGTTGTGACTAAGCTTGCCATTAGCTACGCATCCATTGGCACGGCAGACCGTGGATTGGCAGAGCGGAAGGAAGATAGATAGAGAAGAAAGGAAAGGGCAGGAAAGGAAATGCGGATTGAGGAGGGGGGGGGGGTTACCAGACTCAGGATAAATATTTATAAATCCATACATATATTTATTTCGATGCGGGGATCGAACCCGCGACTGCGATTGATTCCGAGGGTCTCTCCACTCTCGGGAGGGTTTCGCCACTGAGCCAATCGGTCGTTTTCGGCGGCCAACTAATTAAAATATTATACAAGTTAAGAGTGGTTTGGGAGTCAAAAAGTCTAATCAATTTAATTGACAATTAATGTATTAATGAGATTATTAACGGGCTGAGGAATGTAACCCGTGTGGTACCTACACGGCCGGCTCGCACTTGACTCGCGCTATCGATTTATCGACTCATTGTGTTACGACGACGTCAGTGCTCACCCCGCGAATCGGCTTCGTCTAAAACGAACCGCCTCACATATCACACGGTAATAAAACTTTTGTAGCAATAGTTGTAATAAAAGTTTTAAAGCAAACAAAACTTTTAACTATCTGTCTTTTTGTGTCACATTACAGTACATTTCGTTCTATCTTCGGGGTGTCTGGTGAGGTGGTTGGTGTCTAACCTTAACTACTATTTTTAAACAAGGATTATTCCACCTATAACATGTACCGAATGTAGTAGTGGCAGCCAATTCAGCTTGAAAACCTACGCAGGAAATAAACTCTATCAGGCTATATGCTAAAATGATTAGCTTTTCGAGGCCCACCTGCGGCAGCCCTTCAAAACTATGCGAGGGTTTCAAGCATCTGCCAAAATTCAGCGAAATCGGTTCATAAATGGCTATTTTAGCTTTGTATGGCGGCCATCTTGATTTTCACCATTTTTCTTTCAGAACGACCCCGGTAAGTATTACGGTTCCGGGGGGGGGAGGGGGGCGTCGAGCAACTTTTTACCAGGTTCAGAATTTCTAGTTTCGGATATAATTCCTCTTCCTCGAGCCCTATCCGAACATTTCCCTAGAACAAACTTACTCCCCCATCTCTTACAGTTTCCCGAATAACATGTCAGTGACTCAGTCACTGTCAGTGGTAATGCAGCTTTACACAATATTGATATACAGCCAAATACCTGTCTCTATACGAAAATCAAAACTGCAATCTTTTAATAAGCCATTTAAATAACATAAATATAAATTAGAAGGAGTGGTAGAGCTCACACATTGTCGGGATATACCTACATAACGCTATTGTGTGTTATTTTAAACGTTACGTCCAATGTCCTACTTATGTGGTTTTAAAATATTCTTATGGTATGGTATGGTAATGTCTCATGTTGACAAATATTAAAAATAATCCGCTTAAACATTTTTGAAAGTGTTACACGTGGGAACTCATGGGGTATAATTAGTGTACATGATAAATTTGCGGTACATAATTACGTCGGGGAAACTTTGTAAACGTGCAGGTGAGCCGAAGGAACATCGCTGCGAAGCGCCTCCGGGGCGAGGGGAGACGGTAAAGGTTCGTAATGCGAGCAATAAAATAAAATATGAATTAAGTTGGACACATAATTCTAATTTCAATTCTAAATTCAAATTAAGGAATAGGAAAAAATATATTATACCTGAAATATAAAATTAATTAACTTAAGAAAGAAGTAAAATCCTGTTCATCCTTGTATCACGGTAATGCAAGCAGAATGCTTGCGGTGTATTTCAAGACATACTTTCACAAGGTAATGGCCAGCCCTTAGTTTAAAATAATATTAACTTTATTTACCCGATTTTATTATCAGTATAAATGATGATTCAGATCCCGATCCGAACCTTCTTTCCATACTTGTTTCTGCTACGCCACGCAACCAGTTACCTCCGGCGGCGTTTCCGAATCGATAAGACATTGGAACCTTCACTAAACAAGCCTACACATTTAAATGCCGGCATACTACGCATTTTTCGCATTGCCTACTGGACGGCGGATGTCTATGGGCGGCAACGATTGCTTTCCATCGGGTGACACGTCTGATCGTTTGCGTTCCTATCCCATCTTCATATGATCCTATGTCCCCGAGGTCGGGCAGAAGGCGTCCACAGTGCTTCTCCATTGGGATCGGTTTTTAGCGACACGCTTCACTTCAGGCCACGTCAACCCGATGGATTTTTATCTCGGCCGCTACGGAGCGCTTCCAGGTGTGTTTGGGTCGGCCTCGCTTTTTTTTTGCCCTTGAGGAGTCCATTCCAGCGCCTGTCTGAGAAGGTGATTAGGTTTCTTCGGAGAGCATGACCTATCCAAGTCCACTTGCGGCGCAAGATTTGAAGTCCAATCGGCAGTTCGTGATAAAGATCCAGTAGGCATTCGTTGGATATTTTCTCCAGTCAGAAGATTCCAAAAATTTGTCGACAACATCGACAACGAAGACCTGAAATCCTATTCCATACAAAAATTTTATTGTACCGATTGAACAGAACGTATGTGCCGTCCGGTACTCCGAGTCCGGTGTAGGAACGAGCGCCTCGCGAGCTACGAGCCTCGCGCTCCTCCCTCATGGTGCGTTAACGATGTGCCAACAAGATTGACAGCCCCGCAAAATAACGAGCCGATAGCGCGAGGTAAAACGGTAACCTCACATTCATCGAGCGATGGAATTCTATTTAAACAGAGGGTTGTCTGGAAATCACAAACCTGCCCAATAAAACTTACACGATGTCTAGTAGCAGAATTAATTAGAAGGTTGTAGGTCGAATAATCAGTAAATGCACGTTTACTGATTATTTTCTTTCAATATGGAGGGAACCACCTGCCTTCGTGCGCTAGTTTCAACAAGATGGCACCATGTTTATGATTTCTTTCCTTACAAATTAATAAGTCGTTTCGATTCTGGTGTTGCGAATGTCTATGGACGGCATAAGTCGCTTTCCATCAGGTGATACGCTTGCTGGTTTGCCGTCCAATCCCATTACAATACAGTTAATTCTTTAATATACAATAAACTCATTCAATTGCAAATAAGTAGCAAACATGGAGCGTGTATGTGTTTGGGTCAATGGCGGCTGAGAGTGCGAACGTATTTACATAAAATTTTGCGGAAAAGTAACTTAAGGCCCCTAAGAAGTAAACGACAAGTTTGAAACAAAATTGAGCGGAGAAGTAAGTCAAGCGTACCCCGCGTGCGGGCGAGGTTGGCGGCTGTGGGTACAAATGTGTCCCACACAGCTCCGCCAAGTGCTAGCGGCACTTTTGTAGTAGATAATAGAAATAACTAAAATTAAATCCTTAATAATATTATATTATACAAATAAATAAACAAAACAAACAGAAAATAATTTTAATCTAACAAGCGTCATAAAATAGTTTTTGGTCAGCATATGCCAGGTGTTCTATTGGAGCACCTGGCGCTGGTTTTCAACAAGAGCCAACGTGGTCAGATCGCGGACCACAGTGACGACATTGATACGGACACACTCATACATACACATACATCCATATATATAGCTACTCATACTCATATACACATACATATAAATACACATACAGTACAATAGAATTAAAAACAACTGAGTCATGTACTAAATTCACCGCGTCCAAAAGAACAAGTTCCTGACTGCATACTTAAAATTAGATTTTTGTATTAGAAATATATTTTGTAATAGAAATGGAAATAACTTCATTCATGACACCTTTTTTTACAATATTTAAAATTAAAACCTTAATAATATTATAACATACAAATAAACAAAACAAAAAGAAAATAATTTTAATGTAACAAGCGTCATAAAACGGTTCTTGCTCAGCATATGTCAGGCGTTGTATTGGAAACCATGCAAAGCAGTTGAGGAACAGTGGCGAGGAACAACCAGTGATGATCTAGACGCCTTGGGAACGCGAGCGATATTTTGTTTATGGGACCGTGTTAATTTATTATATAAATATGATGGAGATACATTCATTTTCATGTGAATACTAGACTGGAGCCCATGTTAAAATCTCATTGTTAATTTCTCCTCCAGTCGTATCGGTTAAGGGCAAGGCACACACACTTCAAGCACATTACTATATTATAACTTTTTGATCAATTAATCTACTAGGATTTCAGAAAATCTATATTAAGCCGAATTAGTTAACATGTTTTATAGTGGTAGAGCCACGCTGCAGATGAATACTTTGTCAAGAAGGGCATATTATTTGTCTGTAGCGTGAATGTGCCGGTTCGCCTGGGGAAGAAGCAGACCGTGGATTGGCAGAGAGGAAGGGAAAGGAAAGGGCAGGAAAGGAAATGTGGATTGGGAGGGGTTACCAGAATCTGAATAAATATTTATAAATCCATAAATATATTTATTCTAATGCGGGGATCGAACCCGCGTCCATTGGCCCCGCCACTGACCTAATCGGTCTCTATTTATGTAAAACAAAATAATTTGGTAAAGTACACATCGGCGAACATCGGACACGAGTGGCTATAAGTACATTTATGTCCGCACGCGCTCGTTATGTTGTGATTGTTGACAGGTGTCCTGTCGGAATCACAACATTGTGAGCTCAGCCCCTCCCGCCCGCACCTCCCCGTCGTTAGCCCCCTCCCGGCTGCGGCTGCGGCTGTGTGACCCTTGTGTGTGAGCGATGTGTGACAAAAGGGTATCGAGCTGGCCGCGCGCCAACTGCTACAAGTTCGCGTTTGATATTCCGGCAACGGCGCGCCGGTTCTCAAACAACCTTTGTAAGGAGACTCACCGAGCTGTCGGATCACAATCGTATTAAGTTAATTGGGAGCTTAGGGCGGGGGGGCGGGGGGTGGGGGCCCGTCGACCGACCTTAGTTCGGCTGAGCTTTCACGAGCGCATAAAGGGTACCTATCTTCGATTGTTGTAGTGCACGGAATCGACCCGGCACGCATCGGCGACAGGGGCGCGGTCTACACGGGTGCCCACAATTATTTAAAGTATCATTTATTGTTGAATATGATTAATAGAGTCAGGCGTTACTTACGGAAATCCATTACTATGTGGACAGTCAGAACTTTTACTTAGCTAAGATTCACGACAAGCAAACAAAAACAGAAAAATAATAATGTGTGTTTTCTACTATAAGAAGTGGATTCAAGGGGAACTTTAAATCCTACTAAAAAAGCGCCCGTGAAAAACTCTCCACCTCCCAACCACAAACACATTATTATTTTTCTGTTTTTGTTTGCTTGTTGCGGATCTTAGCCAAGTAAAAGTTTTGACTGACCACATATTGTTGAATAATTACAAGTTTTGACCGGTATCTGAGCACAGAAGTTTCAGCTCACAAAATATGTATCTATTTTGTTTTCACGCGGGGACATCCGTTACTCAGTTGCCCTGGAGGGGGTGGGAACAGCCGAGTTATATTGGACTCCAACACTTGACAAAACATGTGCCTACTGTAACCAAGCGACCCTTATATACCCACATCCCGCATAAAACTGGCGTCTGAGTGGTAGCTTAGCTACCGCGCTTCGTACGGTGAGCGGTCGTTGGTTGCTTTCCATCAGGTGACACGCTTGCTCGTTTGCCTTCCTATGCCATAAAAAAAATATACAAGGGTTAAATACAATTTTTGCTCGTATAACCATAAATATCACTGGCCGACATACATTGGATACACGAGTGTAGTTAGCGGAACTGTATTCAGTTCGCAGTAAAGCTGTTCGTAGTTCGTACGTGCAGTTAATCGGAGCGGGTGGTGGACGCGGTGGTGGGGTTGGGTCGAAGGGCCACGGCGCGGGGTCAACGACCGCTGCACGCGAGCTTTTTCACGTGGCGCGATTAGCTGTGCGATGTAGGTCAGCGGAGCGCCGGCCCCGTTCGCCCCGCTTGCCCCGCGGCGGGCGAGGGCCGCGGCCGCGACGGCCCCAGCCGCAATCTGGCCATACTTCGCGCTGGCCCACAACTAGTCTATCTTCTATCTATAAGTTATTGATTCCCCCACGCGCGCGGCCACACTCCACGGGAACTAGGTGAGCTCGTCGCCTCGCCGCCGCGACGGTGTTCAGTCGAGGAAGAAAACTATCGATTCACCCCTCCCCCCGCACCGCCCACCGCGCTGCCTCGCTTGGCCTCAGACCGAATTATCCCTCGAGGTTTGATCGATCGTCACAGATGTTGCCTTTGTGGGTAATTCTCCATCGACCTGACATACCAAAAATTAATTTCGCGTATGGCTTCGTGTCTGCGGACAATTCATATTGAAAAGTACACTGTTCCCTAAGTCCCGGGAGTAAGACTCGGTACTGCGGTCCACCGCTGGGCGCGATTCAATTATTACTCACAGTTGTAGTGTACAATTGTTTCCGTCATCAGTCACTATTGTTCACGTCCAAATTTGTTAAAACGTCTGCTTCGTGCTGCTGCGTCTGCTGCGTTGCCGGCCTTTCAGTAATGTGTAGTAAGGTTGTTTTTTGAATAGAAATAGAATGGAATAAAAAAAAAACTTTATTCATGACACCTTTTTTTTACAATAGCTAAAATTTAAACCTCAGTATTATAATATAAAAATAATCAAAACAAAAAGAAAATACTTTAAGCATATACCAGGCGGTCTATTGGAGCACCTGGCGCTGATTTTCAGCAAAAACAAATGGTGCTGAAAATCAGCGCCACTGGCCGCGGAGCACAGTTACGTCATTGATTGACAACACACACACACATCCATATATATGATCATCAACTAAATCATGTAATAAATTCACTGCAACCAAAAGAACAAGTTCCTGTTGTTCGTAGTCTTAGAACATATTTATAGTATGCAAGTCACGAAGAGGTGGTGGCAAGTTGTTCCAACACTTAGTTGCGGTGTGTTTAAAGCTACAACGAAACGCAGCTGAGCAGTGGCGAGGAACAACCAGTGATGACCTAGACGCCATGGTATCGCGAGCGCTATTTCGTTTACGGGACCGTGTTTATTTATTATTTAAATATGTTGGAGATTCATAACGAATCGTATCAAATTTTGCAGGTTCCAATGTCGTATCAGTCCGGGAACAATGTTGGAGGTAGCTATTATGAACAGCTTCATAATCTGTTGGTACAAGGGGTGCGTCGCCCGTTTGTTTTTAGCCGTGTGTACGAAGACCATTACACGTTCGACGGACTTCTTCACGTCACACAACATATCATTGTTAAAGTTAAATACATGTGTGGCGAACGCAGAGTGGGAGACTTTCCGGTCAGATGGTGTGAAGTTCTGCGGAGGGCGGTGGGCGGAAACTGGGTACGTGAAGCCGAAGATCGGGCTAGGTAGAATGACTTGGAAGAGACGGCCGTTTTTTCGATAAGATTTAGTTTAAGTTCCCCGTAAATTCAATTCTTCCAGTAGACAATACACATTCACTTCTAAACCTCTGGGGGTTATCACACGTACAATGTTCGACTCCATAGAAGTATTTCGAGGGTGTATGTTTCGCTTTTAATGTAACAGCAAGGTATCAATTAGATATAATATAGAGTGCTTATATCCGTGTGTAAAGGCCGGCAATGGCACAGCGGACGTCTATGAGCGGCGTTGATTGCTTTCCATCAGCAACACGCCTGCTTGTTTGCCTTCCTATTTCATACTCTTCTTTTAAAAGTGCCTCTTCAACTTGCGAAGGTTGGCAGCCAATTCAGCACAACTTTCTTTTTCGACCAACTTGTCTTTTATCCGCGATTTTTCCCATCATGATCAGTTGCAGCAATTTGTACTTGTCATGTCTCATGATATGACGCTTATGACGCTATGATTTTGATTACCTTATATCATGATATAAGGTAATCAAAAGTATTAAAAAGATTTTTATATTTCATATAAAAAACCTTTTAATACTTTTGATTTTATTTCTGTTTCTTCGTGATGGTAGATTATTTAAATTACATGATAGCTTTTTAAATTAGCACACTAAAGTAGCAATGGGTTGATCACATTTATAGGCGGAGAGAAAATATATCTGATGCCATGGACATAAAATTGACATCTTTATCATTTTAATTCTCTTCTCGTCACAAACAGTTTGCGATATTGAGGCAGCACACACAACAGTAGCGTTGCATTGTATTGGAACAGAGCTGTGGAAGCCGCGAGCGTCGCTCGTGTCGGGGGCGCCGCGGAAGTGGGTCAGGACAGGACTGGGGGCGGTTCAGCTGAGTCCAGATCGGCCGACTAGGCCAGATCGGGGTGAGCCGGCTAATTGAGGCTGCGGTTCCAACGGGCGGTCGAGCGACGGTGTTGCGGACATGGCGTGCACCGGTTGTTCCCACATCGGAGCGCGTTATGTAGATATATATAGGTATGAGGTTGGCCCAAAAGTTCGTGCGTGCATTTTTGGGAGAATTTTAAAGAGTTCAAACAAAATACAATTTAACATTTTAATCAATGAATCAATCGTGACATCTATCAGTAACTGGATCCCGCAGCAAAAAGGACCCAGAGGAAGAGGGAGCGGTGAATAGATTGTGTGGAGGAGGATCTAAAGAGGCTTGGTAAAATAACTTTATGGAGAATAGAGGCCAGAGACAGAGCGAAGTGGAAGAAAATCGTTGAGGAGGCCAAGACCCATAAAGGGTTGTACGCCGCAGGAAGTAAGGAATCAATGATATATTTCTCTTCACTATGTACAACAACAAGATATGTTTTTAAGAAAGGGCAGGTCAAGAATACGCTTAACCGGCGGGTTTGCAGGGGGAGAGTAATGAGAGTGAAGGAATCAAGGAAAGTATGTTGAGATCGTAGCAGATGGACATCTGTGGTCTCTGCCTACCCCTACTGGAGACAGGCGTGACGATATGTAAATATGTATACACGTAGCTATTTAATTCTAATAAACGGTGTAAAACGAATCTCTTTCGACACGCGATAAAAGGGTGGCAATTGGCTTTGTATAGCTCATGCGGTATCCACTTTCTAAGCTGGGGTCCATTCCTGATTTCCTTTAAATGATGAAAGACTGTTTTTTCGCCACTGTTAATTATGGCTCTGATTCCATAAGATTTTCAAGGACGTCGTTATCAAAGTTATGATATTAATGCGCATGAAATTATGGCCTTACCTAATACATAGTAATGTATTGTACAAGGAGTCACCGTCTAGCAGCACAATAAAATAACATGAAGCGATGCAGCCGGCGGTAACGCAGTCGTACAACGCCCGCTGTAGCCTCGCCCGCCCGGCAGCATTGTTGATGTGAAATATACGAACACTGTACCATTATCGTGATTTATGTGACCGATAAAGACGTTCTTGTTCGAAGCGTAATAGATAAATAGTACAGTACGAATATTTAAGATATTTATAATAGTATTATAAGTAAAATAGCATATTTTTATATAGCAGTACAAGCAGACGATCATAAGGGTCACCTGGTAAGTGGTCATCGCCGCCCATAGACATCCGCAACGCTGGAAGCATCTCAGATGCGTTGTCGGCCTTTTGCGTGTGTCGTATTTACGTAGGAACACCGCAGAGACATCGTAAATCGCACGAAGGTGGTCGACCAGACCAAAGTGATAGTTGTGGAATTGTGCAGCTGGGAGGAGATTAAACAACTCCAGAGAACACTCACCATAATAAATTCGATACATTACGTACGTACATCACTGCGTACAGATAAATAGATCCTATCGGAAATCTTGCGATCACTGACGATATTGTGTCCCACAGAGAAAGAAGTTGTGTAAATAAAAACAATATATATAATACGTCTCCTACAGCGGTACGCGGTCAGTTTGTTTTATAGGGGAGCAGGCAAACGAGCGTGCGTATCACTTGGTGGTCAGTGATCACCGCCGCACATAGATATCACGAGCCAAACTTTATTAACTTTATTTAAAAATATACAACAAATGTGCGCTAGGCCTTTCGAATGAAACAATAAATGCTTACGTCTAGAGCAGTGGTACTCAACCTTTTTTTCATAGGGGTCGTAAACACGCGTTGATCGCGGTGTAGCGAGCTGCAAAAAAAATTAGACAATGGTTTCTTAAGTTTTAACACAGTTGCATTATCTAAATGAATACAAAACAAGTAACGACCAGCAAACATAGCGACACGTACGGATGTATAGGATGGAGTATAGAAGCCAAGTAAAGGCGATTCTTGCGGGCTCGCTCGCTCGATACGGAAATAAAAATGTCCATTGCAAAACATCGCTAATCCAAACATTTGATTGGTCGTTTTTACGAAAACGCTAAAATGACGTGTTGCTGTGACACAATCAGACGACTGCTGTAAACTAAAAAATTAATGAATAGTATTATGGCAAATGGTTTAAAATAAAGTAATACCAGATATATCAAAACGCCCGGCGAGCCGCAGGCTGAGCATCGCTGGTCCGAGCGGCGTATTCACGTTGCGATAAAAGTCATTAAATTAAGATTAAAAAATATTGCGCCGATAATTGAGGTGGGATTTTGTGCAATAAAGTTCGATTGAGGCGTAGGAGTGAGGTGGAATGGAAAATTGTACCGCGCGTTGTGGCTTACAGATGGTTCGGGTGGTCATTTTTTTAACGTGATGTCTTTAGCGAACTTTATACATACATCTCGTCACGTCTGTCTCCCGTAGAGGTAGGCCACAGATCTCCATCCGCTACGATCCCGTTAGTTGCTTCTCGTCCTCGTGGGAATCAGGACGTGACGGGTGGCGAACCACATCGCCGTCATTTTTTAATAAATTAGGGTTATTAAAATTCGTCATAGTGAATCCCACGAGCCACAAGGGAGGACGGAGGTCAGCCCAAGCAGAGCCCAGCATGCTCAGGTAGGCACTATAGTACCCGGGGGAGCCCGATCCCGGGACGGTCGGCACGCTTGCGACTAAGCTCGCCCCTAGCCACGTATCCATTGGCATGGAAGTCCGTGGACTGGCGGAGAGGAAGCGAAAAGATACTAGCTAGTAGTAGCTCGGGAGGCCGGGGTCGCGTACCCGTGTACCAATACCACAACCACCGGACAGGCGGCTAGGCAAAGATACTCCCAGACTCAGCTGACACTAGCGAACCAACACTTGTAACATTTTAGCTGACACTAAAATAGCGTCTCTCATACATGGGTGGTTGGGCTGGCAGTCCAACGCCATTCGATTTAGTTGCAGTTTTTTGCCATAAGCTGTGGAATGATTTACCACTTGCGTTGTTCCCAAATAAATACGACACAGGGCCATTCCAGAGAGGAGCGTGTGTGTTCACAAAAGGCCGGCGACGCACCTGAGACGCTTCCGGTGTTGCGGATGTCAATGGGCGGCGGTGATCACTCACCACCAGGTGACCCGCACGCTCGTTTGCTATATATAAAAAAAACCTTAATTCCATCAACGGCTGAATGTATGCAGTATCCATATAAAACTCAATGTAGGCTTGTTTATAAATTAGGTATTTATATATTCTTTTTCCAATGGGAAAAGAAAAAAGGAACGGCAAATAAATAGATGGGACGGCAGTTCACCACGGGGATGGAAAAGATTGAGCCGGCACAGGGAAGAGTGGATGAACCTAGGGGAGGCCTATGTCAAAGGACAACCTGAAAAAACTGGTCGTTGATGGCGCTATTAATTATATTAATTTATTTATAGTGTGTTAATCTTATTACTTGTAAATACTGTGGTCAGCGAATAGAGGCTTATGTTATGTTAATTATATGTTGTATTTGAATATATGTATACTTTGATATTAATCGAAAGAATCGGAACAGTTTAATTAATAGCGGATAAGAGAATATGAAGTAGATAAAAGTAAATAGGGTGCAGCATCATGCGATTGATTTAAGAGGCTATAGTGTAACTCACATACACACATACATCAAGTAAATGCTGTCCAATCGCAGTAACTGCATGTTAAAAATACTCACAAACGATCACTTGGATTCAGCAGGCAGTCGGAAAGCATTAAAGTGTCGTAAATGGGGCCAGAGACAGCCGTCGAAGCTCCGTGGGGCGGGCGAGGGCGGCGGGGGCGGGCGGGCGGCGCTGACGGGCCAAACGATAACAGCTCGCGCCGAGCTCATAACGAGCGTTGATTGTTGCAAAGTACACAAACGATCGCCGCGTCGTTCAGTGGCTCAGTCAGCTGACTCAGCGACGTCTTGCTCTCGCCCGCCGCTCTGCCTCCTCCTGCTACGTACCCCCCTAAATGATTCCACGGCAGCCGTCATGCTTACGACGTTTGAGTCTAGACCAGTCGATGGTTATTGGTGTCGTTTCGACTGCGAGGGCCTGCACCGTGTGCCGCGCCATCGTCGACCCTCCGGACACCTCTCACATTTCACCTCTGACATTTACTTTGGTCATTATCATTATATATGTATGTTTAGCAATGTATAATAATTAAATGATAAATCGTTCCACACTTCGTAACAAAAAAGTGCAACTAAATCGAACGATGGTGGTCGACCAGCCGTCCAAGTGATGGTTGTGGAACTTATTTGTGGCTCATATAATTGATGGAGTTAGGCGTCACTTGGCGGAAATCCATTGTAAAGAATGACAAATAAACTAACTTTACTAAAACCCGCGAACACAAATCAGAAAAATAATATCGTGTGTTTGCGAAGAAGTGTAATGCGCCAGCGAATCCTCCGACACCTCGCCGTGGTTGCTATTGTTGACATGGTACTAATGTTGACAACGATAAACACAATGATTTTGACTATCCCTCTTTCAAAATAATTATACAACAATATTATAACATAAAGAAGTGTCGTCTTGAAGACGGTATACTTTATTAATCATATTATTAAATCACATAGGTGATCAAATAAATATAAGGGGGTACAAGAACAAGGGAACAGAGTTTTATGTTGTGTTGTCGATGAGAGTCTATGTTTTCTTTTCTTATTTAGTTTTTCTTGTCGTGACTTTCGTTGTGTTGTTATAAATAGATTATACGCAATTAACTAATCAATATGAAGCTACTTTTATTTTTCACGATAAAGTATATAGAGAAGGTTAAGATGAAACTTAAAGCCCTGTAGAAAGCTTCGCAACGCAAAAATATATTGTTTAAAAATTGATTGTTCGTCTACATAACATAATGCTATAATAATTTAATATTGTAACATAATACTGTAATATTGTACATTATTTTATCGGATAGTGAAGAAAACGACCAAGGGCGTCACCTGAAGGAAAGAAATCCAAATTAATTCACTTGTACTGTAATACACTTGTTGTAACTTTATCGAATGGTTTCCTGTTACAACGTAATAAGGAATATTTTTAAACTAATATTTGAATAATCAGGTAATAATTTGAATATTGGATAATTTCCAAGAACATTTTACAAGAGGATTAATTCTATCACATGTTAACTTAAATTTTATGTTAGTGATATATTTATTTAGGGTTAATAAGGGACATATATATTTCTAAATTAACTATAAAAATGTAAGAACGGGTTATGAGATAGAGAGAGAGAGAGTTTTATAAATTATTTTTCCAATTAATTATATAAAATTTATTTCAATGTATATATTAGATAAATCTAATGAATAAATAAACAATCGTGCAAAAGTATAAACCAACTGAAGCTGCTTAACGTTTCTGTTCCGAATGTCGCGCATAATTTGTGTTATCTTCGTCCTAATGTCTCCGCTTTAATAGACCCACTGAAGTATTCTCTTTGGAGAATAGCAAGCTGGTAGTGTGCGCCCAGTGGTATTGTATTGTGCGAGCGAAGCCGGCCCAACTCGTAGTATGTGCGAGTGTGGTGGTATGGAGGGACGGAGGGGGGGGGGAACGCGGCCGAGAGCTGTCGGTCACTGTCGATATGTTTATTTTACTTTATTACTTTTTTATATGGAATAGGAAGGCAAACGAGCAGCCGTGTCACCTGATGGAAAACAATCAACGCCGCGCATAGAAGTCTGCTCCCCTATACGCATTGCAGAAGCGTTGCCCAGTTTTAAGATATTTATAAGCTTCTTTTTATGACGTGACTCATTAAGTATGTCGCATGCTGGTTTTTTATTACTGTCTACCGTTAATTATCATTGATTAATTGACAGCTTGTACTTCGACAAAGGCGTCCTCCAGAGATTTCCACGCCGCTCTATCTCTTGCCAATCCTATCTATTTTTTGCCTGCAACTCTTCTGATGTCATCTTCCCAGTGTTTTGTCTGTCGCCCTTTGCTCCTTTACCCATCCCTTGGATAGTACTTTGAGACTGTTTTTGTCCATTCCTCTTCTCTTTTCCTTATCATATGTCCTGTCCATTGCCATTTTAATGACTTAATACTTTTATTGCGTCTGTAAATTTGGTTAGACTTTTTATATATTTAAATCTTACTTTGTCTTATTCTGTCTTACGTCAATTGCACCTCTCTCTATACTGTTTTGGCATATATTTATTTTGTTCACTAATGCTTCTTTATAAATATCAAATACAAATTAAGTTTATAATTTTCAAATTAAATAACAAAATTACACTATAGCTACATGTAAAGACACGTATATTATCGCTGATGAAACAAAGGAATTAGAAGAGAATCACTCTTTTTCGATAAATTGTAAATGTAAAATGGGGACTTGTCTCGCCAACTGACATCAGTGACGTTGTGTTTTTATTTCATTTTCATAATCTTATATTATCATCAGTAATATTGTTTAATTGTGGTGGCGTATTATACAATATATCACAATTAATGTGTAAAAGTGAAATGATATGAAATAAATGCATGTATCGTGACTTTTTAAGTTGACTGAAAAAGTCTATAGAAGTCTTTGGTAGAATACCATTTTATCAAGACGTAACGTGACAAGCTTACTAGACATTTCAAACGATTTGATATTATTCCATTTTACTTGCCACTGGCATAATAGTTTTAACTAATAATCATGAGAAAAAAGAAGATGTAAAACGCAACGAAATTTTTTAAATCCAACTACATAGTGTATATATTCTTAATTATTAAAATTATGTATGTACGTGTATATTCGGTTGGAATTGTAAGGTTATCGCGGCTACTCTTGTGTGTTACATGGAAAAACGTATTTCGCTTTAACCAGTGGGCTTAGCTGCCCATACCTTCACGTACTGAGAAGCCCAGCAGTGGGAAGTATATAGGCCATAATTGTTATCTAAGAATCTAGATCTCAACAAGGTATACTGCACGAACTGTAACGGTACGGTATACTCAATTGATTTTGAAAAAATAAACATATTTCGTTGTGTCCAATGGCAGGCCGCTCCCGCCTTAGCCGCCCTGTGGTTATGCGACACGTGTGTCATAAAGTTATTCGAGAAGATGGCCGCTTCTATATATGAGATATGATATGTTGTGAAGTAATCGGGAGGTGGGTGTGTATATGTGGGTTCAGGAATGTACATGAAACAACAGAACAGTAATTTTTTTCAACAGGAAGGGCAAAAGTCAAGTATCGATAGAGTGTGTCGAGCGGCTCTAGGCGGGCGGGGCTGAGGGCGGGCGGCGCCGGAGCGGCAGTGTGCGGCGCGCGGCCGACAGTCGCGCCGGGCCGCGCCGCGAGCCCCACGCGTGTCCCCCGCTCGCCCCACCTCGCCCCGAACGTCCGTCGGCGTTATCGGGTCCAAACCCCATCCCCAACAAGTGGTAACTCGAGTGTCACAAATACATTCTTCTCAAATCCATGGAGATTTTCAATCGGTTAAGTCTCGTGAAGTCCAAACCGTGATTCGCTGTTTGTGCCTGTTGTATGGTGGTGATCGGGAAACGGCCGCGCCAGAAGCCAGCCGGGGCGGCTTCCGTCAGTAGATAGTTAGGTCGCGAATCCGTTTCCCGCTCGCGTTGAGGTGTTTTTTCGGACGGTGGGGCGGCCGCTGGTCGCTGGTCGCTGCACCAACAAACACCAGCACTGATACCTGTGTGTGCTCGTGTGTGTGCATACCTATTGTTGATATTGTTGCATTCAAATTGTCTAATATTTGTGTTTAATGTCAATGCATTCCTAGTTTTACTTAAATACTGTAACGTTACTTTTCACACCACCCTCTGTAACTTATTTTGTAAACAAATTTGAGAACACACTTTTATTTTCACCGTATTCGAACTGCGTTCGTTACGAGCCGGCGTTCGTCTCCAAAGCGACGTGTCACCGCGGTGTTCCGG
This sequence comes from Baronia brevicornis, assembly GCA_031353405.1. Taxonomy (NCBI): domain Eukaryota; kingdom Metazoa; phylum Arthropoda; class Insecta; order Lepidoptera; family Papilionidae; genus Baronia; species Baronia brevicornis. The sequence goes on along the minus strand of JASFAT010001399.1, from coordinate 418,410 downwards.
TAAACAGGTTGCTGCGATCGAAACGCAGAATTAAACGCCTGCAGCGGAAGTTTCTGAGGTCAGTTGTCAACTATCGCAATAAACGAATAAGTAAAACGCAGTGGCGAACCAAAGGAGGAATAGAGTGGACCCTTCAAAATGTCTACAAGTTCATTTGATCAAATTCTAAATAAAGCTTTAAAAAATTATATATACGTGACTTCAAACTACCTAAAAAAAGTAGTTTCAAGTACCATATACATAAATAAGTACAGCCTGTTCCGGTCTTTTACAATTTTTAAACTAAAATTACTTCTGCTGCTAATCTTTTGCCTATTCGGTTGTCGCCTAGTTCCGGTTTCACTTATATATTACACTTCGTATTTTTTACACTCCTCTGTTCTTGTCAAAGGTTATGATTTAAGGTAGTTATAAAATAGGGAAGTAATTTTCTTTTATAAATAATCAAAAAGAATAATTTAAAAAGTAAAATTAAATATATTTCTTAGGCTGAAGACATTATTTAACTTGGTCGCCTCTGATAGGCTCAATCCGCCACTGTAAAAGCGTATTTATTTGTTCATTCATTAGGCACAAACAGAAATTACAGTCTAAAGAATGCTATATAATATAAAATTAACAACGGCCGGACTATAACTCTTTAAATTTGCGCACAGCGTGGCTACATTTTGACAGTAGGGTATATATTTATCATATATACCCCTCGACAAAAGGGATATATTTCATTATATTATATTATAATGAAATACTATAAAATTAAACAGATAAAATGAAATAAAAAAATAATTATCTAATCTAAATTGATCTATAGGCCGCCAAAGATATCACGGAGCGATCGTTTTAATTGATGCATTTTGATATCGATAATATCGAATGTTTCTGTACCATGGTCAATCAATATATTATTGTATAGGCGACAAATTGGTACCATGGGATTATATCACATAAATGCAAGTTAATGTAGTATGACATACGAAAGAAGAAAGTTGTAACACGCTTGGCAGGTTTTTGACAAACTAGACATTAGTTTAAACAATATCAAATTGTAACACGCCGAGAATGTATTAACACGTTCAGTGCGCACAGATAAACAGTGAATTTCATCCGGTGCGGTGGCGTTCCAATAATGTATCAATACATATGGATGATGTTAAAGCTCTATTATCTTTGAAAAAAATTTAATTTAAATGTACGTTATGTTTTTTAATACATATCATTAAAAGCCTCATGAATAACTTATCTTTACTTAACATTTATAAAAACTTTACACAGTCAGACAGCTATATATACAATCATGTGTGGTGAAATATCATAAAGTCACCTTGCACGCATTAATTCCATCAAGGAGATGTATTACTTATCTTTTGCCCACAACTAAAACTAGTTTTGCCCAACGTCAATACAATTTTTTGGCTCCGTTTATTTGCTTTTTGGTTTGTATAATTTAGTAAAGTTTTTTAAGTTTTAAATTTGTAAAATTATATTAAGTATAGCAAGTAAATAATATATGTAAAATAAAAATGTGACACAGAAGGGAACTGTCTTCCGTAGTACAGGGTTCGCCCTAGTTCGGCAGACAGTGAAACAAAATTGTAAATACTCGTCATGAACAATAATTATTACTAAACGTTCCAATCGCCACTAGATTCTCCAAACAAAAAGTTTGTCTGTGACGAACTCGTAATAATGGAACACTTGCGTGTGAGAGAGCCCCGGCTTACACTGTCCGCACCTTGTCTGAACACCGCTTCGGCCTGATAGTGGGTGACAGTACGCAGTGAACGTGTTAATTATATTGTTCGGTTCGAATGGTTTTTCGCAAAGTTTTCGATGGGACGGATATCGAGTTAAAGGTGGCGCGGTTGCAGGGCGCGGGGCGCGGGGCGCATTCGCGGAGAGGGCGCTGCAGTCGGCGCGCTGGAGGCGCTGCGGCGGCACTCGCGGCAGATTGCCGCGCGACGCGGGCGCCGCGTGCAGGTCAGCCTACGCTCACCACACTACACACCCTTCGCGGACAGTCCATTACACGAAAAAAAATAACTATCGGCATACATATGTGAACAACTTCTCGATTTCGAGTTTAGACGTCCCGACAATCGCCTTTGAACAAGCGTAGTAGGTTAATACATATTCCTCGAGATGACTTGGGGATGAAACGGGAAGGCCCTTGCCTAACATTGAAGCTACAAATTTGATACAAATTATTGTACATGAAATTGATGCTTGTATTTCTCGAAATGTACTTATGATTTCAATCACTTTTATAGTAAAAGTTATTTAAACAACATTATGAAACTTACATGGTGGAAAGCTATCCAACTTCTTAGTCCCATATCGTAGAAGCCTTTGTCCAGGAGTGGCCTACTGCAGGGTGCATCGGTGAGTTGCACAGAGAGGGCCATAAGATGTGCTTAAGCCTTTTTTATCAACAAACCTTTACTATTTCTTATTAGTATTTGTTCTATCGTTTATATTTACCTTCGAAAACTTTACTAAGACTACAGAAAGAAATTAGTAAAATAAATTACTATCTAAGCGTAATGTATTGCCTGCTAGATCCGTAACTCAAATGTGATATCGATAGTTATCATAGGGATGACAGCGTCTCCCAGTAGTTAAATTACCTCAATTTTATTTAAAGGCTCGGTTTAAAACACAATAATTTGTTTTCTTGTCTCGATCGATACCTGGACATGTGGATAATTGTCTAACAAACGTTCGCCTAGCGTAGTAGTTAAAGAGCCACTGAGTCCCTGGCTTATACATCACATTTTTAGGGCAGGCAAGTTATATAAACCTTCCCTGTAGTATAGCGAACAAACTAAAATAAAAAAAATATTCAAATCGGTCGAGCCGTTTTTGACTTTTAGGGAGACTAACAAAATAGCTCTCCATTTACATAAATATATATGTAGATTTATTACTTTGCCTTGTAAAAGAGGAGCATAAATTTTTGAAACGCAAGCCTACATTCTTAGAGTGCAACAACATCGCGGTTAGTCGCTCGGAAAGACATGTAGCATTATCTCCGTCGAATTGCTGCTTGCAGAAATATGTTTCAACTATTTGTAGTTAAAATACTTTAGGGCGGGCAGCGTTGTCCACATTAGTGGAGTATTCGTAGTTTTTAATTAATACCTTCTACATAATTTAATTTGTTTTATTTTTAATAAATATTATCTTTATATATTTATGATACTAAATGTGGTGGAAATGAGAGTATTAAGAAGTATGTGTGGGGTAATTTTGAATGATAGAATTAGGAATGAAAATATAAGAGAGCGATGCGATGTGAGAGAGATGATGTGTACCCTTAACCAGCGGGCTTGCATGAGAAGAGTCATGAGTGTGGAGAAAACAAGGAAAGTATGCCGAGATCGTAGCAGATGGAGATTTGTGGTCTCTGCTTACCCCTACGGGAAACAGGCGTGACGATATGTACGTATGTATGTGTGATACCAGGTCTTATTTAACGTACTGTTAGTTAAACTCTGAGGTATTCGATCAAAGACAAAATCGAGAGTGTTCTTTTAATCCTAATTATTGCCATAAAAATATCTCTACTAAAGCGAAGCTTAACCCTTTCGGTACGGACGCATTCTACGTCGCGCCGTCCCCGCTGACCGAGCAGTCGCGGCAAGCGTCCGTACTTGCGAAACAACTGCAAGCGCCCGTCAGACGCACAATACCACGCTATCTTACGCAGAGCGAGTGCAGTCGCTATTATAACATAATGCAATAGAAAACATTTGCTCATTTCGTCAGTAAAAAAAAAACAAAAAAAAAAAACTTTTTTTTTTTGGCAGCGTAAAACAAGTGCAAAATACTTGCGATGGATTACCATGGAGATAACATATATATTTTGCTCATGAAGAGTCGCGAGTGACCTAAGTCACCGTTTGTACATAACGAGCGTCAAATGTTGGGTGACCATAGTCAACGCTCGTACAGAGCGAGCGTCAGGCATTGGGTGACTATAGTCACCGCTCGGACAGAGCGAGCGTCGGGCGTTGGGTGACTATAGTCACCGCTCGGGCCGAAAGGGTTAAGTTTAATAAAAATGGATGAACTTCAATTTTGTTTTGTTTATATTTGGCTCTTTTGGACGACGAGTTTGCCTACTGCCGAGCCAGCTTTATATTACGAACAGATCATAGGTTCCCAACGGAGGCTGTACCGCCTCTTAGTGGGCGCTTGAGGTTATCATGGGTCCACAGGTATATAGGGGCATCATGAAATACATCTATTTACTTAAAAAAAATTATATAGCCATCTAAAATGGTTATCTTATTATTATGGCCAAAAAAAACATTTTCTTATTAAAGGTTGGGAACCTATGGAAAATATGTGTGTACACATACATAATAACAAGTCCCGGGTGTGCGTCTCCGCGGCGTGGTCGCCCTGCGACCGCGCCGATGGCGGTGACGGCGCCGCGGGTGCGCTGACGTTTACGTCTGTTTCAGTTCACGGAGCGGGAGCGCGAGCGCGATGCCGCCGGTGAGTGGTGCTCGCCGCGAGCGGGGCGCGCCGCCCGCCCCTCGCTAGGTACGTCGCCCTCAACCGCACCCTCATGGCCTTTGTGTGCGCAGAGAGCGGCTCCGACATGTCCGGCGGCTGCGGGGACCGGCGGCCCTCCACCTGCCGCGTGGAGCTGGGCGCGCTGCTGGCGCCCGAGCCGCGCCCGCTCGACAACAAGGTCAAGGTACGCGTGCGATCCACCCACCCACCAGCCCACGGCTTACGGTCCGTCAAGCACCTCTGCGTTCGCAATTCACCCAACGCTCCGTCCGATCCGCCGGTCCGCATTCCTCCGTACCAGCGGCGCACTAAAATTACCGCGCGCCGCGCATTCCTCGCGGAGCGCCGTCGACGGGGTTTTCAAAACAAATGTCATTTGTATGTCGATTGCGTTTGGAGGGACGCGGCGGTGAGACGGGAGCCGAGGGCAGCTTGCGGCTCATTTGCATAGCGGGCCGCCTCCCGGCTGCGACCTACTTCAGTTTTATCGTTCGACCAAAATGACGAGCGCGTCGGGCGGGGCGGGGCGGGTGGGGGTGTAGCCGGCGGGTGCGAACATGAGTGAACCCTGAAATGATGCATCGCCCCGCGGGAGCACTGCACTGCACGCCTCCAGCCGGTGCGAGTAACCTAACCTCGCTATAATACACTGAACCACCAAAAGCCCCGACGTCCAAGGTACATTCCGAACGTTTATATAAAAACAGCCTCGTAAACCATGTAACGTATGAAAATACACCGGGAAGGTCCTTGAGGTGTCAAACTGGACCGAGGTGTTAATCACCCAATCGATATGTTAAGGATTTATAATATTAACATAACATTTGGCCGCAAAGTATTTCAGGGCTGTTCCACTGATCCACTGTATATATGTGTATGATTCATCACCAATAGCTGTATGTACACATTTCAGACAATACACTAACAGCTGGGTTTTAATTTTGCTTTAGTATAAAAAAAAGAATCAAATATCGGCATTTTGAAATGTTTCCCGTGGTTTTTATGAAAAACTTTACCAATATTATAAAGTTATTGACAATCTGTTATCAAGAATTTTTCCAAGCGCCCCGTATATTGGTTTTCCGTTCGTATCAACACAGCAACAAATAACTACATACACGCTGGACGTACTAACACATATATTTAATAATATAAACCGAATAAAAAGTTCAATTAATGTCCTAACCAGGTTTTGTTCGAGTTAACTATTTAATTTAAAATTTTTACCAAAAACCAAATGTTAAAATTTGGTTTGAATGTTACCAAATAAATATTGAACTTTATTTCGAATGTGATCAAAAATGTTAAATTTTTATTTAAATTACCATTTTTTCTGTACTGTGCATTATAATGAAGCTCAGTGGTTTTCTTGCTCATCGTCAGTGTGAGGCCATTTTGATGAATGTGATACCATTTAATTATTTAATATGTTTAAAATGAATAATAATACGTCATTCTACATTATAATCATTGTCGTTGTGTTGTATGGACATTTATAATATTTTCCCCATTTTCCAGTCGCCCTAAAATCCCTTGAAATAAACTCAACGAGAGCTCCGTGGGTAACAACTCTGCTTTGTAGTGTAGTGTCAAAATGTCCACACACTCGAATCACCGCCGGGTTCAATCTTGACCTTACATTCGACGGCTGGCGATCTGCGGCACTGAAACAAATCACTGGCAGCGAGCAGGCGGCGGATGCGTGAAAGAGATACCAGATTTATTTTTACATTTAATGTAACTTTGTAGTGTTATCTTTTACGATCTATTTCATTATGAAACAATTCAAGGATATTACTAAGGTTCGTTTCAAACTTCTCACAAATAATTTATTATAAAAACTATATTCCCCTGAGACTGGTGTGATGTTTGGATGTTTGTTTATGAGCCGCCGTAACTCGGGCGCTGCGAGTGTGTTTGCTGTTGTTCCAAACGCGCGTGTACGAAGTTTGATTGTCTGCACGCACACACACACACACACACACACACACACACATGCACACGCACACACACGAAGTTGTTGTTTATTCGTAGAGTTAAGTAGAGAGTAGCACTTGTGTACCGCACAATATTTTACTTTGAGCAGTTTCAGCTATTTATATCACGTTATTTATTTTCATTATCCATGGTATATTTGAGTGTAAAAATGAAGCACGCCGTCGACACACGGTGCGTGCGCGTGCGCGTGCGCCGTCGCCGACGGGTGCCACGTGACTCAAATACGTTTGTTAATAGCGACACAGCATCCATGGGATGACGGAGGAGGAGAATGTGGTCCGGCCACACCAGGAGATGGCCGTGCTGTCTCTGGAGGAGAAGAAGTATTTGCTGGGCGTGGAGCGGGGTGACGTGGCAGGCACGCGGCGGGTGCTGCAGAGGGCCAGGGACACGGGCCACATCAACGTGGACTGCGTGGATCCCCTGGGCCGCAGCGCGCTGCTCATGGCGATCGACAACGAGAATCTTGAGATGGTGGAGCTTCTGCTCGAGTTCGGCGTGGAGACGCGGGACGCTCTGCTTCACGCCATCTCCGAGGAGTTCGTGGAGGCGGTGGAGGCGCTGCTGGACCACGAGGAGCGGACGAGGAAGCCGGGGGAGCTACATGTGAGTGCTTCCGTCGGGTGATGGGTGTAATGGTGCTGCAGGCCCGCTTTAACTTTTATTTGTTTGAGTGCATGCAGCATAAGGCATTCAAAAGACGAGCGTATGCGTTCATAAAAGACCGGCAACGCATCTGAGACGTCTCCGGAGTTGCGGACCACCGGGGCACTGTACTTGATTGCCTGCTATAGAAAGCAAAAAGCTCATCCGAATCTGTGATCACCTCATAGCCCCACCGACACCATCACCTGGCTCCGTTGTTCGTATATATATATATATATATATATATATATATATATATATATATATATATATATATATATATATATATATATATCTCAACTCAATGTCGTAATCACTGCATTTTCACTGGCTCACGCGCTCATTAGAACACCGTTATGCCACCCGACTAATGGAGAGCAGTTTCACTACGATGAATGTGAGAGGAAGAATGGATGATAAGATGAATGAGTGAGGCGGAAGCGGGTAGGGTGTGCCGAGATCGTAGCGGATGGAGTTTTGTGGTCTCTGCCAACCACTACGGGGTATAGGCGTAAATATATGCATGTATGTATCATTTGAGCATTCGACGCGGTTTGACTCCTATCTCCTTACAACCTTATAGTGACAGATTGTTTAAACGTGTGTGCGTGTGTGTGTGTGTGTGTGCTGCGGGCAGAGCTGGGAGGCGCTGCCGCCGGAGACGGCGACGTTCACGTCGGACATCACGCCGCTGACGCTGGCGGCGCACCGCGACAGCTACGAGATCATCAAGCTGCTGCTGGACCGCGGCGCAGCGCTGCCGGTGCCGCACGACGTGCGCTGCGGCTGCGACGAGTGCGTGCGCTCGCGCCGCGAGGACTCCCTGCGCCACTCGCGCTCGCGCATCAACGCCTACCGCGCCCTCGCCTCGCCCTCCCTCATCGCCCTCTCCTCCAAGGACCCCATACTCACCGCCTTCGAGCTCTCCTGGGAGCTGCGCCGCCTCTCCGCGCTCGAGCACGAGTTCAAGACGGAGTACCAGGAGCTGCGGGTGCAGTGCCAGGAGTTCGCGACGGCGCTGCTCGACCACACGCGCACCTCGCACGAGCTACAGGTGCTGCTCAATCACGAGACCGGCTCCCCGCAGGCGCCGCTGGCGGAGCCCGGCGCGCCCGAGCGGATGCGGCTCTCGCGCCTCAAGTTGGCCATCAAACTACGACAGAAAAAGGTACATTATATTTTACTTATTCAATTTTCTCATAATGAAAATGGGTTGCACTGGTGTTTTCATTCCTTTAGCACATACTGGTATTAATATTTCAGAACGAGAAAATAAAAGACACAACCGACGGGTCAATAGTACAATAGGTGCAATTCGATGTCTTGTAATTAAGACAACGAATTGCACCTACATACATAAATGTCGCTGTGTTAATCATGATCATCATGATGTTTTTATAACATGTACTTATTTAAACATATTCAACTTTCCTAGTAAACTAAAGAAACTGTTCGGTTCAATTATTGAATCGATCGATTTCAGTTAAACACACGTTCCTTTATACTGATTAAACCCAGCATGCTTGTCCAATGCGGATTGACGGGGTTACCAGACTCGCAATAAATATTAGTAAATACATGCATATTCCGATGCGAGGAACGAACCGGCGACCATTGACTCTGCGGGCGGTGGACCCATTATAGGAGCCATTTGGTCGTCAAGAAGTGACACGTATAAACTTTTCTATCACAACTTAATTTCAAAGGAATAAGTATATAAAGAGGAAATCGTAAAAGCGAATTTTGACTAAACAAAACTCGATGAAAAGTCAGCGCTTACGGCAACAGTAACAGAATGTGTCCCTCCCCCTGCGCGTGCAGTTCGTGGCGCACCCGAACGTGCAGCAGTTGCTGGCGTCCATCTGGTACGAGAGCGTGCCGGGCTTCCGGCGCAAGAACATGCTGCTGCAGGCCGCCGAGATGACGCGCATCGGCGCCATGTTCCCGCTGTACTCGCTGGCGTACATCGCGGCGCCCCACTCCGCCGCCGGCCGCACGCTGCGCAAGCCCTTCATCAAGTTCCTGTGCCACTCGGCGAGCTACTTCATGTTCCTCTGTGAGTATCGCCACTCGTCACGCGCCACGCCTCCTTCCTCTCTTGTCTCCCGTGCATCAGCTACATATTGTGGCGTGCCAGCCGCACTGCTACGGCGACACACGGGATTTTTAATGAATTTCACTTTTAACTTTTCATTGTATATCTCAATAATATAAATATAATCCTACTAGTCCTACTAGTCCTACTCCTATCCTATTATTTCTTACTAATATTATAAAAGCGAAAGTTTGTGAGTATTTATGTTTGTTACTCTTTCACGAAAACACTACTGGACGGATTTGGATGAAAGTTTGCAGTAATATAGGTTATACATCGGAGTAACATATAGGCTACATTTGCAAAGAATTTGTAATGATTTTATGTAATTTTTTTGGTCGTTATATAACGATACATGTCAATTAAGTCGGAAAAATCTGGTCTCTGAGAGCTATCTTGGCGTACGCTGCCTAAACCATTGGACTTACACAAAGATGATGTACCGTAGGATTGTTTGTCTTGAATACTTCTAAATAAAAGTCCGCGACAGCATATATCTACGTTTTATGTGGAAGCCACTATGACCAAAATTGTGAATCATAAATTAAGTAAAAAATATATTTATTTAAAATGATCTGTCACGAAATTTAATGTGGCAGACCAAATTCCACGCGAGCGAAGCCGCGGGCATTAGACTAGTTTAATATATAATCTCAATTTGTTATGTCGGACAGATGACGTCTTTCAAAAGACGTCAGTCGAACAAGTCTTTTGTTTTTATGAAACAATTTTTACTTTTTTATTTTAAATTTTAAACTTACGAATGTAAAAAGAAGTTATATAATATAAAAGGTTTTAACATATTCAAATATAAAGCTTTAATACATTAGTGATACATTTATCAATGTATCACTACAGTACTTTGTAGAGTTTGGCTGCTTCTCGCCAATTGCCTGTCCGAAGCGCGCTCAGGTCAGCGATCACTGCGTCGCTTCATCGGTACATAGGGCGACCATCCGGAAGTCGACCAGACGGTATTGCCGTGTATGTCCTTTTCACCGCAGGATCCGAGTCGAATCCAATGGCATCGGTTACGAGCTTCTCGGATTTGGCTTTAAAAATGATTCCCCAACTTCCATCATTTGCATGATTTTTCTTTCGACTAACTAAATACATACCTATATGAACACATATTTTCATGTCCGTTGCAGTTTTGTTAATACTGGCTTCACAAAGAATCGAAACGGCTGCCGGAGGGCTGTTGTGGGGAGAGAAACACGAAGTGCCACTTTCGCGAAGAGGGTCGCCGCCTTCGTTAGTCGAATGGCTTATCTTGGCCTGGGTCAGCGGTAGGTAGACACTTTGTATTGACTAATGGAGTCAGGTGTTACTTTGCGGAAATCCATTACTATATGGACAGTCAAAAGTTTTACTTAGCTAATATCCGCGACAAGCAAAACAATAACAGAAAATTAATAATGTGTGTTTTTCCGTTGGGTTAAGTGGATTTATTTGGAACTTAAACCAAAAACTTACCGAAAATCGGCCATCAATTCTCCACCCACCAACCACTATACACAACACCAAACACACATTACCACTTTTCCATCTTGTAAACGACACGTGTTTGGCCCCAACACGAGGCATCTTCAGGTATAGTAGACTCTACGGAAGACAACCGAAAAAAAATTTCTCTGTTCTATTGTTCCTTCAATCTCAAAACACCGTGTCAACGACGTCCGTCTATTTGATTGCGCAGGTCTGATCTGGAGCGAAGTGAAACAACTCTGGGACATGGGTCTCCGGGAGTACGTGCACGACATGTGGAACGTTATAGACTTTGTCACCAATTCGCTGTACGTCGCAACCGTGGCGCTCCGCATCGTCTCCCATTTCCAGGTACACGATGATTATGATGTAGTTTTAGTTGGTTGACCGCGGCGGCGGCTGGCGAGAAACACGGAAGTATCATCCACACTGGTAATCGTGTTTATTGTATGTCAAACACAAGTACGTAGCGATTCGTTTGAACCTTTCTTCTTTTAACGACAATGGATGGAATTTCGATTCAATCGGAAAATAAATTCGATGTAGTGTCCGAACATACCGGAGGCTCATGAACTGCTATGTGTATTCGAAAATTGTTATAAATTTATAAAAAATTGTTTTACATTTTCTTTTTGTACTATAAACTAACGAGTAATTAATTTTTAACTTAATTTGTTAAGTACAGTACAACTAAGAATGTGTCCATTAACACTTCTCTTATAGTCTCTATTAAGGGGAAGACATTATGTTCTTGTATTCTTTACAGTTTTTTTTATGGGATAGGAAGGCAAACGAGCAGGCACATCACTTGATGAAAAGCAATCAACAACGTCGGGCGGGCGGCCATTAAGAAAGGGTCGTTATAGGAGGGAAGAGGTTGGCTACCACTCAAACGCCAGTTTTCTAAAGTCCTACATTTACATTTCGTATTTGAACTCAGAGTTCGCGAACAACCAAAGTGGGTTATTCGCGATCATTATTGCAACTTCAGTCACATAGTCAGGAAGACCGATGAGAGTTTGAAGAACATTATCGTGGTTGGTAATACCGAATGGTAATGATCACAAGGCCGATCACCAACCCGATGGACAGACCTAATCAAGGGATCAGCTGCTATCAAGTTCCACAATATAGTTAATCAGGCGACAGGTTGGGCAGATGCCGTTGGATACAGATCATCTACTCAAAGTGTGGATTCACTGGTGAATACCACGATTCTCAGACATGAGAGGCCAACTGCAGAGAGAGAGAGAGAAAGTGGGTGACCAGGCGCCGCTCAAGTTTTACAAATATTTGAATTATGACAGGGATTTCTACGTGTGTTGGCACTGATGGTTTGCGTTGGTCGTCTAGGTCCGTCGCGAGATGGCGATGCACCTGCAGTGGAACCAGCCGCGCGAGAAGTGGGACGCGTGGGATCCGATGCTGCTGTCGGAGGGCTTGTTCTCGGCGGCGAACATCTTCAGCAGCCTCAAGCTGGTATACATATTCAGCGTGAACCCCCACCTGGGGCCGCTGCAGGTCTCCCTCAGTCGCATGGTGCTCGATATTTTAAAGTTCTTCGTGCTAGATATTCTGGTCATCTTCGCTTTTTCATGTGGTAAGTAGCACTTGATTATATCAGCTTGCTGACTCACTAATTAGTTATGGACTTATCGTAGTTAGGTTACGTTCTACACCCACTTAATACAGAGATTATAAAATATATGTAAATAAAAAATCGGAGGCAGTCATGAGAAATCCCGATAGAAGTGAAAACTTAAAGCTGTATTTTATAAATTTGAATTTTCTAATTATTTGTAATATGAATAACATATTTAGTACTCACTGTGTGTACAGCACAATGATCTAACAATTCAACAATTGAAATAATCAAGTTAAAACCAAAGACGACCGATTGGCTCAGTGGCGGGGCCCTCCGCCCGCGGAGTCAATGGTCGCGGGTTCGATTCCCGCATTGGAATAAATATTTATATGGATTTTTAAATGTTTATTCCGAGTCTGGTAACCCCCCCAATCCACATTTTCCTTTCCTGCCCCTTCCTTTCTTCTCGATCCTTTCCCTTCCTCTCCGCCAATCCACGGTCTGCCGTGCCAATGGATGCGTGGCAAGGGGCGAGCCTAGTCGTAAGCGTGCCGATCGTCTCGGGGTCGGGCTCCTCCGGGTACTATGGTGCCTTACCTCAGCATGCAGGGCTCTGCTGGGGCTGACCTCCATCCTCCCATGCGGCTTGTGGGATTCACTAAAGACGAATTTAATATACCTAATTTGTCGAAAAATGACGGCGACGTGGTTCGCCACCCGTCACGTCCTGATTCTCACGAGGGCGAAAAGCGACCAATGACGAGCCGTTTCGCTGCGATGAATGGCAGCGGATGGAGCTCTGTGGTCTCTGCCAACCCCTGCGGGGGATAGGCGTGAATATATATATATATATATATATATATATATATATATATATATATATATATATATATATATATATATATATATATATATATATATATATATATATATATAGATATATATATATATATATATAAAACAAAATATAAAGAACAACGCAAAGTATACACACAGAACTTTTCACGTTAAAAATTAGACTTTATTTGTATCGATGTACACAACACTAATATTATGACACACGTGAGGGTGATAGATATAGATATACTGCTATTACTACAGCATGTTGCTGACGCGTCTCACAAAACTTTATCCATCCATGAAGCGTCCAACGCACACACACACATACAATCGGGTATATACAATGTGTGGCCTGATGCGTGTCATAGGCAGCTGCGAGCGCATTAACTATGTTTAAAGTATGTCTATAGCTATGAGTAAAGCTATAGACTGACTTTAAGCATTGGCATGTTGCTGACTCGAATCCATTCCAGATTTTTCCCTACCCTGAGTAAATATGATACAAGAAATGTAAAATGTAAAATGCTTGTTAAATCGCGAATGGCCAATTATTACGGGGAAAGATTATGATATAAATTTTGAGTACCTAAGATATTTAATAAATTTGAATTGTTGAATGTCTGGAACTCAGTAAAAATGTGTGGAAATCAACATTCAGAAAGTTGTTTCTCGATGTATTATGATTTGAGTGGTAATTGTTCCAAAACAGAACGGTTTATGTCTATGAGTAGTGTCAATGTGTAAATCTTGTCTAATATTAAATGCTAGGGCTAAACCAGCTGCTGTGGTACTACGCTGAAATGGAGAAGAAGCGGTGTACCACTGGCAACGTGCCCGCCACCAACGGCACCATCGTTGACCCTGACGCCTGCATCGTTTGGCGGCGATTTGCAAAGTGAGTTTTATATCGATCAACAGCCTGCGGCAGTCCACTGCTGGATATAGGCCTTCCCCAAGAACCGCCTCCTAGCCCGATCATCGGCTCCACGCATCCAGTTCCAGATCGTCGTACCATCTAGCCGGAGGGCGTCCCACACTACGTTTGCCGAGACGCGGTCTCCACTCCAGCACTCGTATGCTCCAACGATTGTCGGATCTCCGACAAACGAGACCAGCCCATTGCTACTTTAGTTTGTTAATTCGAAACACTATGTCGGTGACTTTAGTTCTCTGGCGGATTTGTTCATTCCAAATCATATCTACCAGAGAAACTCCGAGCATAGCTCTCTCCATAGCTCTCTGAGCGATTCTGAGCTTGTAAAGCAGTTTTTTATCACATCGCCAAATCGATAAAGTGTCGTTTTGGCTCATTTAACTCATACTTAAAGAGTATGAATATTTATAGATGTATGGATCGTAGGGGTTAGAAGCGCAGGGATTATAGTGCCGAGACTTAAATACTTACTGACAGACATATAACATCATTTTTAATCCTTGCCCCCCGTCTCTGTTTGCAGTTTGTTCGAGACGATGCAGACGTTGTTCTGGGCGGCGTTCGGCCTCGTGGACCTGGATTCGTTCGAGCTCGACGGCATCAAGATATTCACACGTTTCTGGGGCATGCTCATGTTCGGGACCTACGCCGTCATACAAGTCATCGTGCTCCTCAATCTACTCATCGCCATGATGAATCATTCCTATCAACTTATATCTGTAAGCGAACTTGTTATGTTCAAACAACCATACGTAGGTTTATGTAGTAGGAGCTTATTTTTAAGTATGTGTGTTTGTGTACGATAATCTTGGAAATAAACTTTTTTTTATAACCAATGTACATATGTCCCACGGCTGGGCTTAGAAATGGGGAGGCCATTTCTGGAGTAACGGACGTTTAACCCACCACACTTGTCCAATGCAAATTGGCGGAGTAACGAGACTCGAAATAAATATCTGTAGACCATACATATATTTATACCGATGCAGAGATTGAACTCGCAACCACTGACTTCGTAGGCGAGGCCCCCGCCGCTGCGCCAATTGCTCATCCAACAACTGTAACCAACTTCTATGTTGTATACATAATTCTGGGAATTTTCTGCATGAAAACAAACGAGTTTGCCCTTCTAATTAATGTTCTTAGCACGACAACGCTCAATTACTTTATTTATTTATGTTATATATGAAATTTCAAAAAAATGCGTCCTACGCTTTTGGACTGTTACATTATATGGAATTCCACATACGGCTTATTGTGAAGCTTTTACGGAGTACACAAGAAGAATAGGTTCGTTAATTTTGTTAATGAGAAGGCAAACGAGCTGTACGAGCTGTAGTAGTACGAAAGTAGTCAACATCCGCAGCGCCATAGGCAGGCGGAAGTGTTGCTAGCCTTTAAGCAAAGTGTCATTATGGAAGAGGGGGTTTGGGCCTCCGGAACTCGGCCGCTACCGTACGAAGCGCGGTAGGTAAGCTACCACTCAGACGCCGTGGTACTTACCACACTTCCGCAGAAAATCCCCGGCGAGCCGGCCCACTTATGCTACATGCATTATATAATATAAAACGTGTTTGTTTTTACTTTTTTGAACTATATTTTTATTACCAGGCTGCCATTTGACAAATGAAATGTAATCTAAAAATGATACGAGTGTAACAACAATGTATTTGTGTTCTTTTGTCCCACAAATAAAGTTTATTTTGAAAAGGAGCGCATATTACGCGCGCAACAAGCGTTAGTACAGATGACACTCCCTCGTTGCAGGAGCGCGCCGACGTGGAGTGGAAGTTCGCCCGCAGCAAACTCTGGATCAGCTACTTCGAGGAAGGCGGCACTGCGCCGCCGCCGTTCAACGTGATCCCCTCACCCAAGTCCATGCTGTACACGTGGAAGTGGCTGCAGCGGCGCCTCTGCGGGCAGACCCGAGCGAAGCGAGAGCACATGCGGACCATACGAGTAAGGAACCCACTGTACCATACATATCGTCATGCCTATCACCCGCCTGTAGGGGTACGCAGAGACCACAGCTCCATTGGCTACGATCTCGGCATACTCTCCTAGCTTCCTCCACACTCATTACTCTCTTCACGCAAGCCCGTACGCAAGTGCTCTTGATCTGCCCTTTCTTAAAAACTTCAGCAATTTGGTCAAAGGACGTTTTCCTTGGTCTTCCCCTACCGACTCTTCCAACCACATTCGCAACGAAATTTGTTTTTTTAATTTACACTATACCAACAAGTATATTTATCATAAGTAATAGTCTGGTGCTACATAAACTTTTTTTACGAATTAAAATATGCAGTATTTATTTATTTATCATTAACATACATGTATACATGCATATCGTCACGCCTGTTTCCCGTAGAGGTAGGCAGACCTTCCTTGCTTCCTCCACATTCATCCATCTTTCCCCTCACATGCACCGTAGTGAAACGGCTCTCCATTAGTCGCTTCCCGCCCTCATGGAAATCATTAACAATACGTGCGTATATACAAGGTTGTGTTACCGGTGGACTCCGAAGATTTCGAATTGGGCCCCGAGGCACGGGTAATCGCCTAGACTATCCAGACCTCGGGACCCAAACTTAAATCTTAACTACGTATCTTAACTAATTTATTATATATTAAATATTGGAGGCAGTCATGAGGACTGCCGACAGAAGTGAAAAGTTCAAACTGTATTTTGAAATTTCAATCTAATTGTAATATTAAATGCTGCTATTACTACAGCAAGTTACGACACGACTCACAAATTTTTATCCATACATGAAGAGTCCGACGCACACACAACGCGTGTACGTAGGCAGCTGCCCGCGCATTTACTGTGTTTAAAATATGTCTATAGCTATACTCATATCTATAGAAATACCTTGGGCATTAGCATATTGCTGACGCGAACCCATAGATTTTTTTCCCTAGCCAGAGTTGTGTAAAACGGCTATAGAAGTTTTCACTTTTAATATAAATAAATATAAGTTTGCAGCTAAAATCGCCATTTGTAACCAGCGCATATGCTTGCACAATGATAATGTTATGATGTCACGATCTAAATGATAAAAATACGTTAAAACTAGTGCACATTAACAACATGATTAATGAATTAATAAATTTTACACAAACTGTGTGTGGTGCCGGCCTTTAAGAAATGAGTAGGCCGATTTTTTGAAGGTTCCAATGTTGTATCTGTTCGCACACAATGGTGTAGGTAGCTGGCTCCACAGCGTAGTAGTGCGTGGAAAGAAGTGTCGAGAAAAACGTATCTTACTGGATTGCCACTCATTGGAATGGTGGGGATGAAACTTTTTTAATGGCCAGTTGTGCGCGCTAGTGGAATTAAGCAATCGGAATTATTCCGAACAATTCCTCGCAACACTCCCCATGGTGATATCGATAAAAGATACTGAGAGATAGTCGTTCGCAGTGCTAAAGGATCTAGCCGTTCTAATTCGAATTAAATTTTGTTCACAGAGAAAAGCGAAGCAGGCCAATGAAAGAGACTTCCGATATCAGGTGTGTTTATTGCTTGTGTGTCTGTCTACAAGCTGTGTGTGTGTGTGTTCTATTAGACATGAGAAGTTTAGTCAGCACCGAACCGACCGAAGTGAAAACTTTAAACTGTATAATATTACTTTGAATATTTTAAATAATTTAAATAAATAACTAATAAAAATAAATTAACAGTAATATTTTTAATAAATAAATAATATATAAATAATTTTAATATTATATACCTTAAGCATTAGCATGTTGCTGACGTGAACCCATAGATTTTTTTCCCTACCCAGAGTCGTGTAACGCGGCTATCGAAGCAAAAAAGACGGCAGTAATCTCGTTAGGCACACATAGATATTGTACACGTATAATGAAATTAATTGATGTAGTCAGGCGTTACTTTGCAGAAATCCATTACAGAGATGGACAGTCAAAAGATACTTTGCTAAGATTTGCAAACACAATTTAAAAACATATTATTATGGGTTTGCGAGGAAGTGTACAGGAAATTACAAGTTTAATTCTCACCTGCTAGAACTACCGTCAGCAAATTACACAGCACTTCACCATGGTTACTAACGTTGAGAACACACAATACCACTTTTCGTCATAAAAACAACGCATTTCATCGTAAGACGAGGCATCCTCAGGTGTAGTAAACTCTACGAAGCACAACTGTGGAATCTCTCCACGGCTGTGTTTCGCTTCTTTCGTAATTTGCTGAGCATAGGCCTCTCCATTTCTGGTGGAATGAACGATAACCACGCTTGTCCAATGCGGATTGGCGGGGTTACCAGACTCGGAATATATATTTGTAAATCCATACATATATTTATTGCGATACGGGGACCATTGACACCGCGGGTGGAGGGCTTTGCCACTGAGCCAATTGATCGTCGTAATGCAATTGTATAAACCTTGTGTGTGTTTGTGTGCGTGGTTGTGCGTGGCGTGTGCGGCAGGCGATAATGCGGAACCTGGTGCGTCGCTACGTGACGGTGCAGCAGAGGCGCGCCGAGTGCGGCGGCGTCACCGAGGACGACGTCAACGAGATCAAGCAGGACGTGAGCGCGTTCCGCTGCGAGCTGGTGGAGATACTGCGCAACTCCGGCATGAACACCTCCACAGCCAACGCCGGCGCACCGGGTACGTTCCGCTTCCTGTCTTTACAGGTGTCCCGTGGCAAAATTAGGTTACAGGTTGAATAATCAGTAAACGCATGCAATGTGAGTAATGGAGTCAGGCGTTACTTTGCGGAAATCCATTACTATATGGACAGTCAAAAGTTTTACTTAGCTAAGATCCGCGACAAGCGAAACAATAACAGAAAATCAATATTGTGTGTTTTCCTGCTGCATACCGAAAATCTGCCATCAATTCTCCACCCACCAACCACTATACACAATATCAAATACACATTACCACTTTTC
Source organism: Baronia brevicornis (assembly GCA_031353405.1). Classification (NCBI taxonomy): domain Eukaryota; kingdom Metazoa; phylum Arthropoda; class Insecta; order Lepidoptera; family Papilionidae; genus Baronia; species Baronia brevicornis. The sequence continues at coordinate 399,379 of JASFAT010001399.1, read as the reverse complement.
CATCTTGTAAACGACACGTGTTTCGCCCCAACACGAGGCATCTTCAGGTATATTAGACTCTACGGAAGACAACCGAAAAGTGACTTTTCTGTTGTTTTCCGTAGAGTCTACTATACCTGTCGCGGAGCTTAGCTAAGTAAAACTTTTGACTGTCTATATAGCATGCTTAATGATTATTGAGAGAACATCCTGCCTTCACTTCACGCACATGGTTTCAACGCGCGTTTCAAGTTGGCATCACGCCTCACACTGCTAGAGAGACCATGGAGCATATTGGTTATTCATTCCCTAACAAATGATTAAGCCGTTTCGCGCGATATTCCTTATTTCTGACCACCTAGGTCTTTTTCTGTGGGGGTCTTTGAAACAAACCCGATGATCATCTCAACACTAAAAGATAATATAGTCCGCAAAGTTAACGGCATCCCGACGTGACTAGTTCAGCGAGTGGCACAGAACACTGCGGCTAGATTCCAAGAGTGTGCCCGACGTGGCGGTCAACATTTAGACAAAATAATTTTCAAACAAAATAAAACCAGGGGTTTTTCCCGCCAACTTACATCAGTGATGTTTTGTTCTTATTTCATTTTCATTATTATCAGTTATATTGTTTAATTGTGGTGGCGTATTATACAACATAGTTAGATTAAAACGTATAAGTGAAGTGATATGAAATAAGTGCGAATATCGTAACTTCTTAAGTTGACTGGAAAAGTCCATAAAGGTTTTGATAGAATAGCTACCATTTTATCAAAACGTAACGTGACAAGTTGACTAAACAATACAAAAGATTTGATATTATTGTATTTAACTTGACACTGGCATAATAGTTATAAATAATTGCCATCAAAGAAAACAAAAGAAAAATAAAACCAGCACTTCTCTTCTTCTTCTTCGTCTTTGTAGTTTTACTATTATTTATGTTTGAAAACCTTATTTTGCTACGGCACTCGTATAAGCATCTGTGTTGCTACAAATAAATTCGTAAAAATACGGAATAGATAACTTAATGCTGATGTCAGTCAGCATTAAGGCAACACCGGTGGATCTGGAAGCGTACATTTTGCATACGATTTCCTTATGTGACGTAGGTTAGCACTTAGACGCGATTTTTTAATTTCCTCCTCTTTGAAGGTAAAAAGGGGATGAAATTTTGAAGAATTAAAGTTTGTCATAAAGACCGACGGTACTCCTAGCTAGTTTTGGACAGATAGCGTGTTATATACAATAGAAGGAACTGAAGTGCATCCGTAAGAGTTAACTTCAACGTCTTTGTTAAAATCTCCAGGTGGCGGTGGTGGCAAGAAGAATCGGCAGAAGGAGCGTCGTCTAATGAAAGGGTTCAACATAGCGCCGGGCGGGTCGCTGGCGCCCGTGGACGAGTTCCTCGCGTCGCTGCACCATGAGCACGGCGGCCATGGCGGGCACCATGCCTCCCTGTCGGCGCTGCTGGGCGGGCGGCTGCGGGCCAGCCAGTCCAGCCTGTCGGACGGCGGGGCGGGCGGTGCGGCCGGGGCGGTGGGCGCGCGCCGCAAGTCGCCGCACAAGCGCCGCTGGGGCACCATTATCGAGGCGGCGCGGGCCGCCCGCGTGTCGCGCCTCATCGGCCGCTCGCGCTCCGAGGACTCCGTGTGCGACCACGCGCCGCCCTCGCCCAGGTGTGTAGCCGCCACCGCGCGCGACGTCTCTTCAGTCTGAGTCCGCACTCCCTGCGGAGTGGTCGTGGTCATGGATCGTCTAATAAGGCTTCGGCGAGGCTAGTTCATCTCTTTCTATCTATAGCTCTGCGTGTAATAGTTGGACCATCGCAGGGGACACTTGGTATAAGCTTAGATAAAGTCCGTTCACTTTGTGGATAAATAACACGAGTATGTTTATTAGAGATTGTGTACGAGTGTACAAACATTTCTAAAATCATGAAAAGTATATTAAATTTCTGAAATTGATTAAATTTGATAGTTACTCAGTAAATACAATAATTGTAATAATAATAAACATACGCATTTCAAAAAATAGAACTAAGCAGTTACTTTATATAATCAACTGATTATATATTTTATTTAACATTATGAAGGCGAACAGAAGGAATAGGAAGGCAAACGAGCAGGCATTTCATCTGATGGAAAACAACCAACGTAGCCCATAAATATCCGCAGTGCCACGGTACAGAAGCATTGCTGGCCTTCAAGGAAATGGTCATTTTGAGAAGGGGGAAGGGGGTTGAGCCTCCGAGAAAAATTATAGTGAAGAAGTATATATAGAAAAACAAGTGTAATTTTTACTGGAAATCGGCAGTCAGTCAAATCCTCCAGCCTTTCACTTATTAACTAAATTAGCGAAAATGTTATTCTTATCTAAATGTAGGGATGACAAGTTCAAAGAAACAAAATACATATAACAATGCTATAGTCGTGTGTGTGTGTGTCGTGTCAACCGTGGTTACATTCCGGCGGGTGCTCGTGAGTGTAACGACAGGTCTGCCTGTTGCAGCGGCAGCGAGCGCTCGGACTCCGGCAGCGACTCGCAACGTAGCCCCGAGCGCGCGCGCAGCGGCCCGCTGCACCCGCTCACGGCGCTCGCGGCGCTCAAGCGGAAGCGGAAGAAGTTCTCGGACTCACGACGAAATGCTGGTATACTTGAACACTCCTAATTTTTTAGCCAATCGGGTCAGTGGCTGGGCCCTCCGCCCGCGGAGTCAATGGTTGCGGGTTCGATCCCCGCATCGAAATATGTATATATATATATATATATATATATATATATATATATATATATATATATATATATATATATATATATATATATATATATATATACAATAATAATATTTATTACGAGTCTCGTAACCTCGCCAATCCGCATTGGATAACGACCGTTCCTCCAAAAATGGAGGAACGGTCATTTTTAGAGTTCGCGTACAAAAATGCTATAATAGCATTCAGTTTTTTCGTTTTAATTAGGACATACCGACATGTTTTAAAATTTGTTTTTTATGGGATAGGAAGGTAATTGAGCAGGAGTGTCACCTGATGAAAAGCAGTCAACGCCGCTCATAAACATCCGCAGTGCTATAGGCATTGCGGAAGCTTTGTCGGCTTTTAAGAAATGTGTAGGTTGGGTTTTGGAAGGTTCCAATGTCATATTGCTTCGAAAACATTGCTGGCAGTAGCTGGTTCCACAGGGACACCAATCACATTTTTTAAAGAAACCGGTCGTCTACTGTCTAATGTGGAAGGAAAATTGGTGGAGCACTCAGATTAGGAATAAATATCTGCAGACTATACAGATATTAATCGATCTAACGACCATAGACTTCAGAAGCGACATTATTGACTTTAAGTGAGCTTGTAGCTGACCTGCCTGGTTTCGCCTAATGCGCAGTAAATTTAATTGAATTAACAAATATTACTGAGTTGTAGGTCCTGAGTTCATATCCATAGCATTGACTGTAAGGGGGATATTAAAGCAATACAAATAAATTGTATTTTTCGTACTATATGTGTACTTTTGTACAGGCAGGTAGGCAGGTAGATAGGTAGGCAGGTAGGAAGGAAGGTAGATATTTTGCCGCAAAATGTGTGTGTGTGTGCCTAGTGCGATATCACGTTGCGTCGGAGCCATCTGTTTCACAGAGTTGCTTACAGACAACGTAAGGAGGAACATAAAACTTCTTTTGATGTTTCTCCTTACACTTTTCGACTGAAATGAAATGAATTCTGGCACGTTTCGCTAACAATTGAATCAAAGATACGCGCGTATGTCACCATTGCTCCATTCCCAAGTTGTGGTGGTTACGTTGTATACGCTCGTGGGTGGTGACCATCAGGCGAGGAGCGTGCGAGCGCGGCGGGTGAGGCGCTGCAGAGGGCCAGCTCGGTGCCGGCGCGCGCCCCGCCGCCCGCCGCACCGTTGGGGACGCGCGCCCCACCACCCCCGCCGCCCACCCACCACGCGCACCCACACCCCCCACCACCGCCGCACACCAGCGGTGGGAGCCGGGAGCCGCTGCTGGCCAGCCTCGACGACGACGCGCACAAGGTGACCCACACACGCACTCACGCACGCGCAGATATTTATTTATACTTTTGCACAAAGTGCACAACAGCCATTAATGCCACTGCTATTCAAATAAACTAAATAATTTTTTTTAATACATTATTGTACACAAAACACGACATACAAGAATTAAAAGGAAAGAAGATGTACAAGGGCGAGCTTAACTCAAAATTGAGTTTTCTTCCAGCATACCCAGGAGTGAAAGAGATGGATGAGATAGATAGATAGAGTGATTTTTTTAATATAAGTTTGACTACATCATACGTACATAAACATACATACATACATATAAACACACACAAAAAGAAAATTCACCGTGTAGCAAGCACTCTCACCCTTTTGCACAGGACTAAAAAAGTATTATTATTGGATTTAGGGGAAATTTAAAAAGAAAATTGGCTTTTTTAATGCCAAGAGGAACGTCATTACCGTGCTTTATTACTATTAGGGCGAAGGGTTTACAGATAAAGTCAGTGCGGTGTGAGAAGTGCGGTGGAACGGAGTCAGATGTTATAAGAAGCTCCCACGTATTTGGAACTTTGAGTAAAATTTGAACTACTTGGTGCGTATCGACGGAAACTTTTGTCCAGGGCTGGAAGGTGTAGTGCATTTATTTATGATATACGAGATAAATTTGTAGAATGATGAGTGTATCTGTTGACAAGAAACGTTTCGGAGCAGGAGGCGTGCGGACGGTGCGGGTACGAGACGAGCGCAGAGGGCGGCGCCGAGGAAGCGCCCGAGGCGGTCACGGGCGCCGACGGCGCGCCGTGCGGGCGCTGCGCGGCGCTGGCGCGGCTCGCCGGCGTCACGCCGCTGCACGGCCACGCTCCGCACCACTCCGCCGGCTGGCTCTAATTCGGCGCCTTCCTAGCATTATTGACGGCATTGTGTTACAACGCCCTAGGTCAGATAGCAAATTTACCACAGCGCATTATGTTTCTCAAGCACCTTTGTTGCCGATACGGCAGCGGCGGGATATTCCGACCCACTAACCAGAAGCCCCTTCTCAAACAAATATATCATCTCCGTCCAAGGACAACTACAACACCATGGGCAATGTAGATGCGTTACCTATTTGGCTTGCGGGTCTCAAGGCCTACTAAAGGAAGCGCAGTAGCTAAGCTGTACCTGGGAAGTTAAGGTGTGACGAGTCTTCACTGCTGCGCTTCATCGCTTCCTGTTCATCCTCTCCTTCTGTTGTTCTACACTATTATCAAAAGCAAGTAACGCATATTACGCAGTGCTCCTAGTGTTGCAGTATGTGGTGTCGCCGCTCATGTTTGGGAGCAGTGAATACTTTCCATCTGGTGACCCGCATGCTCTACCACAAAAAACACAGACGGGGCTTCTGGTTTCTTATTAGATATCGAAGTAGCTGCATTTAAAATGATATTAAACGTAGGGTAATATCCACAGAATGTCGTCGTCGCTTGTCATAAGTTGAGAGTCGATCAAGCTGGAGAAATAAAATAAAAAGTTTATTTATATAAAAGTAAACGCATTCGCATCTAGCGCGGGCACGCTGTGACATGTGTTGATTTGCTTATCACTTATTACATATTGACATGCCATTTTTAATGAATTGAAATTACATATCGCATTTCTAGTCAATATGCGAAGCTTTAGTACAAGAAGTAAATAGTTGAAGCACCAGCGGCTTCTTTGAATAGAGAATGCGATTGTGTTTGTTATTTATTTGAAAATACATTTGTACAAAAGTAAATTATTATACATTATATTCACTCGATTCTGTACCATTTTGTATTGTATCGCAAAAATCGACGAGATCGTTGAAATACTCAAAAAAGTGTTTCAAAGAAATTGCACGATTGATGATTTGAACAAATTGAAGTACATATACATATGTATATCTATAATAAATTTTTATTTATACAATAGTTGTAATGTAAACATGCACATGTGTCATTGGGAATCAATGACGGTAACACACCCGCACGTGTCGCTGGGAACCAACGACGGCGACTTATGCGCACGAGTCGCTGGGAACCAAAGATGGTAACACACGCGCACGTGTCGCTGGGAACTAACGACGGCGACTTATGCGCACGAGTCGCTGGGAACCAAAGATGGTAACACACGCGCACGTGTCGCTGGGAACCAACGACGGCGACTTATGCGCACGAATCGCTGGGTACCAAAGATGGTAACACACGCGCACGTGTCGTTGGGAACCAACGACGGCGACTTATGCGCACGAGTCGCTGGGAACCAAAGATGGTAACACACGCGCACGTGTCGCTGGGAACCAACGACGGCGACTTATGCGCACGAGTCGCTGGGAACCAAAGATGGTAACACACGCGCACGTGTCGCTAGGAACCAACGACGGCGACTTATGCGCACGAGTCGCTGGGAACCAAAGATAGTAACACACGCGCACGTGTCGCTGGGAACCAACGACGGCGACATATGCGCACGAGTCGCTGGGAACCAAAGATGGTAACACACGCGCACGTGTCGCTGGGAACCAACGACGGCGACTTATGCGCACGAGTCGCTGGGAACCAAAGATGGTACCACACGCGCACGTGTCGCTGGGAACCAACGACGGCGACATATGCGCACGTGTCGCTGGGATCCAATGACGGCGACTTATGCGCACGAGTCGCTGGGAACCAAAGATGGCAACACACGCGCACGTGTCGCTGGGAACCAACGACGGCGACTTATGCGCACGAGTCGCTGGGAACCAACGACGGCGACATATGCGCACGTGTCGCTGGGAACCAACGACGGTGACATATGCGCACGAGTCGCTGGGAACCAAAGATGGTAACACACGCGCACGTGTCGCTGGGAACCAACGAGGGCGACATATGCGCACGAGTCGCTGGGAACCAACGATGGTAGCACACGCGCAGGTGTCGCTGGGAACCAACGACGGCGACATATGCACACGAGTCGCTGGGAACCAAAGATGGTAACACACGCGCACGTGTCGCTGGGAACCAATGACGGCGACATATGCGCACGAGTCGCTGGGAATCAACGATGGTAACACACGCGCACGTGTCGCTGGGAACCAACGCCTGTGACGCATGTGTCGCTGAGGGCCACTACACTACATTATCCGCACACTATATCATAATACTACACTCGGCCATCCGTTGACGTTGGGTCGACGAGAACAAATTATATCGAACACCAATTAGTTAAGTAGATGCAAATGAGATTTTAAATATAATATAAGCATTAAATAAGTACCTAATCTATTTTATATACGACTTATGTATACTAAACGTAATGCTAAATATATAGATTAATTATACAAATAATGTGTTCCAGAGAGTTTTCCAGTAACAAGTTATCGATCGGCGCATACATACATATATATATTATTATTTAGCGAATAAGATCGAACATGATAAAACAGGGATTTTTATGTGACGCACGTTATCCTACCGACAACGATCCCCCCTCCCCCTCCATCCTCCCATATAAAGCAACTTCGTGCGAGGTTCACGCAAGACAATTCATAAAAATGCATTTCATAGAAATGCAATTCGTATAAAATTTTTATAAATCGTTAACATACATATATCTTCCTAAAATATATTAAACGTAAAAAGAATATATATGTTAAGTTTATATATTAAATGGTTAAATTGCGTGAACGTCAAACAGAAACTAAAGTATAGGCACTATATTCATAAGATAACATTGATTAGATTTTAAATGGCAAGGGACAGTTAAGATAGGTGCTCCATGTGCGCTGTGACTGTTACGCTACACAGTAACTATGTGATGCGGCAAGAATTATGTGACATAAATATGTGACAGAACCAGAAGAGAGGATGGGTCATGGAGGATCCGAAAAAGCGCTGAGATAGAAGTCTTGGTGCACCAGCCAAACATTATGGGCGACATTAAGGCACATCGACTTCGTTGGCTCAGTCACCTGAGCGAATAGGCGAGGATCGGAGTGTGAAGAAGGAATATTTGTGTCGACCAAGTCGTCGAAGGCCATTTGTTCGACCCAAATATCGCTGGAGAGATCAGGTGGATGCTGACCTGCGCGAACTTTAAGCCAGCAATTGGGAAGAATTAGCGCAGGACAGGGAATGATGGAAGCCTTTCGTTTCGGAGGCCATGATCCACTTTGGGACACTGAGCCAACGGAATGAGTATGTAAGTACATCCGCAACACTACACTGTTGGTTCAGTATCAAGTAACGATTACAATGGTCGGCCAACGCCTCCTTTTCAGATGAAGGTCGTCGCCCGGGGTGTCGCAGATACTCATTATAAATCCATGTCCAACAGATTGGTGTCAGTAACTATGAATGCTCGAGGGCCGCACAACACCAAATTTCAATTCGATATAAACTCTTCTTTTATTTCTTTGATGGCTATTAATTATAACTATTATGCCAGTGTCAAGTAAAATCTAACGACTGGATAAAATGGTGGCCATTCCACCAAAACTTTCTATGGACTTTAAATTCACGATACATGTATTTATTCCAATTGTACGCTTTAATCGAACTACAGAGTACAAAACGCCATCACAATTAAACAGTATGACTGATAATAATGTAAGATTATGAAAATGAAATAAAATAACAACGTGACTAACGTTAGTTGGCGTGTAAACTTAGCTCCATGTGGATACGTACATTACAACTTCCTGTGTGTAAACATAACAGTGAAAGAACACTAATACCTACCTCAAAAAGTTACACCAATGGCCATGTGTATCGTTCCCTATGTATGTAAATATTGTTTGTTCTGTATTTACTAGTCAATTGAAGATTGAAAGAGAGAAATCAAATGTTCATAAGCTTTAAACAAGCAATAAATAGACAAAATACTCCAACAATAATTAAGTTCTGTATGCGCTGCGGTTCCTCAGCTAATAAGTTTAATCTTTACATTTGAAACATATGAACAGTGTTCGCAAACTGCAGTCAAATTATTTACTCGTATGTCACACCATGTTACGGCGCCATGGAAGCCTATCTCCTGGCTAAATCACATAGAGCACTACAGGCACTAGGAAACCGTATATTATATGATATTAACAATTAGCAGTAGATGCGTTTAGTTTTATTCCTTGCAAACAAAGTCATAGTGTTGCGGTTTGTACGCGCGTGTGGAACAAGTGAAGCATGCCTGACGTGTAATTGATTATTGTGCGGGTGGTGGCGACGGTACTTATTTGTAGCTCTTCTTGATCAGGAAGTGAAAAAATATCTTTTTATTGTGATTAAACATTTTCGAGATGGTAAGGAAGTCTATTAAGTAAGGGTTGCAGACGAAGGTTACGCGGCTACCGTTGCCATTGCCCACAAATGCCACGTGTATCGTGTTTAGTTCGTGTCATGACTCGCTTAGAACTACGTATATAAATTAGTTAAGCGGCGGGCAGTGCGTCGTACGCCGTACGCCGCCCGCTCTCATATCGTCCGGTGCGTACGTACGTGCGCGCGCTAACGTTTACGTATCGTTCAGTATTGGGTGACGTTATCTTTGTACTTGGAACGTTCACCGCCCGAAGTGTCCGTAACCGCGGCGGTACAGGCGCGCAGAGGGACAGTTATAGCAAATCTCGCGGGTGGCTAGTGTTCCCAACTCTCAAAAATTTTCTCCCTGAAACTCCAACCAAATAACCCTAAAATCCCTACAATTACTGTGAGATTCCCCTAAAAAAACATTATTATAAATAAATATTATTAATAAAATAAATAAATTATTAATAATCACCTATATATACATCACATCTTTATTTGTTTGATTTTGTTATCTAAAAAAAGTCAATATTCGAAGTTGAAAAAAAACCCTAAAAATAAACCATTCCTAAAAAAATCCCTATCGACTTTTTAAACCCCTAAATTTTAGGGAGAAATCCCCTAAGATGGTAACCCTGCGGGTGGCCAATGTCACCTCCGCCACGATTTCAGTAGCAAGCCGCCGCACTGTCTAGTATGTGAACATTAGCTATCGAATTAGCGATTTAGTTAATAAATTGGAGAGCGTAATTTCATTTAAAGTCGTAAGACCAGCGACTCCCAAACTATTTTGGGCGAGAGAACCCTTTTCCATAATGAAAGTATACCTAAGACCTAAGTTTTTTCCTACTGACACAAAATATTTACCAATAGTCGGTGAATTTCGACCCCGAGGGGTCGATATCCACCACTTAGGGAATCCCTGATTTGAACAAAGTTATTTATAAAAAAAATAAAACCCGTACCTCTGTTCTTTATACACGTTATTGAGTTTTATTTATGTTTTGTAGTTTTTTTTCATTTGGAAATCTACCACCGGAAACCTGTAATTTTTTGGTCCTTATTTCGACGTAGTGTTGGGCCTCGTGCTAATTCAAACCGTAACAGAACAATTGAAATTGTAAACTGTGTATACTTGTCCCTTTGGGTTGGTTGGTCGGTTCGGGCGTCGGGCGGTGACGTCACAAGGTTTATCTAATAACACCGGAGGCCTTCACGTGTTTTAGTTGTACGTCTGTAGTCAAGTTATATTTTGTAAAGAGTTGTTGTTTATTTATACATTGTATTTGTATATAACGGTGCGCAGTTTAATAAAAAAGCACTACACGTGAACGTGTTTCATTTACATGGTCTGTATTAACGTGGGTTGGTGTGCCCCAGTGATATAACAGGCGGTACCTTTTTGTTTCCCTGTACCAGAGTACCTATATGCCAAATTGGGATGGCATACAGTTACTATTGCAATAACATACATACATATATATCGTCCAGCCTATCTCCCGTAGGGGTTCCCGTTGGCGGAGACCACAAATCTCTTTCCGCTACGATCTCAGAACACCTTCATCCATCCTTCTTCTGACATTCATCGTAAAAAACGGCTCTCCCTTAGTAGCTTTTCGCCCTCGTGGGAATCAGGGCGTGACGGGTGGCGAACCACGTCGTCATCAGTTTTTAACAAATTAGGTATTAAAATTCGTCATAGTGAATCCCACTAGCCGCAAGGGAGGATGGAGATCAGCCTCAGCAGAGCTCCGCATACTGAGGCACTATAGTACCCGGGGGAGCTTGATCCCGCGACGGTCGGCACGAATGCAACTAAGTTCATCCCTAGCCACGCATCCATTGGCACGACAGACTGTAGATTGGCGGAAAGGAAGGGATAAGGATAGAAAAGAAAAGGAAGAGTAAAAAAGAAAAGATGGATTTAGACAGGACGATAGGGATATGATACTACCCCAACGGAAGGAGTGATACGGTAGTAGCTCGGGAGGCCGGGGTCGCGTACCCGTGTACCAATACTCCCTAATAAAATGCTAACTAAATATTAAAAAATAATTACTAATAAAATGCTAAGAAATGAAGAGAAGATAAGAATGTAAACATTTGTTCATCACTGATTGCTGGGAAAAAGGTAACATTAAAAAGAAAACTCACGACAAAACAAGGAAATAATTTATTTCGTTCGTATTCGTACGAGCACGTCGTTGCGACACGTCCTTTGGTGACCTCTCACCTTCGATACATATTACACATATAATTCTATGATAACGATGGTTGGTTTTATAATAATAGGTAGACAGATATTAGGTTTTATAAGGTTCGCAACTAAATTCTTACTGTTTGTCATTAGATGGCTCCAGCAGTAAGTGTATTCTTTATGGAATTTGGCTGGGATATTGATAGATAGGTCCGTTAGAACTCCAGATTTGGTAGCAGCGTCGAGAGCAGCGGGGACGGGAGCGGGGGGGGGGATAGTCGGAGGTCTGGGGTCCGGGGTCCGGGGTCACAGGGCGGCGAGGTCGAGCGGCGAGTAGTCGGCGTCGCGCGGGCGGCGCACGGCGAGCGCCACGCGGCCGGCGCGCTCCGAGAGCCGCACGGCGCACCCGCGGCCCAGCGCGCCGCGCTCCGCCGCCAGCGCGATCTGGTTCACCACGCGCCGCTCCACCTCGTGCTTGATCGAGCGCGCGCCGTAGTGCACGTCGTACCTGCGAACCGTCGCACCAACAACTCGATTTTGTTCTGTATGCAACGAACGTCAACAAGCTGATAGCGGTAAAGCCATACTGCGGACGAATACTTTGTCAAGAAGGGCATATTTGTCTGTAGCACGAATGGGCCGGTTTGTTCGGGGAAGTACAACACTCCCGCAGAAAATCGACATCTGACTGGTAGCTTAGCTATCGCGCTCCGTACGGTGAGAGATTGAGTTCCGGAGGTCGAACCCCTCCCACTCTCATAGTGACACTTTCCTTAAAGGTCGGTAACGCTTTCGCACCGCTTATGGCGTTGCGAATGTTTATGGGCGGTGTTGATTGCTTCTCCATCAGGTGACACGCCTGCTCGTTTGCCTTCCTACCCCACAAAAAAAAGCAAATTGTATTTGTATAAGTAGAATTGGTTTCACCACTTTTCAACACATAAGAGGGCGTCTCAAACTACGTTGCCCATAACATGGTTTCCAGCACATGTCTACTGCAACGCACGTCGGTTTTCCGCCAAACGTGACCAAACCATCGCTCTTTCGCTTTGCTGAACCGGAGAGTCGCCTCGGCAACTTTGGTTGCCACGTAACATATAAATTGTAGTCAATATTATTAAAAAGGTTATAAAATATAGTTTTAGTAATTTTTTAAAGAGTCAATACTTGTTAAGTATTGATTCTTTAAAAATTTACTAAAACTCTATAGCTAAAAAGAGCTAGGGAGAAAAATAAACCAAAATGGCGGAAAACAAGATGGTCGCCATTGAAAGCTAAAATCGTAATTTATGGGTCAATTTCGATTAAATTTGGCAAAAGTTCGAAAGGATCGTGTATCTTTCGAAAAGCTAGTCAGAATATATAAAACGCCCTTACCCATCGGCGAGGGCACCGAGCACGCCACCTTCCCAGTGCAACTCGACATCATGTCGACTCTTCGCCTTCTCCGCCCACAGCTTAAGCTCCATGTTGACCAACGTCAGCAGCTCCTGGCGCGAGAAAGGCAAGAAGTAGACGATCTCGTTAATCCGACCCAGGAACTCGTCGCGCCCGAAGTGCTTCTTCAGAATGGGTCGGACCACTGTGTCTTTGAAGTTGCGAGACACTTCTAAAGTTTCCTCGGGGTCCTCGCTCGAGTCGTCGTTTCCAGCGCCGTCACCTTCGTTTTTTGCTGCAATAACAGATTGATAGAATACACGGAATAATTTGTTTCCCTCTGTGGCAACACACAATACACATTGTGTGGCTGTCAAAAACTCATTGAGCGGAGAAATTTTCTGCCACCGCCCGACCCTCATGGAGATGCAGTGCAGCGCAACTTGAGAAACACGAGTAAAACTTGAGTAACAGCAAAAAAGTGTTTTTTGTATGAAATTATCTCTCAAGCTTATTTCATTAAAGCCTCTCTCTCTTTTCGGTTGTCTTCTATAGAGTCTACTATACCCGAGGATGCCTCGTGTTGGGGCGAAACACGTGTCGTGTACAAGATGGAAAAGTGGTAGTGTGTGTTTGGCGTTGTGTATAGTGGTTGGTGGGTGTAGAGTTACTGGCCGATTTTCGGTAAGTTTTTGGTTTAAGTTCCATATATATTATTATATAATAAATTCACTTCATCCAGCAGAAAAACACACATTGTTAATTTTCTGTTATTGTTTTGCTTGTCGCGGATCTTAGCTAAGTAAAACTTTTGACTGTCCATATATTCATTAAATCTATTAACCGTTCATCATTTGAAGGGCCAATTGTTGGGTCTTATGGGATGGAGAGGTAAAGATGCAACTGAAAGCTAGAAAAGAGGAAAAACTGCACCGCGCGACGGGTACGCTACTAGCAATAAATAAAACAAAACCTTATTTAACATTGTTGTTGCAAATTCTTGTGGCAGATTAATAAAAACAGCTGGATCCCGCGGGAATGCGTGATCCCGTTTCACGGGATTGCGATCCCTAGTTAGTTAAGTTACTCTCAATGACGCAATTGTAAAACTACGAGTGTAACAGGCAGTTCTGGTATCATTTCAGTTAATGTGAATATGCTTGCTCGCCTAGTAAAGTTCCCGAGTCTCCGCATTAGTGCGGGGGCATCCCCGCGACAGTACCTTTGCCGGAGTCGAGCACCGTGAGCCGCGCGCGCTGCGCCGCCCGCACCTCGGCCTCGCGCCGCAGCTGCAGGCCGTAGTGGGCGATCTCGTCCGCTGCCAAGTTGGAAGTCATCACGAATATTGCGTTCTTACACTCTATCAGCTTGCCCTTGCCGTCCGTCAGCCGACCCTGAAACCACGCGCACGCAAACACAAACTTAGCGAAGTGCAGTCTATTCGTGAAGGCGGGTAGCAAGTAGACGGAGAAACAAATGAAAAAAATTATGATTTAAGATAAGACTTTAGGGTTAGGAATTAGAATTAAGGCAGCTTAGAAGGCTAATAATTAATTTTCGATCAATTGTCGGGTGATTCAATAAAGTTGTGGAGATCATACCTCATCAAAAAGTTGCAACAGCACCGTCAGTACGTCGGGGTGAGCTTTGTCGACTTCATCGAACAGAACGACAGCGTCGGCGCGCCTGGCCAGCGCCCGCGTGAGCTGCCCCCCCTCCTCGTGACCCACGTACCCGGGCGGCGCGCCGATCAGCTTGGCCACTTCATGCTTCTCCTGGTATTCGGACATGTCCAGGCGGATGAACGCCGCGGGGTCATCGCGATGCATGTACCGCGCCAGTTGTTTCGCCAACTCCGTTTTCCCGATCCCTGAGCTACCGAGGAAGAGAAAGACAAGCGGATGGTCCTCGTCCGCCCAACCATTCTCTTTCCGTCGCACGGCCGCGGCAACCGTTTCGATGGCGGCCTGCTGCCCGACTATGAACTGTTTGAGTCGCTGCTCGAGAGGGAAGCGGCGACGCTCCTCGGCTGCCGCAGTGGCAGCGGCCTCCTCCCACCGGTGGGTGTGCTCCAGGATGAGGTCACGTGTCGGTGAAGGATCACGTGCGTAGTGCAGGGGACGACGTCCGGCGTGGTCACGGGCTGTAGGATCAGCGCCGGCCTCTAGTAGCTCCTTCGCCGAGGATGAAGAGTCGGCAAGAGCAGCGTAGTGCAAGGCGGTCCAGCCAAGGAATGAGGCGCGTGCATTCATAGCACCGCAAAACTCGTCCTCTCGCCGCTGCAGCGCTTCTAACGGGTGGATGCCGACTTGAGCGGCGGCTACAGAGGCTCCGGCGTATCGCTCTGGCAGGTCAGGGCGAGCCCCTAAACGAAGTAGCTCGCGGACGACGGCCGGACGGTCGTTGGCGGCGGCCACCATCAGCGCTGTCCACCCCAGCGGGTGCCGTAAGTCTGCCGCCCCTCCCTCTCCTGTTGAGGCACGAGTATTCCCCGCTGCTTCAACCTGCCTAATCAAAGACAGCCCATTAAATTTATATAGCTATTTTTGAACTAAAAAAAATACTGAACATGTTGGCGATGCCATACCGTTGAAAATAATAACAAATATTATATTAATTTTAACTCAAATGGTATACTGGTATTTCATTATGTTATTTTACTTTCTAAATAAAAGTGAAAACTTCTTATTATAAAATATGTTCTTATTATTAAATATTTCTTATTTAAAGATAGTAATTTGTGCAGCTGAATGCAGATGAATCTTTTGTCAAGAATGGCATATTATTTGCCTGTAGCATAAATGGGTTGGCCGCACGGGAAAGTACCACACTTCCACAGAAAACTAGTGCCTAAGTAGTAGCTTAGCTACTATGCTACATCCAGTGAGAAGTGAGTTCCGGAGGCCCAATTCCTCCAATTCCAAGTGATTTGTTCTACAGACATCCATTCAGGCTTAAATAATATAAATACAATTCAATGCACGCTGAGTATGGCTAGTTATATATAAATTTGGGAATGTGATAAACAAAATAATTTTAAATGTTATATGTAAGTGTATATAGCTAGGTATAATAAGTTTTTGATCTATTTATGATAATGACAAATATATACTACATACTTGCGAAGTTCTGCAACATTTCCAATTTGTGCAGCTTTGAAGAATCTCTTTTCTGAAATTAAAATACCATTTCATTTTAATGATGTTTCAAAAGTGATATTGAACTGCTATTACTATTTTTGTAGAAGAAATAAGCAAATGAACACGTGTGTTTCCTGATGGTAAAAAATCTGACAAAAAATTAGTAGTAGTTGGTTTTACTAATGTTCATGGATGGCAAGGATAATTTAACATCAGATCACCTGCATGCCTCCCTACCGCTAGCATAAAACCTTTTTAAATTAAGCAACTTTTTAGAAATAAAAGCAAGCAAACAATCAACATGAAAATTAAATTAATTCAATTTTTATCAAAACATGTATTATTATTAATATATTATTATGGTCCACTGCTGAAAAACTGTATATCTTCAATATTGAGACTCTATATTGATTTGTAGTCCACTAGTTAAGGCAAGTATCTTAAGTATTTGGCATAAAATGATTTTTATTTCATATTTAATATAGAGTAGAGAGAGAGAAATATAAGTAGAGAGTAAGCAAATGAATTCAATTATTTGAAAATATTTGAAAATTGGTGCTATATTGGATGTGATAGATAACAAATATAAAACTTGATATTATTACTATTCTAGGATACAAAAGGCACTAACCATTAAAAACATAGTCAGCAGCTAGTAGCGCCAAGCCTAAAGAAGCAGCGCCAACGGCAAGATGAGAATACCCAGTATTAGGTGGTGATACCGTCGTTCTTTCCACTACGGAGTGGGAGCCACTTTTTCGTGTTAATAACATTCTTGAAGATCGTGTTGATCCTGCAACGCAACGCAGCCATCGCGACAAAGGTTTAGGTATCTTAGACATTATGAGTGCTCCACCGTTACTTGATCTTATCAACAAATAAGCAACTTCAAGAATATAATGAATTAGCTATTTGATTCTGCATCATTGCCGCATTGCCATTCATATCATCTTACGAATACAAAAATTTATTTTTAATCCAGCATTTTATGTTTTTCGTTTTTATTGTTTCCGCTTTTATTTTTTTTTCTATAAAAATCAGTAGTGATATAGAAATGTTATTATGTCTGTCATCTGTCACTGTCACTGTCACTTTTTTTCACAGCTATAACTCATTTACCAAAAAACATCGATCTATCAAATCGTTGTCTCGCAGGTACGTTTGCGATTTTTCGAGACGCTTCTATGATTGCTTGTCATTGGCAAAATTTTATTTCTCGAACTATTATGAATATCAATTTAAGAACAAGAATAAGCCTTACATTTTTTAGTATTACAATTATTTTTTAAGCGTAAGATGTAAGATAAAAGTAAGTAATTACAAAGATTGCAATCAACATATATTACGTACAAAAAACGTAAATAAAGATAATCCTTTTAAAGAAGTCAATCAATATCAGCCCGCGGCAGTCCACTGCTGGACATAGGCCTCACGCAAGGCGCGCCACCTAGCCCGATCTTCGGCTACACGCGTCCAGTCTCTGCCAGCCACCTTGCACAGATCGTCGCTCCATCTAGCAGGAGGGTGTCCCACACTACGTTTGGCGAGTCGCGGTCTCGACTCCAGCACTCGTCTACTCCAACGATTGTCGGTTCTCCGACAAACGTGTCCAGCCCATTGCCACTTCAGTCTGCTAACTTGAAGAGCTATGTCGGTGACTCTGGTTCTCCGGCGAATTTCTTCATTTCGAATTTTGTCCACCAGAGAAACCCCGAGCATAGCTCTCTCTCTCATAGTCTCTCAGCGACTTTGAGCTTGTTGAGAAGACGGATTGTCAGTGTCCACGTTTCGGCACCGAGAGTACGGGCAGAACGCACTGGTTGAAGACTTTTGTCTTCAGACTTTGTGGTATGGGTGACGAGAAGACGACGAAATTTCCTGAACGCTTTTAAAGAAGTGTATGGCATTAATTTCACTTTCAACCAATATGTTTTTTGCAACAAAACTAGTTTTTTTTACCTTTGCCAATTGCTATTCGTAAAGAACAAATGTTTCCAGGAAACCACTCTTCCATCTATTATCGTTTAGGTGAGCCGTTAAAAGTCTCTTCGGAGTGATGAAATATTTCGACTTTCGTATTTGTCCTACATTTTTTTCTCGGCTGTGCAAAGCTGCTTAAGAATCAGGTTTCTAAATCACGATGACAGAAAATAATCTTGGCTCATAAGTGCCTCAATACCGACTTCAAGCGATAAAAATTAACATTTGTATGGCGGTAATTTAGTTTTCCACCATTTTGAATTTTTTCTTCACCTTTACCAATTGATACTTGTAACCAAAAAATTTTCTTATTACGGTTTGAACGTGCCATTGAAAGTCATTTCGAAGTGATGAAGTTTCTTGACTTCCGCATTTGGTTCACAGTAACAGATATATGACGCATACAAAACCTTTGGAAGAATTAACGTACCTCCTTACACTAGACCGAAATAAAGCTTTATTTTTTTTATATAAAAAAAACCTCAGTATGCAGGGCTCTGCTGAGGCTGACTTTCATCCTCCCGTGCGGCTCGTGGGATTCACTAACACGAATTTATATACCTAATTTGTTGAAAAATGACAGCGACGTGGTTCGCCACCCGTCACGTCCTGATTTTCACGAGGGCGAGAAGCGACTAATGGAGAGCCGTTTCGCTGCGATGAATGGTAGTGGATAGAGCTCTCTGCCAACCCCTGCGGGGGATAGGCGTGCATATATATATATATATATACAAACCTTTGGAAGAATTAACGTACCTCCTTACACTGGACGGAAATAAAGCTTCAAAATGTCTTAAAAATTGTCGAGGCTTGTCGAGAAGACGATGAGGTTACTCGGCTTTCGCATTTTTCCTGAAATGCTAATCATCCATTTCATAGAAAACCGTCAAATCATTTATCGTACCTGGTATTATCGGACCCACACTAAGCTTTGAAATTTTCGGCCGTATTTTTGTTCTGGTTTGGCCGAAAATTTTGCATCCAGAGGTAGGGCTTCAATTTCCCGAACAAAGAGGCTTTTGCCGTACAAATGACTGACATCCTAATGCATATAGTTCAATGAACTGCGAAGAGGAATATAAAAGGTCCTAGTTATCTTATTGGTTTTACTTATTATGAATCATCATTCACACTGCGCTGGCAAGTTTAAGAATCTGTGTTCTTGACAGTTCTGTTTTTTTATTTAGTGATAAATGGCTAAACTTAACAAAAATATTATTTAAAAATTAATTTACAAGCGATTAATTCTAACATAAGAGAGTTCAGTTTTAAATGTCGATTTCTTTGATTTCATGTGAAGACTATATTGTGCTATAGCAACTTGCAAAAAGTTATTTTAATCGTAATTTTCTTGAAGCTGTGTTGACATAAAGTGTTTGTGTATGTAGCTGTACGAGGTTTGTTTTCATCAGCTTTGTGATGGCTTTGGGGGGTTCGACGTACTTGAAAGATGCTACGATGCTGGAACAGCTACTCGAGGAGATAAATTTTCAGCGAACCAAAGAGATGCGCCAGTTAATGAAGGATGGTGAGTGCAATAAGCTTATATATTTTTATTTAACCACCTGTATTTGTGAATGATATCCAGCAGTGTACACCAGCAGTAGACTGCCGCAGGCTCTTGATGATGCTTTGTGAATATTAAATGCATTATTACATTGTGGTAGAGGTATGCTTCGAAACTTATGAGTCAGCTCTGTTGGGGAAGTGCCACACCCTCACCAAGTTGGTCAACAATCACCAAGAATATAAGCATTAAGTGGTAGCATTTTATTTACATATATCTTATCAAGTTTCATATGATAAGTGCAGGGATCTGGATGCTCACCTTCCTTCCTCTACTTTTCTTTTCCACTCCCATTATTCTCATGTTACTTTAAAGTATAAAATGCATATGAACTGGCCTTGGTATTGTAGAAGCTCACGGGCTGCAGTGAAAACGTACCTCCAGGTTCCTGTCTCATTGTTTGTTAGCACAAAAGAAAAGAAACTACAGTCATTATTATAAATTTCTAGAACATCTTATACCAGTAGTTGTTTTGTACCAGAAAATTTATTGGTGAGAACATGTAGTGGGTTTTATGCTCGGATGCCAGTAGGTGTACTCTTTTAAGTATGTTTTCATAATAATCTGTAGTGTAGGAAAGTTTTTGTCCTTTTGAATATGTTCAAAGATAATGTTTAGGTACAATTCAGTTGTGTAAGGGAATAAATAAATAATTAGATTATTTAGTGCACTTCATACTGTGTAATAGTATGAATATTTTTTCAATGGATGGTAGATGGTGTAATAGGCTGTTTTCCGCAACTCAACATCATCATATGCCTATTTTGTGTGTTGTTTTTTTCATTGGAATAGTCAAGAATAATATGATGCTGATTTATCTGGATGACTGGCCATCCGCCACTGTCTGATTTAGTTGCAGTATCATGAACCTTGCAAATGTTGAACAAATTACTACTTGTGGTGTTCCCATGCAATGCAATGCATATGTGACCTCTTCGACATTGTGGATGTCAATGTGCTGCGGTGATCACCTATCATCAGATGCTTGTTTACTTCTATGAAAAAACTAGGCTTCTGGCTTATGCATTGTAATCAGCGATATTGTAAAAGTTGTGAAATTGTCAGTCTATTAGTTGGTATGCATTTTAATCAAAGAAAGGAATATTGAGGGAGGGTCATAACACTAAATCTATATTAAAATGTATTTCTAAGATAATCATCATCAATCATCAAATCTTTTCTCAAATGAGGATGATTTATATAGTCTCTATGCATTGTAGGTAGAACTGTGAGGGTTGAGTTGAGCTTGGTAATTTACACATGTCATGTTGCCCATTTGTTGTTATGCTCATGTCAATTTGTGTTTAATACTTAATTTTATAATAGTTATACTGCCATAAGTTTGTAAAAAGGGTCATGTTTTATGTCAATTAGAAGGGTGCATCATGAGCTGGGAATGTTGAAATTTGGTGTGTCAAGATGTTGTTGGGCCCCTTATATCTCTATATATTATTATCAACATCAATATAGTTCTACGAACTCAATTATGGACATTGGTTCCATCAGAAGTAAAGAGTATTGCGATAATGCCCATGCTTGGCAGGTGGATTGGCAATTGCAGATTGGATTTTGTATTTGTTCTCATAGTCGCCTCTTATGACACCCAAGGAAAGAAATGCAGTGTCCATACTCAATGCTGGGAACCAGCGGGGTTTTACAGTATTGATGCGAATAATCTGTTACTATTGTATGCATGGGATTTCTTGAATTTTTAGCACTATGAGCAGGCTGAAGATAAAATATTCATCACCCACCTGTTGCTGCATTAAATGAAGACTGGCTCCACTACACCAACTGATTACACTGTTTAGATATTAAAAATTGATAAGTCAATTCTGTTTAGTTTTTGTGTATTTGTGTAAATAATGAATGCTTGTTGTATTGCTCACTTAACTTTTCTTTCTAAAAAACCATAGTCTTATAGTCCCACAATAGCACACATCATATTGTTAACATCCCAGTTTTTACAAAACATCAATATGTAATACTTTTTTTATGGGAAAGTGTATTATTATTATTATTGTGTATTATTACCATTATTGTAGGCTGGGCCTCTGGAACTCAACCGCTCACCGGATAAAGCGCAGTAGCTAAGCTACCATTCAGACACCAGTTTTCTGCAGGAGTTAGTACTTTCCTGGGTGAGCCAGCCCATTTATGCTACAGATAAATAATATGCCATTCTTGACAAAGTATTAGTCTGCAGCGTGGCTCTACCACATAAACTTTGATCTGATGTGGTAATTAAATCTACATTATGTCCTCTAACAAGAGACCATCATTGCCAAAAGTATTGTATCATAGTACAAGTCTGGACTCATCTTGAATAAAAAAAAGGAAGATTCTATGTTTGTTTGCACACAAATATAGTCTTAATCTGACAAGCTATACCTGAATTGTAATTTTTATGGATTTTTAGTGAAATGCGAATTATTTTAATATTCGTGATTGATTCCAAAACTGAATAAGAAATGAAGATATAAGAGAGTGATGTGGCTTTAAAGGTGTTGTGACAAAAGTTGAGAAAGAGATGCTTAGATGGGTTGGGTACATAGAGAAGATGGATGAAAGACAACTGGCAAAAGAAATTTACGTTGCAGATGTTGATGGAAGGGTTGGTAGGGGACGACCGAGGAAAACATACTTTATGAAGCTTTTAAGAAAGGCCAGGTTAAGAGAGTGATGAGTGTGCAGGAAGCAAGGAAAGTATCATAGTAAATGGAGATCTATGGTCTCTGCCTACCATTATGGGCAACAGACATGACAATATTTATGTATGTAAATCTGAAATATTTATTGTTTTATATTAAGTTCTTGAGAATTTCACCAGAATCAATTTAGCAGTTCTATAAAGTCTGGCAAATCTTATAAGAAAAGTGGTCGTTTTAATGACACATACAAACTCACTAATTATATTGATATGTTCTGATAGATATTGGATTATATATCCTTCATATTTAATTAATAAATGTTTTGTATTCAAGATCCTGAAAAGGAATTTCAGTCAATCATACAAATTTATTTATGATCTGGATTTGAACCCAGACTCCTTGAAAAAAATGTCAGTTATTCTCAAGAGGAATATCTTCTCCATACATTTGTTTTTTCCATGAGATGTCAGTCTCACTGAATATTTTTGGACATATGTTTGCATGTAGTTTAACAGTGCCTATTAGCAAATAAATCAGCAGAAGGAAAAAGAGGATAGGAAAAAACATTTATTGAACTTTTAACATACAACAGCAATGATATAAACAGTTAGTTACATATTTGTTTGTTTACCAGTGGGCGTTCAATTGTAACAAGAATTATATTTTTTAAAATGTATTTAAAGGCCAAATATATTGTTATAATTATAATATATCAATTTAAATAGTTGAACAGCAGTTAAGTCTGGAGTCAGATGTCCGGCATAGTTTGCTCAATAAGTAAATGCATTACAATAAGGAATGTGGTGTCACACATACATTCATACATATTCCCTCGCAGTCGACTCAAAACAATACACAAAATAAATATTAGTTTTCACTGACACACCAGTATCAGTGTTGTATCCTGATGCGGGGAACCTTGTCACCTTCACACATAATAAACAACTGACAACATAAAGTTTACATTATTTCTTTCTGCACACATTTTAAAGCAATGTATGAACAAATTTTAAATGGTCGGCAGGAAAAGGAAAAGAGTCGGCTTATGTACAATAAATTTGGAACGAAAATAACATTAAGCTACTTGTGTTCTATTATACATAAACTAAAATTGTTCTAAATGGTAAAATTTTAATGTAAAAATATTTATAGCAAATGGATAGTTTTCTTTTGCAAGTTTATCTATAGTAGAAATATGATCAAATAAGAGTAAGAAGTTAAATAATTTAAAAGTGATGCTGTCACAAGGGATGAGTTTAATATTTATAGAAAAATGAGAACAATAACACTCAAGGAAACAAACTGATGTTCTTCACTGATGGGGGATTATAAAAAAAATATTATTACAGCTATTCTTATGTGTGCAAGTTGACTATTGGTTTACACGAACTTAACACAAGTGAAGAGTTTATAATTTGTTAAAACTTGTTGTTTACAGTAGTGTGCCTTGTTGTATAGTGAAAGTTGTACACAGAATGGTTTATGGGACTTATTAGCTAATTTTCACAACATATAATATTCATATGTTGTCAACAGACATTAGTAATTTATACATTGTATATGTATGTACATCTAATAGAATTTCATAAATTAAAATTTGCATATATTAAACACAGTTAACATTCAGTCCAAAAATGTATTGTTAGTGATACAGTATAGGGGTGTGATCGATACACTCAGAGTACTTGGCACTCCACATTTATCATAGACACACATTACAATGTTACATAAATAAACGTTAAGAGAATGCAGCAGTTCAAACTCCCCCTTGTGTTATGCTGTGTGTGTTTTCATCCTCATCAGGAAGCCACTTCAGTAATTTTGAGCAATAGTTTTGAGTGGTAAAACAATTTCAATTCGGAATATCTATATAAATACAAAATCGTTTTACAAATTCATTACATATTTTCATATACATTTATAAGCTCATATAACTGAAGGTTGATTACTTTGACCAATCAAGCTATTTACAAATGACCACAAATTCATTATATATTACACATAATTTATGTAAGGCAAGTTTTAGTAATTTAACAAAGGAAAACTTAATTGAAATGTGACTAATGCAGTGTAAATACAATACAGCGTTACTCAAGGTGATGTGACCGATGTGTGAATGATTTAAAATAATACTCGGTTACATGCCAAACAGACTGTTGCCGTAACACATTGGTGAATTACACCAAGCGCTATGTTATCCAGTTTTGCATTTAGAAGGCACTTAACAATTCTTCTAGTGAACCTCACAGACAGAACAGTATGGGGCTTGTCATACATAAGCAACATAACTATAATCTTACAAGTTTTAACAAATAATACATACAATACTGTTATTTATCATGAACTTATTTATCCAATTTAACAGATTCGGGCTTCGTAGTGCTACAAGGAACGACGTATTGGACAGATTTATTCGTGAGACACTTCCTGTTCCAAGAGGAGCAGGCCATCGACTGCGACGATCTCCTTTTTTTCGTAAGGAAGCGCCACGTGAAGGGATCGTCCCGGTACCTGCCTAAATACGAGGTGAGCTCTTCTACCTCGTAGCTGCTTAGAATAACTTCAAATTATACTTTTGCTATAGTTAAAATACAATAACTATCATTTACACTTAAGGCTTTAGAGGAGATCAATTTTGTGAGGCGTCGATCTGCGCACCAAAACAAGTTTACAACTCACATAAACACATTAGTTGTACACCGAGTGCCAGTGTGTGCAAACTTCAAAAAGTGTTGAAAGACACAGTTTGTGATATAATATTACTGTTTTGAGTTGCACTGAGTTGTTTGTTTTTGCTGATAAGTTTAGTCACGTGGTGTACACCCAGGAACAATAGATACAAATGGCCAGATAAGGACAGATGAAAAAAAGTATTCGATAGCAACAGTAAACGAACCAAAAGCTAAATGTGACTGGAGTTATTGTATTGTAATGAGTTAACTAAGGCATGTTATTGATTGTTGTTGTTCCCCGCGTTTATTGTTGTGTGTCGTGAACTAATTGTTTTGGGATGATCAACATTGAACAACACTCACCAGACCTCACTTTGTGACATTGTGCCAAATCCATAGAAAGTTTCGGTGCTTGATCCAATACGCATTACATCTGTACTTAATTTCCATTTAGTTTCTATGTTAGCACCATTTGGATTAAAGATATAAAACTCTCAACACGCATCTTTGGGAATACAAAAATTTTCCATTATTAACAGTCGTGTACTTTATTTTTTTAAACGTTATAAAAATATCATTTCTTACATTAGATCTCTATTACAACAACTATGTACTACACATGTCCGTCGGTCGCCCGTTTCACACACAAACACACACGCACACACAATACGCTTCCAAAACTAATCACAGTACAATTTGTTAATAAATAGTGTGTTCTTTGTTAAATTTCAAATTGTATGTTGAATAACCACTTATAAAATATACATTATGATTTATAAAAAAAAATCAAGAATTCATCAACAGTTGAGACCAAACGAAGTGTTCTTTGCGAAAGGAAAGTGTTTCCGTTAGGTGTACTCAACAATAAAAGCACAAGACTTAAGGAACAGTTTCAC
Organism: Baronia brevicornis; assembly: GCA_031353405.1. NCBI lineage: Eukaryota > Metazoa > Arthropoda > Insecta > Lepidoptera > Papilionidae > Baronia > Baronia brevicornis. Next base: position 373,591 of record JASFAT010001399.1, on the reverse strand, counting down.
TGAGAGAAACGAGGACCGCACTCGTTCGCACTGTAGTCACCGTCCGCGCATGGAGCCTCTCTCCAGGGACGCCTTAGTGTCTGTTAGCACAATTTTCCGCCCTATTGCACGCTCACCCGTCCGGCTCGTTCGCAGACGGACGTCGAGGTGTTTCGCAAGGACTCCAAGAAGCTGCCCATCGGCGACCCGGAGATCGATTGGGAGGAGACAGTGTACCTGAACCTGATCGTGCACCAGTTCGACTACACGCTGACGCTGGCCATCTGCACCCGCACCAGTCCCAAGGAGCTGCAGGTGCTGAAGCGGCACTCGCAAAAGGTGAGCGTCATACGCGTTCCGGCGGCGGCAGCGACGAGCGCGCGCGTCACTAGCTGAGCCGGCTGAAGAGCTTGGTGCGGGGCCACGGCAGCGGCCAGTCGTAGCGCCGCGGCACCGGCCCGCGCACGTTCCGCTCCAGGTATGTGAACAGCCAGTACCACCATTCGCGCTGGATCATGTAGTGGTTGTAGCCGTTGCCGCTGCGGTGCGGCGTCACCAGCAGCGAGTGGAACGTCCAGAACAGTCGCGTCGTGATGTAGTACGCGATTACCACGTCCACCGTGTAGTGCCCGTGGGCGAGTAGCACGAACGACACGCCAAGGAGCGCCGAGCCCCACATGGCCCAGTGCATCGGCCACAGCTTCTTCGGCGAGTACTCTGCCACTATTAGGTAACTCAGCACGAGCACCATTGTGTGCCCGGAGTATATATAGTCCCCGCAGTACGTGTGCTTGCCATTTATCGACAACCCGAAGCCCGAGATCAAGTAGAACATCCGTCGGATCACGAGCAAGGGTGTAGTGTTATTACTCTTGGGGCTGCAATAGTATGTGGTGCTGGACACGGGCAGGACGGTCACGAACATCGTGACCGAGCGGTAGAGGTACAGCAGCCCGATGATGAAGAACATTCGCCTCGCGACAATGAAACGGTGCTTGTGGAACACGACCACTAGCATCGCGACCGTCGTCGATATCATGATCAAGTATTCAGAGACTGCCAGCCCCCAGTCTCTCGCCTCGACGTTGTCAAGCACTATGTCGGTGAGTGGCGGCGTCGTGTTTCTGTCCGGGAGTCGCTCGTGGACCAGTGAGAGTGACATCATGTTGATGCAGACGCATAGGAAGAGGAAGAAGAAGGAGACTATTGTCTTCCATATTTCCTTGGGGTACCTCTCTTCCCTGACGGCGCCGGGTGGAATCTCGACAACGAAATCGCCAGTGTGAGTGCGCTGCGGTGAGTGATCCTGGTCCGGGTCGGATTCATCGGTGGTGGGCTGCGGCACGTCTGACTTGACGGTGCGCGCGAGGAGCGGCTGGCGCTGCATGAACTCGGCCTGGCTGGGCATGGCGGTGCGGCGTGGTGGGTTGTTGTTCAGGTCATGCCGCTTGAGGCGCGGCTCGAAGTTGATGCCGCGGATGTCTTCACGCGCGGTCCCGCTGGCTATGTCAGCATGGCAGCGTTCATCCGGCAGTTGGGGGGTGCGCGGAATTAACGCTAGCTGCTTCCCGGGCAGCTCATTGGTCAGGTACACGCGCACCGACTCGACCAACGGCTCCGCAAAGTTGATCTGCTTCGGCGGCGAGGGCTCCTTGTCCGGAGAGCGGGCCGAGATCGTCATCCAATCACCATTGGCTTGGATGGAGCCTGAAATTAGTAAAATATTTCACTGAGTTCAACGCAGCTTTAGATAAAATGTCTTGTATCGCAGCTGATAATATTTTTATGTAATACATTACGGACTAAGTGTTTATTAACAATATTTTGTACCTAAATACCAGTATTGCCATTAAATATGATTGTTAATTAATTTAGAATAGTTAACGAGCTGGAATCGTTGAACGTCCAGAGTTAATTGGGTTTTAACGACGCGTTTAATTGTGTACATCGGATGCTTTCCGACCACGACGAGACCAGCTATAACCGGTTTCGTCTAAAACGCATTCAGAATCTCACATTTCCACACCTCACTCGGATATTATACATGTCTCGTATATTGGAATGCGCTGCGCTGTCTAAGCTTGTAGTTCATGTCGAGATAAATAAATATGATTTGTCATTGTACGCTTCTAGACGATTCAACGTAAACAAGTGTGAGGGCGAGTGAGCGGACGGCGCAAACACCGACTCACTCTTTTGTGTCGGTTAATAATTAGCTCAATGGGGTCGGTGGGCACGGCGGCCGATGTCGCGGGGTCCTCGCGGGGCCCGGTGCAGCTCCTCCGGTCGTTTGTTCGAGATGGGATGCACAAATTTAGACAACCGGCGCCTAATTTCTCCCGGCGGTGTGCACGCGTTGTGTATTTAGAAAGCGCACGGAAGTATATTCGGTCGCAACGAAACTCACCCGATCAATGTGCAAGCTGTCATTTGGTCCGAATGTTCATCGATTGGCCCGCGCCGTAGAAAGCCTTAGCGCCGGCTCGGCGGCAGCTGGGTTTTATCTAACGGGGTCACGCTATGAAACGATTCGAGATTGCTCACACGGTCATATAGAACGGGTGGTATATAGAACCGTTTCACTATAATATCACTGCACTGCACTTTGGTTCGGTCGCGAGTTAACTTGTGTATAAGCGTGTGACCGGCGGGGCTGGGGCGAGCGAGCCTCGACAACGGTGGTCGCGTACTAGAAACGGTGTGGCAATGGCTGGCTTCGCTCTTTGAGTCTCGGGCGCGCTCGGGCGGCGTCGCGCGCACTCGGCGCGGGGCACGCTCGTGTGCGAGCGGGATGGCGTTGACGTCACGCGCACGCGGTCGCTCGTCTCGCTCGCTCGGTGCGGTGCGGCTGCACTCGTTGCGCGGGGCCCTACTACGGACCGCCAGCCGTTACGCGCGGTTGATTGCGTTTCGCTTTTCACAAACGACTTTGTTAATTCATAGATAGAATTGAGATTTTGGTATCGTACAAAGTTGCTGTAAACAATGTATTATTACATATATATACTATATATAAAGGTTGTCCAATAATGAATCGATAATCTTGAAATGGGTTATAGCTGTTAAAAAAAAAAGTCAACAAAAATATATCTTCACTAGTGTCTTAGACATGATTTATTTTAAAATAGACCATTTTTTTACTTTACGTTATTACTCACTAGGCCTGCAAATGAATGAATTATTAATGTTAAAAATGTGATATTATTCCACGATTACTGTGCAAATAGGTTGGCAGTAAACGGTACAACAATCTGTTTCAGTTATTTAAAAAAAAAAAACAAAGAATATTTAATAATTCCGTGAAAACGTTGCAAAAAAAATCGTCAGTTTCAGCTCCTTGGATGTAAAAAAAATGTATGAAAACATGGTTGACTAAATGTATTAAAAGAATGCGTGTTTAATGTAGATTTTATGACGGTGTACTTAATTATTGTACTTAATGTAAATAATTAGTTATTGCTTTTAATGTAAAGAAGGGGAAAATATAGTAATATTACGAAATACGCAATATGGGAATATTCTTTACAATAAATTGTACTTTATCCTTACTGTTTGATAAAAAAATCAATATTCGACACATTATATATACATACAAAAGATTTCATCTGATGTTTGTCATTTTGTGGAGCTAGCAACTCACTCCTTAGTCACTGTACGGTGTATTTGAAAATTCATTTAGAAGAATGAGCGAGCGGTGATTCATTATTTGTACGGATATGAACTCCGCGGTCAAATATCCACATGCCATTTTTGATATCATTTCGTTGTCAGCGAAACGAGTATATCTGTCGAACATTTGATTGAGGTTCCCAATAATTATTAACACGACTGAGTGATTTAATTATTATACGTACGAATAAAATATTATTAACACGGTAAGAGCACACGGCTACCCTTTGCATTGTATTCGGACCACTCTTTTGCTGCGCTATATAGTCTTAGATGCTAAACCAACCTTGTGTGTTTAGCGCATCTTCCCAATATTAGAACTAGAAGCTTCATTTTGGCAGACCGTGCATTGGCGGAGAGAAACGAAATAGGATAGACACAAGAAAAGAAAGGGCAGGGGAAAGGAAAGATGGATTTAGACAGGACGATAGGGATATGATGCTATCCCAACGGAAGGAGTGATACGTTAGTAGCTCGGGAGGCCGGGGTCGCTTACCCGTGTACCAACCAATACCATAACTATCGGACAGGCGGCTAGGCAAAAATACTCCCTAAACATTACGATTATAGATAAGGAATTTATTTTATAAATAGAATAGAATAGAATAGAAAATACTTTATTTACCACTTTTTAATAATATTATTTATAAATAAAGCAAAACAAAAAGAAAATAATTTGAATCTACAAGAAACATAAAATGGTTCTTGCTCAGCATATGCCAGGCGTGTTACTGGAGCACCCGCCGCTGGTTTTTAGCAGGAACCAACGTGATCAGATCGCGAACCACAGTGACGACATTCATACTGGTATGATAATTAAAAAGAGTGTTAAATTTAATCAATTTCCTAGACCGGGGGTTTCATGCCCCTCGGGCCTCAGACGGGCTCAGTTGGTCCTAAGCGGAACTTTAGCCTGCACTTGCCGATTTTCGTTACATAGAACGCGCGATAAGAAAAAAACTGTTCAATCATGGTGAGTGGGCTTAAGTACTTATATCGTTTAGTTTCGTCCGTACTTGGATGTCACGTATCTATATTGTTATCACAGTTGTATCCTCAAATTTGCGTTAATCCCGTTATCGCATCAACCGTGATAACTGTAAATTTTCGCAAATTAAACTAATTGCACATTTGTCTTTATCAACGTTACGTTACCAACATTATTTGTTTTACTTTTATGGGATAGGAAGGCAAACGAGCAGGCGTGTCACCTGATGGAAAGCAATCAACGTCTGTCTATGGCAATGCGGATGTCTATGGACGGCATTGATCGCTCACCTATCAGGTAACATGCTTGCTCGTTTGCCCCACTATTCCATAAATGTCAATGGTCGCGGGTTCGATCCCCGCATCGAGATGAATATATGTATGGCCTACAGATTCCGAGTCTGGTTACCCCGCCAATCCGCATTGGCAAGCTCACGCTTGACCAGTACGTGTTAATGTCCGTTCCTGTAAAAATGGAGAGGCTTACGCCCAGCAGTGGGATTTATGTGGGCTGCGAAAAAAAAACTCCAACAGTTTGAGTTAAGAAATTAATAAGTTTTAACCAGTTACAAGTACGTTCTTAATACTCAACCAAATACAACCGAGTGAATATTTACAGCCGCTTTGTACAAGCCCTCTTATCTTTTAATGTTTTTATTTGTACATCTATTCAACGAGGATACTGAGCGACCAGTTATCCCTACATTACCTATTTACCTCGAGTACATAACGCGCGGTAAATTCCTTGTAGGCAACGTGGCGGATTGCGGTCTGCATAGCGTCGGTATGTAATAAAAAACTTTCCTCAGTGGCAGTTGTAAGTGTAAGGCCCGTATACAAGCGGCCTCCGTGGTTTTCACCGGAAAACGGACCGGTTTTTTGCCGGACTCGCGGCGTTGTACGGCTTATAATGAATGTATACAACACTGCTCATACATGATCCGGTAATAATACGGTACGTTGTCTGAGGAAGCAACGGACGTACAATTCGGCGCGAACGGTTTTCGTGCATTATGTCCGCTGTATAATATCGAGTAAGATTAGCTGCGTTGGTAACGACTGCACATGCAGTGTGGCCGCGCGCCCTCCGCCCCCCTCGCATCCCTCCGCGTCCGTCATCCGGTGTCGATTACGCTCCACGCCACGCCGTGGCACATGTCCCCCGTGGGCCTTGGTGACGTCACACAGACACACACACTTTACCGCTGCAACCCGTGTGGAATTGTTGTCGTGAGATAAGGCAAACATCTCTCTCTCTACACAGGATTGTGCCACCAGCACGCCACATTAGTGTTTTCGGTTTACATTACAAAAACAAGTAATATAATTTTTATAAGTCAATTCCTACTTTTTTCCCAGCGATCTACACGCTTCGCTTGAGTGTATTTATTTCTAAATTTATATCCTGCTAAATATCTTATATAAATATTTTTCCCGTATAAAACTAAAATCAATTAAATAAATTTAATCAATGAATTGATGTTTGAAAAAAATGTATTAACATTGAGTATCATCCACTACAAAAATGTATTTATAGAAATAGTAAATACTTTATTTATGACACCTTTCATTATTAATTTTGATATATTAATTAAATTTTGCTTAAACCCTTAATAATATTTATTATAATATACAAAAAATATGCATGCATATGCAGGTCGCTGTATTGGAGCTATTTGAAATATGAGTGGATGAATAAAAAGTTAAGGATTTCAAATTTGAACAAGATATATAAATATATATAGGAGAGTGTGAAATAAGCACTAATTGAACATTTTTAAGGTTTTCTATGGGAGTATAGCTATTTCCTTAAGAATATTTTTGTGATAACAATGTTCTAACGGCGAAAGAAAAGATAAGAAAGAGGATGCCTGCAGACATACATGTTTCTTATTCGATTAGATTACTTTTGGACTTTGGACCAGACGAGTATGGCTGTATTCGAGATGAAAAAAATATTTCTTTGTATATTTAACCCTTTTCTTGATAATGTATCTGTAGAGATACATCAGAATTAAAAACGTAATATATTTATCAATGCTTTTGGCAATGTATCCCACAAGATACATGTGATTTTTTTAAACTACCCTCATGAATTTTTTTTAAGGGTTAAGTGCTATGAATATTATTTTGATATTCAAAAAAATAAGTCTGCCAAGTTAATATATAATAATAAATAAATAAAAAATTTTAGTCAATTCCTGCAATTGACTAAAATTTTTTTATTTATTTATTTTATATTATGGGATAGGAAGATAAACGAGCAGACGTGGGAGACCTGATGGAAAGCAATCAACGCCGCCCATAGACATCCGCAGCGTCATAGGCGTTGCAGAAGCGTTATCACCCTTTAACGAAAGTGTAGGCTTGTTTTTTGAAGGTTCCAATGACGTATCGCTTCGGAAATACCGCGGCAGGTAGACCGTTACACGGTAGTGGTGCGTGGAAAAAAATATGTATATATATATATATATATATATATATATATATATATATATATATATATATGTATATATTACTCGTTTGTACTTTTATTAACTTCAGAATGCCTCATTCCGTTGCGTGTTGGCAGAATAATATGATGATCTTTACTAAGTGGAGGGGAGGAGTTAATACCGTATTAACATCCAAATAGATTCGATGATAATGTAATATGGAAGCCAAACAAAGACAGGCTCACTCGATGCTGATAAAAACAGACACAACGGTATCATTAGTGATAGCGTTATCAAAATAATAAAAATAATGGCGCGATAACACGAGAGGGAGCCCCCGTGGATGTTGCGTCGCCAACCCATTGTACACCACCGGTGCGCTCTGTACTTGTTTGTGTCTACGGGACTCTATACTACCTGTTAAGTACTGAGCATATGTTTAAAGACATGTTTAGGATTTCATCTAGGTAACTTGTTGATATTTTTTTCTTCTCAGTCATTATACTGATAATGTATCCACCAACCTACATCAAATTATCTTTTAAACATTGTGTCCATACTACGGTTGTCTGGAAGAAATTATTACCAATAGCGGCCTTATCGCTATTAGCGATAAGACCGCCATTTGTATATAAATATTACAATCAATAATTGTATAATTTTGTTTTTGGTGTACAATAAAGAATAAATCTATCTATCTAAATATTAAAAGATTTAGACAACGAAAATCCTTTGAAAGTAGTCAAATCAACGTCTCCCGAATACGGGTGATTAGACCCGATGAGAGCTTTTGCTGTCACCCGAATATGGATGACGTGGCGGTCAATGTATTAATGTGAAAATTTATTACAACAGTTTGTGGAATTAAAAATAAATAAACATGCGCGATACAGCGCTGGGTAGATTGACAGATGTTTAGTTAAATTGTCAGACTCGCCTGGGTAAATATTTGCGGAATGCCTCAAGGTCGGCGTTGGGGCCTCTTAATGAGTAGTGTTATTCGCCCGAGCGGAATCCCCCACCCCGCTCTCATATACATTGCATTGACACAAATACACTATTATTAATGTGTGGGTACTTTTAGATTAGTTGCAGTACAAAATCTATTTGGTAGATGATAAAATGTAATACGACAGCATGAGGTGACACATTAGAATCAGTCTTTCCGTCTAAATATAACATCAATAGTATTCACATACAATACAATGCGGAATCACGTTTTAGAGAATTGTAGTTTAACGGATGAGTTAGAGCCGTTTAGGTAGACACAACGTGAGTGCACTCTAGTCTCGTTATTGTTTCTGTAAATGACAATGCGGTATATGTACGAGGGTACGAAGTATCAGCGTTAGTAGGGGAAGACCAAGAAGAACATACCTTGACCAAATTGCCGACGTTCCTAAGAGAAATCGGAGCAAAAGTACTCTTAACCGGCGAGCTAGAATGAAGAGACTGGTGAGTGTGGATCAAACAAAGAAAGTTTGCAAGGATCGTAGCGGATGGAGATCTTTGGTCTCTGTCTACTTTTACGGGGAACTGGCGTGAATATTGGCCGCGGTTAAACTGTATAGTTAAAAATGTTATATACTGTACAGTTAAAAGTATAGTTTGTTACTGTGTATTGAAAATATTGATAAAACGAGAATGCAATCTTTTTTTTTGGCACATTTTAGGTTTTAATTTCTTGTAAAAACATTGTAAATAAACGCATATAAACTGTTTTATTGTAGTATCAAAATATTCTGATTGGAGTATTTATGATGAAATTATCTGATTCGATTATTAGGATCATCAATTCGATTCGATGTCGATTATGACATTCATACAGGTATCTAGGTGCTAACTGAAACGATTTTATTTATTCTGTATTTTACGTATAAGATATTTATTTTTTTACAGCAGAAAGTAGGAGTATTTTCACGCAATCAGTTAATACTGCACGCATAAAATTAGCCCGTTTAAATTATCCGATGATAACAGATGTGAAAGTGAAGGACGGCGCGTAAATGATTTGTTTTCCTCGCCGTTGTGTACCGTCGAGTGTAAAATAAGATTTAAAATTCCCAACCAAAAGCAACGGGTAGCGTCAACCAGTATCCGAATTATTATCAATTGTGGCGAAACTGTATCGGCGGACAACGTAAAACAATCCTTATGGACGGAATGATAAGATTGTCAAAAGACAAATGATAGATGACTGAACGTTTGAAGCAATTGTATTCAATCGGTGTAACAATGGAATGTTTTTTTATTGCTATCAGAGTACAAGGTTCGCCCCGCCGCTTCTCGTTTTCAACATGTAGCTAATGGACGAAATCAACTTTAATTTCTGACGGCGACATTTTAATGCTCGACGACCGTTTGGCTCAGTGGCGGGGCCCTCCGTCCGCGGAGTCAATGGTCGTGGGTTCGATTCCCGCATCGGAATAAATATTTATATGAATTTATAAATGTTTATTCCGAGTCTGGTAACCCCCCCAATCCGCATTTCCTTTCCTGCCCCTTCCTTTCTTCTCTATCCTTTCCCTTCCTCTCCGCCAATCCACGGTCTGCCGTGCCAATGGATGCGTGGCTAGGGGCGAGCCTAGTCGCAAGCGTGCTGATCGTCCCGGGGTCGGGCTCCCCCGGGGACTATGGTGCCTTACCTCAGCATGCAGGGCTCTGCTGGGGCTGACCTCCATCCTCCCTTGCGGCTCGTGGGATTCACTAAGACGAATTTAATATACTTAATTTGTCGAAAAATGACGGCGACGTGGTTCGCCACCCGTCACGTCCTGATTCTCACGAGGGCGAAAAGCGACCAATGACGAGCCGTTTCGCTGCGATGAATGGCAGCGGATGGAACTCTGTGGTCACTGCCAACCCCTGCGGGGCATAGGCGTGAATATATAATATAATAATAATTTTAATGCAAAGATAAGAACTGTTTTATGACAAAATTAAATACATAGTATCGAATGGTTTTACAATTAATAAAATAATTTAGCAGAAGCGTAATCATAAAACTGTATTTTGAAATTTCAAACTAATTGTAATGTTAAATGCGGTTATTACAACAGCATGTTGCTGACGCGACTCACAAAACTTTATCCATCCATGAAGCTTCCAACGCACACACATACAATCGGGTATATACATACAATATATTGGTGTAATGTGTGTACGTAGGCAGCTGTTTAAAGTATGTCTATAGTTATACTCATAGCTATAGATATAGTCTTAAGCATTAGCATGTTGCTGACGCGATCCAATAGATTTTTTCCTTACCCAGAGTCTTATATCGGCTATAGAAGTTTTCACTTCAAAAATATATTACACAATTTGCATTTCGACTGGGCTATCAATGTATACAATCCTCGATTCGGAGGACGTGAATGCTACAGTAAGTTTTGTAACTAACTTGTGGTACTCCACCAACAAATTCGTTAGAAACATTGGACAAAAGTTTTGTTAACAAGAGCCGTGTGAAGATAAACGTGCTCTTTAATTGTACCGACGAGATTATATTTATTGGTGACATTGTGGAGGCAAGGTCGCGGCCTGGATCCGAATCTAGTGCGGTGTGGGTGCGGGCACTCCCTGCGAGGTTGTTACTTAGTGAACTATAAACAACACGTGGAACACCATTAACCTATCTTCACTCTATTATATACAGTATGTGACAATCCTCCAGAATACAATTATGAAAGAAAGGTTAGAATACAATTATGTATATACTAGCTTTTGCCCGCGGCTTCTTTCTCGGACTTTAATTTAGAACTATTTAAGACAAACAATCCTACGGTACATCATCTTTGTGTAACTCCAATAGTTTAGGCAGCGTACGCCAGGATAGCTCTCAGAGGCCATATTTTTCCGACTTAATTGACATGTATCGTTATATTACGACCAAAATTACATAAAATCATTACAAATTGTAGTCTATATGTTATTCCGATGTATAACCTATATTACTGTAAAGTTTCATCCAAATCCATCCAGTAGTTTTTTCGTGAAAGAGTAACAAACACAACCATACTCACAAACTTTCGTATTTATAATATTAGTAGGATAGGATAGGAAAGGTTAGAATTATGTATATATGACAATAACAGTACGTCTGCTTCCCAAGCTCACAGTCGCTTAGAGAGCTATGGAGAGAAGTATGGTCGGAGTTTCTCTGGTAAAGTAAACTCTAGCGACACCGCAGGAGTCGCGGAAGAGTTGCCGGCCTTTTCAGTTATGTTTTATGTGCAAACACAGTTGATTATGGACTGTCGAATCGTTATATATTTTTCACAGTACATACAAATATATGACTTGGGAAATCCACGCGTTATATAGACGGAAAATACGTGTTATACGAGGAACATTAAATCGCGTTATATGAAAACTCTTCATAGGAGGTTTTACTGTATGATATGAAGAAACCCGCCAGAGAACTAAAGTCACCGACATAGCCTTTCGAATTCGCAAACTGAAGTGGCAATGGGCTGGTCACGTTTGTCAGACAACCGCTGGAACAGACGAGTGCTGGAGTGGAGACTGCGTCGTGGCAAGCGTGGTGTGGCAAATATGTTGCGACGATCTGCGTAAAGCGGCGGCTGGCAGAGACTTGACGCGTGAAGCCAAATATCGGACTAGGTGGCGCTATTTCGGAGGAGATCTATGTCCAGCTGTGGACTGCCGCAGGCTGTTGTTGATTATGATATGACAATAATAATATATTAATTTTTGACTTGAAAAAAATTAATCAGAAGGGTGTATTTTTTTTCATTTATTTTTTAATATGAAGGTCGCGTCGCGAAAACCTCGCAGAGCTAACTCGAACGTCGGCGAGGCATATCTTTTATTTTTTGTTTAGCAATCAATATTTACTTGAGAATTAAGACGAATATAACCATGCACCACATGGAAACGGCTGCTTTCAGCGGTATTTCCGAACTGATATGACATTGGAACCTTCAAAAAACAAACCTATAGTGTTGCAGATATGTACGGGCGGCGTCGATTGCTTTCCACTAGTTTACATGATTATCTCCCTGTCCTATAAAAAAATAACCTACACACCTATATGATATTTGTCTAAAGAAACGTCTAACAGAATATACCGATATTCGTCGTTCATTTAAGCCATGAGCAATAGATTAGTATTTTGTATAGTATATAATTAATATTTGTATAATACAATGTACACATAATTTGTCAGACTTCCGCATATATAATTATATACATATTCTGACGAACGGACGTAAATTCAGTCCGCTAATGTTTTGCCTTCAATTCTGAACGAGGACGAGCCTTGTGCATTACGTTCACATATCGTTTTCCTTTTTTAATTGGATTATATCAGATGGTACCCCCCACCCCTCACCACCCTCCCCCTCCCCCTACCCTTCGACCATTTCCGCCGCGATGTTTCATACACTCGCCGTTCTAATTGCACAGTTAAACGGTTACTTGGCTCAACACATTGCGGACCTTATGTCCGCTCGGTTATGTCTATAGTTGCTTGTATGTGTAACAATAGCTCATTATGGCTTAACTACTCTAAATGCATTGTTCAGCATAAAGGTGGTATCACACTACAGCGTTGGAATTTAAAAAAAGTATTAACAAATACTGTACCGTAGCGTTGAGTATGTAAAAATGGTTACCTACTATTGTATAGTGCATTGTAGCTTAGCTACCGCGCTAAGTCCGGTGAGCGTTTGAGTTCCGGAGGACCAACCTACCTCCCCCTCCCCCTCCCTCCCCTCCCCTCCCCCTCCCCCTCCCCCTCCCGGCAACACTTGCACTGCCTACGGCATTGCGGATGTCTATGGGTAGCGCTGATTGCTTTTCATCACATTACACGCCTGCTCTTTTGCCTTCCTATTCCATAAAAATATCCTTTTAAGTTATGATGTTCAAGAAATAAATGTGTCCAACAAAACTTCAATATTAAGTGTTCTAATTTTCTTCTTTCTCTTAGCTCTCTCACTCGATATAAACTATCAGACATTAGACACAAAAGGACAAAGCATTATTCAAAAATTCAGTATAGCTCAGTGTGCCACGAACCTGTCGGATCTTGTTACGTGCACAGCCAGGCTTCACCGAGCCTCTTATTGTCACTTCCGAGTGGTGGCACTTTAGGCGGGACATGCGGGTGCTTTATCCAATTTTATGACATGTATTGCTTATCAAAACCACTTAAGTTCATTATTTTGTAAGTGTTGGTACATTTTTTTATGGGATAGGAAAGCAAACGAGCAGATGAAATGATGGAAAGCAATCAACGCCGCCCTCAGACATCCACAGTTTCATTGGCAGTGCAGAAGCGTTGCCGGCCTTTAAGGAAAGTGTCATTATGGGAGAGGTGAGGGAGGAGGGGGGGGGGTTGGGTCTTCGGAATTCAACCATTCACCGGATGAAAGGCGGTAGCTAAGCTACCACTCAGACGCCGGTTTTCTCCAGGAGCGTGGTACTTCCTCGGGCGAGCCGACCCATTCATGCTACAGACAAATAATATGCCATTCATGACAAAGTATTCGTCTGCAGCGTGGGTTAAAAAAAGTATGTTTAGCGCAGTTCATGTTTATAGTGATTGTGAGAGCACAAACACGTTTTTATTTTTTAAATATCATAGCAACGCATGTCGGGTAAGCAGCTAGCAAAAGAAAAATTAACATATTTATAAATTTAATTAATTAATTATATGAATGTAGACCACTTGGCGTGGAGCCAAAAGCGCTAACTACGTCCCCTCGCTGAAAATCGAAGCCTGTTATTTGTGGGAAGAACGAGACAACCCTCTCGACTCTTAATTCTTCCAATGGGTCGTTGTCCGCTAATTATTATTTTGCTATATAATTAATTTTCAAATACTTTTTATTTAAAATGCAATTTACTCCTGGATAGCGAAATGGTAACATTAGATAATGAATGCGGGAAATCGTCTATTTAAGTGCTTGCTCTTAGAATATAATGTTAATTAAAAAATGTGGACAGTGAGAATTTTTTGTATGTGTAAATACTTGTATGTGACAACATAGTAATGGATTCCCGCAAAGTAACACCTCTATTAATCATCTCAATAAAAAATGATTAACAATAGGAATATAAAGTTTGAAGAGACTAATACAAAATTTACCACTCTCAACAAATTAACGTGAAACTCATGCGTGTACTGGTTTTAGTCACCAGTCTCTTCGGAGGTGTGGTTTCATATCTCACCGCGGCCACCGTGTTGTGACCAGTGAAACACGAGAGTACATCAACAACTGGTTTATTGTGTAAAAAAAAAAAGAATTCCACCACCTATATGTTATCTGTGTGTGAGATGCATAAAATATACAAAAGTGCTGAGGTGCCGGGCGTAATGTCAAAACGGTTCGCGGACATTTTCGGCTGTTGATGACGTTTTCGTTCAGCAATTTCCACGGAACGAACCGCCTAATAAATCCGACATTTTGACTGACTTCTCCTTCTAAGAGTTTTTCGCCGACTTGCGAAGGTTGGCAGCCAATTCAGCACAACTTTCCTCTTCCTTCGCGTGGTGCAGCAGTTCTCGAGCACTCGCTATCCCGGTCCACTCCCTGATATTACGTAGCCAAGACTTTCTTTTTCGATCAACTTGTCTTTTGCCCGTGATTTGTCGCATCATGATCAGTTGCGCCAATTTGTACCTGTCATGTCTTATGATATCATCCAGGTAAGCAACTTTTCTGCCTTTACCGGTCTGCACAAGTTCACGTTTTTGTTTGACTTCTCTCTGGAGAACCTCGTCATTGGCCACCCTTTGAGCCCAGCTGATAGCGAGCATCCGTCTATATGCCCACATTTCGAATGCTTCTATATGTTTTCTGAGGTCTTCTTTGATTGACAACGATCCAAATTTTCAAGATAAAGTATAAAATACTGTCGCTAAACATGCAACTAAAATGTTAGCTTCACAAAACAAGCGAAAGGTTAGTTATGATGAAGTTATTACGAATTTGCATTACTAGAATTCTTGGAGTTATCACAAACAAAAGAAACTTTAATGAAATGGGATAATTCCACGAATGTTTGTTTACTTGGGATATCAGTACAAGAACAAACAATACAACTAGACGATACATTTGAAAAAGCCCAAATATTTTTTATGTTACAAGTGTTAAGCGATACGTGCTCCAACAATAGGGGTTTGATAATGTATAGGTGTCCGGTGTTAGAATTAGATTTTTAACAACTATTATCAAACAAGGTATATTTGTATTGAGTTACAAGTTGAATAATGTTCCCTTGTGTGTGTGTGTTCAACGCATTCCTTGACAACGGATGCGTCAGACGACACAATGAAGCCGAAATTTGCGTGGGAACCCGTGTGCTGGGACGTTTTCGTATATATGAAAGTGTTATTTGCTAAGAGATTCGTTCGTTTCTTTGTTTCTTTATCACGAATACTGGTTCGATACATAACGGCTCTATCCTTTTCATACATACATACATATCGTCACGCCTATTTCCCGTATGGGTAGTCAAAGACCAGAGATCTCCATCCGCTACGATCCTGGCACTCTTTCCTTGCTTCCTCCACACTCACCACGCACCCGTCACCTCCGCCAGCTGCCATGCTGCACCACGACAGCGTTATCAACATAGTAATTGTGTTAACATATTTTTTATAATATTTACTATTATATTTATGTTATTCGGACCATAAGTTTAAATGAGCATTAATAATATATAAATTCCGTCAATTAGTTGTGGAGACATCCGTCAGTCAGTTCACGCAGTGATTATGTTGCCAAAAGAGTACGCGTGCCCACAAGGCCGTCTTAATAAATCACTCCGATAGTAATGTATTATTTATGCTTAAAGCAATCTTCTTCTATGAGTGCTATTCCGACTTGCGACGGTTGGCAGCCAACTCTCGTCCTCCTTCGCGAGGTGCAGCTGTTCTGGAGCACTCGCTATCCCGGTCCACTCCCTGATATTACGTAGCCAAGACTTCCTTCTCCGACCAACTTGTCTTTTGCCCGCGACTTTTTCAATCATGATTAGTTGCAGCAACTTGTACCTGTCATGTCTCATGAGACATAGTTGTTTACCTGAGTCATATCCATGATATGACCCAGGTAAACAACTTTTGTACGATTGTTGTTTTTGCTTGATTTGTTGCAACTTTTTAAGTCCAGCTAAAAGCGAGCATCCGTTTATATGGGCAAATTTCGCTTCTATACGTGTTCTAAGGTCTTCTTTAAGCGTTCAAGCCTCACATCCGTATATGTACGCTTAACTTGAACTGTTACATCTGACCCTTTCTTATAAGAACGGATCAGATGTAATAGTGGAGTATTCTAGTGCGCGAGGAAAGTTTGACGTTGCGATTACATCTTGTTGAAAGAGTTACAAGCGATTTCAATAAAATATATTTAATGCCTAGTCCACAATAAAGGTAGCTCAGGTCATCCAACATCGAGACCAATTTTTTGCTGTTGGGAAACCAATATAATGTATTATTGGTACGTAGTAACTTTCGCTCAGATGTATATTTTTTAATTCCACTTTGGGTTTAGTTCTGATGACATTACTAGCACTGATCTGTTAAAGGCTGTTCATAATAACGATAGAAGTTTTCTAGAAGCAAAGTTACACAATTTAAGTAGATAGAGAACCAGATAACCAAAAAGTTGACTGTGTAGTGTAGATAGACAATCTATTAGATAGATATTATACTATATATAGACTGTTTATTGTTATATAAAATTGCGATGATGGGTTTTAACAAGAGTGTGTTTCGTGTGTTGGTGAAGGTGTACGCGTCGCCCAGCCGGCGGAAGATGGATACGAAGGGCGAGGGGGAGGAGATGACCTACCCCCACATCTGCTTCATGGTGGACAACTTTGACGAGGTAACGAACCTGATGTAATAATCCATATCATTTCCGAATTAAGAATCACAATTGAATATTTCTGTTTACTGTGTCCGAATACATCCGAATTTTTTATCACAGTCCCGTGTCGAAAATTACTTTAAGTGGATTGTATAAGAATTGTTGTAGAGACAGATTTTTTTAATGGGATAGGAAGGCAAACGCAGACGTGTCACCTGATGATAAGCAATTAACGCCGCCCATAAAAACCCGCAATGCCATAGGCAGTTAAGAAGCGTTGCTGGCCTTAAAGGAAAGTGTTGTTATGGGAGGGGGGAGGAAGGTTGGACCTCCGGAACTCAACCGCTCACCGTACGAAGCGCGGTAGCTAAGCTACCACTCAGACGCCGGTTTCATGCTACAGACATATATGCCATTCCTGATAAAGTATTCGTGCGTATTCTTGATGAAGCAGCGTGGCTCTTTCACTGAAAATAACTTGAAATAGATCTTCATATCTTAAAATAGATCTTAAAATAGATCAGATTCAAGATCTATTTCAAGTTATTTTTATTCCACAACCAATGTACATGTGGACACATTACATACAGTTATTGCACGCAGTAAATGGAATTGAAATTTTAAAATACATACAGTTTTTATTTCTGTCGGCAGTCCTCATGATTGCCTCAGATTTTTTTTAAGGAGACGTCTATTTATAACAGATTACCGATGACACATTGGTGCATGTTATCGTTAGTTACTAATACAACTACAGCTTTACTGAAATACATAAAATATTACTTATCGACTCGATTACCTGTGTGTGTTCCGATAAGTGAAACAATAAAGCTTTGATTGCCTACTCAAGTTTTTACGGACCGACGTATAAACATACATAATTTGAATTTAATTAAATGTGTTTCTTTGTAATATAAACTGGGATATCCACATCCACAAGGGTGTGGGATCGAGTCTCGAGTATGAACCCAATTGCTCGCGCAGCAACTTAAAGGGACGATCGCTCCCTAGTTCTAGATGGCGCGTTTTTGTGCGTCCTTTAACGACTTCGAGCTGTGGCTGAACCTATTCCTACGTTAGGTCTGTCGATGGGAGCCAGGCGGTGACAGAAGGATATCGTTTTGGAGCAGGCGTCCCTCAGGGGACGAGCTTGGACGGGAGCAAGGCTTTGTAGGTGTGAGTGTGGTTCATTGTCGGCTCGGTCAAACATTTTTCGAGCCACCCGAATCATAAACTCATGGATGCTCTCCACTCTGAGGTCCCTCGATATTACGTCATTACGTACATAGCGAGCCGCAAAAACTGCTTATATAAAAATGTATATTTTACGATTGAAATATCTATTTTACGATTGAATTGAAATTTTATATTTTACGATTGAATTGAAAATACATATTTTATGATTGAATTGAAAATATATATTTTACGATTGAATTTGAAATGTTGTTTGCAAAAACTGATTAATATATATTTTACGATTGAAAGACTATTGATGTGGAAGCGAACGAGGAGAATGGTTTGCGATGACAGTTATTTATAATTTTCCTTAATTAAAACATTATTTTCGTGATTTTTTTTTCGTTTTATAGGAAGCAATCAACGTTGCAGGGTTGCAGGCCTTTGAGACCTGCTTGTTTTTGAACGTCTGTCTTCCTGTCCTGTGTTCCTGTCGCCTGTCTCCCGTAGGGGTAAGCGGAAAGAGCTTCCTCCGCACTCATCCATCCTTCCTCTCACATTCATAGTAGGAATCAGGAATCATGACGTGACGGGTGACGTAACGCGTCACGTCGCAGTCATTTTCAAATAAGTTAGGATAAACAAGTCTGTTATGATTATTAATGGAGTCAGGTGTTACTTTGCGGAAATCCATTACTATATGGACAGTCAAAAGTTTTACTTAGCTAAGATCCGCGACAAGCGAAACAATAACAGAAAATTAATACGGAAAAAAGATGGAAAAGTGCTAATGTGTGTTTGTTGTTGTGTATAGTGGTTGGTGGGTGGAGAATTGATGGCCGACTTTCGGTAAGTTTTTGGTTTAAGTTCCAAATAAATCCACTTAACCCAACAGAAAAGAATACGTTATTAATTTTCTGTTATTGTTTCGCTTGTCGCGGATCTTAGCCAAGTAAAACTTTTGACTGTCCATAAAGTCTGTTATGAATAATGTAGTTACAATATGTTGGTAGAATATTAAAAAGTAATAAATGGCTTCGCGCATATCCTCATAAATAGATCACATAAGTTGATCCGCGCGAAGAGCATCACGCTCGAGTGGTGTTACAACAGATTACGATGGATTATGTATTTATACAGATATTATAACCGTACAAGTGTAGGCTACATCTCTACTGCCGGGTACAAACATAGAACGAGCAACACCTGGTAACGCCATTAGGGCTATTTTTCCACAGCCTATATATGTCCCACTGCTGAGCACACGGGCCTCTCCATTTCTAAAGAAACGGACATTAACCCACCACGCTTGTCCAATACGGATTGTCGGTTACCAGACTCGGAATAAATATCTGTAGGCGATACATATTATTTATTCCGATGCGGGGATCGAACCCGTGACGCTTGACTCCGTGGGCGGGGGGCTGCGCCACTGAGCCGTCGTCGATCAATTGGTCGTCAATCATTAGGGTTACCAGGTGTGAAACTGGAATATGTATCTGTATCTGTTTATAGCCTTAACTCAATATATATTTTTAAAATGAAATTTAAGTTTTTACTCTTAAATCAACAAAAAAAAGTATGTTTATTGTATGTGTATTATATACGTATATTACCTTATCGTATTATATTAATATTATTTCGATAGTAAATATATTTTATATAATTACATAATATATATAAATTATGAAGTTATATCCGTGCGTTATCAGTTAGAAACAATAAGGCCGCACTGAGAATCAGCGTTGTAGCTTGCCGCGGCTTTTTGCTGAGTATGGACCTTTTCATAATCCATACTGCAGTGTAGGTAACACAGTATACTATTATTATGTAATCCATACTGTAGTGTAGATAACACAAGTATAATATTAGGTCGGGGCAAAAGTATTTTCGTATTTTGAATGTATTATTAGTAATCAAACCTCTTTGGCTGCACTGAATGTAACTGGCTGGTTTTAATACCATATTAAATGTGACATTCTGAAGATGCAATAAATAAAAAAAAAACTAGTTCCCGCCATTTTTCAATTGTTTTTCAAGCAAGCAAAATGAACGTATGTGACGAAGAAATTCGATACATTTTAAAGTTTTATTACAAAAAAGGTAAAAATGCGACGAACGCCGCGAATAAAATTTGTGCGGTTTACGGACCTAATGCGGTATCAATAAGAGTAGCACAAATGTGGTTCAAGCGTTTCAAGTCTGGAAATTTTAGTGTGAAAGATGAGGTTCGCTCTGAACATATACAGATAAAATCAGTGCCATCTTTGAGAAAGTGCTTTCTCTCTCTTGCAGCTACGACTGTGCTGAAGAAACTGGATGTTGATCATAAAACAGTTTTACGTCATTTACGAAAGTCTGGGTACAAGTAAAAACTTGACATTTGGGTACCACATGATCTCACTTAGAGAAACCATGACACCAGAATGACAACGCCAGACCGCACTCATCTATAGCCACGCAGCAAAAATTGAGAGAGCTTGGCTGGGATGTGTTGATGTATCCTCTGTATAGCCCTGACCTTGCTCCATCAGATTTCTACCTGTTTCGGTACTTGCAGAACTCTTTAGGAAGCATAAAGCTAACCTCAAAAGAACACTGTGAACACTACCTGTCAAGATTTTTTTAATCAAAAATCTCAAAATTTCTACAGGAATGGGATCATGGCACTACCCACAAGATGGCAACAAGTCATCGATCAAAACGGCACATACATATTATAAATAAATAAAAAATGATACGTAAAAAAAATATTTTCCTTTGTATGAACAATACGAAAATACTTTTGCCCCGACCTAATATTACTATGAGTTGTATATTTTTCTTTTCCTATTACTTTTGTTTGTAATAATTTTAATTTTGTTTGTTATACTTTTAAATATAATATATTCTATATTAATATTCTATTCTACATATTATATTCTATATTATATATAGTTATTATAATTTTTATTTCTTTACTTTATGTGTATATACTTAGTTTATTGTTTTGTGGATTACGTAATAAAGTTTTCTTTCTTTCTTTCGATTTGTTCAAAATACGCAGTAGATATTTTTATGTAGATTTTACATTATTGTCGCTTGTAAGTTGCTTAGAATAGAAAGCACACACGAATCGTTCCTCGGTCAAAAAATAAAGAGTAATGAAAACATTTTCGTTCCTAAATACATAGAGTCAACAATGCGTATTGTTTCCTCGGGACAATGGGGGTATATGCATAAAAGTTTTGCTACAACTAATATACTGGTTGAGCGCCGGTATGGGATTAACGTGAAACAATACACACACAGTTAGCGTGCCGGGGGAGGCAGCCTCCCAGTGGAGTTGTTTGTTTGTGGCTTGCAAGTCTTTATAACTAAATGCAGACGAATAACTATAAACGAGGTCGGTCCAAACAGGCTTCTTATCAAGTCAGTCAAAGTTAAAGCTTTTTTGTCACCGTCGCTATGAAAAAAAATCTTTTCAACGTAGTAGAGGACTTTGAATTGTATAATATAATATAGGTGTCTGGTTCCAGAATTAGGTTATACTTATTCCGCTGGCTCAATGACCCGAAGTGGATCTTCTGAGATCTTCTGAGACGAGAGTTCTCCATCTTACCCTGTCTCGCGCTAATTCCCGCCAACTGCTGGCATGAAGTTTGCGCAGGTTAGCATCCACCTGATCTCTTCAGCGATATCTGGGTCGACCAACTGGCCTTCGACCACTTGATCGACACAAATAGGCCCTCCTCACACTCCGATCCTCGCCGATTCGCTCAAAGTTACCGAGCCAATGAAATCGATGTGCTTTAACCTCGACCATAATGTTTGGCTGGTGCACCAGGTCTTCTGTCTCGTCATTTTTTCGGATTCTCCATCCTCTCTTCTGGTTCTGCCCACAATCTTACGGAGAATTTTTTTTCTTACGGAGAGAGGAGGAATTTTAGAGGAGAATCTTACGGAGAATATTCTCTATAAGATTCTCCGTAAGAATTAGGTTATACGTCGAATGATTAGCAAATGTATGTAATTGATTACTTTCTGCCAATATTGAAAAATAATTCTGCCTTCGCTTTACGCCCATGGCTTCAACAAGAAGATAGCATTTTTCCTTACACTCTTAGAGAGACCATGGAGCTTCTTCGTTATTTTTACCTAATAAAGTACTAATCCGTTTCGACGATATTCCCTAACCACTTATATCACGTCACTGGCCTTTTTTCTGTGGACCACTTTTTTGTGTGTGTAACCTCATAAACAAAGGCAAATATCGTCCGCAAGGTTAACGGCATCCCGACGTGACTAGTTCAGCGAGTGGCACAGAACACTGTGGCTCGATTCCAAGAGTGTGCCCGACGTGGCGGTCAAAATTTAGACAAAATGATTTTTTAAGAAATTAAACCTGCGCTTCTCTTCTTCGTTAAAGTTATTGAATTTTTCATAACCTTTCTAATTTTTTAATATTTATGTTGGAAAACCTAAGTCTGCCACGGGACATCCTATACTAGCTTGCTATTTGTCTTATAGCTGCTTGTGGAACTCTCACCGGTTCAATTCTCAACTCTCAATGCTTCTCTGTATTCTATGTTAACGTAGCGCTCTGTATGCCGGTGGAAGAGAGACATAATACCGGACTCACGAAACCAGCGCTCTTTGATATGGCGTTTAACGGCGTTGTAAAGTTTAAAATAAACACCATGATGCGACGCCGAAATAATGTTGGACGAAAGAGTCCTACACGAAACGAAAACGGTCAATAGGTGTTATATACGGAGACAAGTGAAACGACAGCCTGCTTAGCGCGAACTGTTTATTGCATCAATTAGTGATACATATAATATAATATATGTATCACTAATTGACGCACTATATAATAATATAATATAACAGTCACAGATGATACATATAATAACTATACATATAGCCAAAACCTCACCCCTTGGCTTAAAATTATATATTTTTTATGGTATAGGGGGCCAAAAGCAAACGAGCAGGCGTGTCATCTGATGGAAAGCAATCAACGCCGTCCATAACCATCCGCGACCTATTGGCTCAGTGGCGAAGCCCTCCGCCCGCGGAGTCACTGGTCGCGGGTTCGATCCCCCCATCGGAATAAATATATGTATGAATTTATAAATATTTATTCCAAGTCTGGTAACCACTCCAATCCGCATTTCCTTTCCTGCCCTTTCCTTTCTTCTCTATCCTTTCCCTTCCTTTCCGCCAATACACGGTGTGCCGTGTCAATGGATGCGTGACTAAGGGCGAGCTTAGTCGCAAGCATGCCGACCGTCACGGGATCGGGCTCCCCCGGGTACTTTGTTGCCTTGCCTCAGCATGCAGGGCTCTGCTGAGGCTGACTTCCATCCTCCCTTGCGGCTCGTGGGATTCACTAAAGCGAATTTAATATATCTAATCTGCTGAAAATGACGGCGACGTGGTTCGCCACCTGGCACACCCTGATTCTTACGAAGGCGAGAAACGACCAATGGAGAGTCGTTTCGTTGCGATGAATGGAAGCGGATGAAGCTCTGTGGTGTCTGCCAACTACTGCGGGGGAAAGTCGTGAATATATAAAAAAAGTGGAGTATTTGGGAACACTCCCGTTCCACACTTAACCTGGAAAGGACATACTTAATAAAGGATTATTAAGTGTGAACGGTGAACTCAAAATATTTCGAGGTTCGCATCTATAGCCACACTGATGGCACACCACTCTACTATCGCCTCGCAGACACACAAACCTGAAACTTGGGATACAAGTTGTGATTTTGCCGCAACAAAAAATTGTTTATGGCAAAATCATCGAGGTTCAAACATCTTTATTCTCTTCGTGGGTAGGATAACTGGTATAGAAAGAAGACCCAGTAATATTTTGGTCTCGCATTGTGTATCTCTTTAAGTAATATTTTTGTATCGCATTGCGTATCTATCCCAGTAATATTTTGGTCTCGCATTGTGTATCTCTTTAAGTAATATTTTTGTATCGCATTGCGTATCTATCCCAGTAATATTTTGGTCTCGCATTGTGTATCTCTTTAAGTAATATTTTTGTATCGCATTGCGTATCTATCCCAGTAATATTTTGGTCTCGCATTGTGTATCTCTTTAAGTAATATTTTTGTATCGCATTGCGTATCTATCCCAGTAATATTTTGGTCTCGCATTGTGTATCTCTTTAAGTAATATTTTTGTATCGCATTGCGTATCTATCCCAGTAATATTTTGGTCTCGCATTGTGTATCTCTTTAAGTAATATTTTTGTATCGCATTGCGTATCTATCCCAGTAATATTTTGGTCTCGCATTGTGTATCTCTTTAAGTAATATTTTTGTATCGCATTGCGTATCTATCCCAGTAATATTTTGGTCTCGCATTGTGTATCTCTTTAAGTAATATTTTTGTATCGCATTGCGTATCTATCCCAGTAATATTTTGGTCTCGCATTGTGTATCTCTTTAAGTAATATTTTTGTATCGCATTGCGTATCTATCCCAGTAATATTTTGGTCTCGCATTGTGTATCTCTTTAAGTAATATTTTTGTATCGCATTGCGTATCTATCCCAGTAATATTTTGGTCTCGCATTGTGTATCTCTTTAAGTAATATTTTTGTATCGCATTGCGTATCTATCCCAGTAATATTTTGGTCTCGCATTGTGTATCTCTTTAAGTAATATTTTTGTATCGCATTGCGTATCTATCCCAGTAATATTTTGGTCTTGCATTGTGTATCTCTTTAAATAATTTTTTTGCATCGCATTGCGTATCTCTTCCAGTAATATTTTGGTCTTGCATTGTGTATCTCTCCCAGTAATATTGTGTCCGTATTACTATCGCATTAGCATTATAATGGTAAACGGAGCTCATACCTTCTCTGCCTGTTTAGTTAAATACAGGAGAAGACGATGCTCAGGCAATTGACGTAAACTTTGTTAATTATAACGACCACTATTAACTAACAACAACGATTACTTAACTGCATGCCATAACTATTAATATGTCCGGGTATTAGTATAATGAGCGTCTATTAACACATAGAATAATACCTGCTTTGGTTATACCGAGGCAGTGATGCATTGTCATCTAACGACATCTGGAAAAACCCGCTCGGCGGAAAACTATTGGTTTTCTTTGATTTGTAAATAATATTATGTATACTATTTGAAATATTTTTTAATGTCAACCTTTGAATAGGCATCTTCTTATTTCGACCAATTTAATTGTATGTAAAAAGTTATATTAAAATAACTGATACGACATTGAAACCTGCCTACAAAAAACAAACTTAATCGTATGTCATACACTTTACAACCACGAGCTATATGAGCAGCCGAACGTCATCAAAACCATTAAGATTGGACGCCTTCGTTGGCTGGGCACGTGTTTCGGATGGACGAGGCTAGAGTACGCAAACGCCTACTCGACGGCAAACCAGATGGTCGTAGAAGCCGCGGAAGGCCTAAGCTCAGATGGCTAGATGTGTCGAGGACGACTTAAAGGCAATCGGTGTGAGGGGCTGGTGGCAAAAAGCTAAACGAAGATCTGCTTGGAAAAATTGACTGGATCAGACTAAGGCCCACCTGTGGCTGTAATGCCTTGATGATGATGATGACTCGTATGTCAGAGGCCGGAAACGCATTTGTGATGCCTATGGTGTTGTACAGGAGAAACTCTCCTATTTGTTTTAAATGTCAAGTTGGAAAACATACTAATAATGTTGTTAACTGTGTGGTCGCAGTGAATCACAGTTGTTTTGTTACATGTGTTGATTGCACCATTGAGATAATCAGGAAATATAGATCATGAACGCGGAATGTCGGAGCCACCGTGGTGTACTTTGTTCTGCTTATTGATTAAGTCCTTTTTTATGGGATGGGAAGGCAAACGAGCATGCCTGTCACCTGATGGAAAGGAACCTACGCCGCCCATAGATATCCGTAGCGCCATAAGGCAGTGCTTCTGCACTTTTAGGCGTTGCCGGCCTTTAAGGAAAGTGTGGTTGTGGGAGGGGGTGAAGGAGCGGAAGTTGGGCTTCCGGAACTCAACCGCTCACATAATGAAGCGTGGTAGCTAAGCTACCACTCAGATTTTCTGCGGGAGGACTTTCACACAAATAATATGCAATTCTTGACAAAGTATTCGTCTGCAGCGTGGCTCTACCACTAGTAATGATGATATGATTACAATTGTACAAATAACATTTTTTAACTTTACATAGAAAGACTAACTGAAACTTTATGAATCATTTTGTTTATTGTACCTAATTAAAAACCTCCTATTGCGATACAAAATTAGTCATCAAAAATATCTTTAGTTATTCCCATTGTGTACACATTATTTCCGTAACCTCTATAGTTTATAGATTAAAGATCATTCTGTCATCATTCAGTGCAAAACAACATCCTTTAGGGTTAATAATTATTTTAATTTATTCACGATGAGTATAAAATTTATATATTTTGTATGATTTATGTTTCTGTGGTTATGCTTTGTTTATGCCATTTCAATTTTGTGTATGAAACCTGTACAAGTTTGTGTATGGGCAGACCGGCGCTAGGTCGGCAAGAAATCGGGTGTTGGAATGCTCCACGCTTTATGTTATGATACAAACAAGTTTTCTGTCTCAAACCGTCGCCATATAGAATTGCATATGTTTGTCTCCACGACATTGTTGTTGTCTCGCTCGGCGCGCGTACACTCGCACCTACGTTGTTCCGCAACACACACGAACACGTCCTTCCTGCGTGTGCGCCAGAATTACAATTTATAAATAAAATTGACCAAGCTTAAAAGACGTATCCGCGCTGAGGGATCCGCACAATATTTTTGCATGCTTAAGTTTACATGTTGAGGTACGTTTAGCGATAGGACGGCAAACGAGCAGGCGTGTCACCTGATGGATAGCAATCATAAGCATTGCCAAATTTATAAAGCAAGCCTACACAAAGGCTTGTTTTTTGATTGATTATGACCACATTTATTGACCAGATGTAATACGCTAATAAGTGCTATTAGGCTTGAGTTAAATCTCATTAAATATACATGAGCAAACATTGCCGCTTATCGATATAGTTTTCGTAGTGACTGTTATATAATATCGTTGGCCAGGACACTCATAAATAACAACCTGATCGCCGATAGCGTCGACAGCTGATAATACTTTGTTTTGTTTGCGAACTTAATGTTTGCTTCCGATTTTTACTGCCCACAAAATATAGTTCGAATGAGTCGATATTTTGGGTCATATTTGACGACATTTAGGACATTTCTCATTTATATTTTATACACTTGTGTACAATGCAGTAAATATGTACTTAATAATAAGGAAATAAAACTATTTTAACTGCGTAACTTACTAACAGAAATTAACGATAAATTGAAAAAAGAAATTGCAAATAGATTTCGACACTAAAATAATAAGTATGTATAAATATATATATTCTTTACGGTACACCAAAAACAGTTATATAGTAATTGATTATATATAATAAATACAAAGGGCGATTTTATCGTTAATAGCGACTTCTTCCGGCCAACTGTATGTTTATTTATTTAAAAAGAATATTCTCCTAATTTAGATTTTATATAATTAAAATATTTTTTTATTTTTCAATTTATTTTTATTATTAAGGTATTAGGTAGTGCGTACTGTTTGGGTATCTTTTCTTTATGTTGGAAATATATAATTTCTCATTAGGTATCACTAATTGGATGTAATAATACGTCGGTTCGGTTGCAGTCCATGGCTTCGTCTACTTGAAGGTCTTATTAATTAACCTAAGTGGTTTAAATTGTGAGCGCGCTGTGTGATATGACTTATGGTTTGTGATTATATGTTAGAGTGGTGCATAAACGTATAATAAATAATAAAATATTCTAAAACTGATACTTATAGATAAATGAATGTTTTTTAAATCAGAGCATGAGTGTCACCTGGTGGTAAGGAGGCCGTGCGTAAAAGACTGACGGCCTGCAATGAACCCAAGATTCAGCCATATCTAAACGACCTGAAGTCGATATCAGTGGGGTTTGTCTGCGACAAGTCAAGAACACACAGCAACACGTTGCTGTGCCGTTGTTCTCGGGATAAATAAAAAAAGATTGAATACTACAGTGATAAAAATATCTCAGTAATATAACGTTGTTTGCCAGTTATTATCATATACTTTCCTCGCGTCTGAAATCAGATAAGCTTGTAGACCTTATCAGTAACAAATAGGCGCTGTCATTATTTTGATACTACGAGGACGAGTATCCAATGATTTGTTGATTAGGTTTGATGAGGTGCTCTGTTAATGCTACTCAATTGGTTTCACGCTTTTTGTCGCATCGCGAAGTACGGGAGTGAACTCGTTGACCGAGACAACTATGGTAGCCTACGATCCCCTCCACTCGCGTCCTATGTTGCTTCTCTTTTTTTTAATGTCGGGAAAGTAATTGACAAGTCTATAGGAATTCACAATAACACATGTACGGTTCGCTTCACTACTACTGTGTGTCTCACTGAACTAAAAATATATTGAAAATAATCGGATCACCATTGTGCCCTCTACGTGTCCAGACGATTTATGGCGTAAAATCCGGGAGTGAACATTTTCGGTCGTTGAATAATTTGATGAGAGAGTGTCATACTTTGCCTTAATCCTGACAAGAGAGTATCTTGTCAGCAAAGAGTAATTGTTAGAGGAATTAGTTGTTCGGGATAATCCCGGCCACTGGATTTCACTAACGCGCAACTCTAAGTTTCTTACCCACCATCTGGATGAGTGGCAATCCACTACGGTGCGTTTTTATAGAAACTTCTTTCCACACACCACTACGATGTAGAAACAGCTACCTCCAGCAGTGTTTTCGAACTAATACGACTTTTCAATCTTCAAAAAACAAGCTTACACATTTCTTAAAGGCCGGCAATGCTTCTCCAATGCCTGTGGCATTGCGAATGTCTATGAGCGACGTTGCTTGCTTTCCATCGGGTGACACGCCTGCTCGTTTGCCTTCCCCTTACTGTCCCATAACAAAAAAGTTCTCTTCCTTCCTCTCTAAGCTTGCGACCATTCAACTCACTCCGCCTTAGCGCCAACTCATTAGATAACAAATAATTAGTTAAGTCATAATGTTATTATTGCTTCATGAGTAATTATTGGTTTGCACTGAATCATGAAGATAGCGTGTGTAGAGCCAGCGTATATGGCTGCCGATCCAGAGTTCTGATGCGCGCGAACCACAGTGAGTCAGCTGTGACGCCGTGATGATCCGTGTCCGCTATATTTAACTGTGACGGAGCGCGATGTCATCGTGTCACGCTTGGACACACGGACACACACGCCACGGGACGCGTCCTGATTCTAGCACGGGAACAATCCGTGTCCGGTCCCTCCCGTGTAGCGGTCGCATCACAACTCGCACCATCGGGATATACAAGTATATTATCTTAGCTACGGGTTTATTTTATCGACCAGTATACATACATATCGACTAGAGGAAACTTACTTGCTGTAAGTAGAAAATGACGTATTTTCGTAAATGGTTTATACACTATTTGCATACATACATACATATAGTCACGCCTGTGTCCTCTAGAGTTAGGCACACCTTCCTTGCTTCCTCCATACTCATCCATCTTTCCATCCATCCTTCCTCTCGCATTCATCTTAGCGAATTGGCTCTCCGTTAGTCGCTTCTCGCCCTCGTGGGTATTAGGACGTGACGGATGGCAAACCACTTCGCCGTTCGATTCACAAAAAAGAACTGCTTTGAATACTGTGTTTATTTTCCCAATCCTTATCATCAGAGTACAGGAATACAACAGGCATATCATTAACGTTGCCACTCGTCACCGGCCTGTGCTAGTTTCAGCCTGGTATTAATTTAAGCCTGGTTGTAGTGTCGTTGAACCCTCGTCTATCATTCGACCGGGCAGACAGTATGCAGGTGAGGTTTAACTAATACAGAAGATCCAGAAGCTTAAAATGTTACATATATCTGAAATTCTTCTGCCACTCAGTCAGTCAAAATAACGATCGTTATTTTAACTGTCAATAATTAATATTGTGGACCATTAAGTATTTTATATGTGGTGATTATTTTTATGTATAACTATAAAAAATAAATATTTACGTTATTTGTGGCGGCAGTCCGTAACACCCACACTTGTAGTGAATAGTCAACACACGTGTGACAACGCTGACCTTTAGCTTGTTTGTAATAATACGAAATATTTAAAACTTTCAAATATACATATACATACATACAAACGTCTTTTTTAAGGGATAGGAAGGCAAACGAGCAGGCGTTTCACCTGATAGAAAGCAATCAACGCCGCCCATGGACGTACGCAGTGTCATAGGCAGTGCAGAAGTGTCGTCGGGCCCTAAGGAAAGTGTAATTATGTGAGGGGGGAGAGGGGTTGGACCTGCGGAACTAAATCACTCACCGTACGAAGCGCGGTAGCTAAGCCACCACTCAGACGCCGGTTTTCTGCGGGAGTGTGGTACTTCTCCGGGCGAGCCGGCCCGTTCACGCTACAGACTAATATGCCATTCTTGACAAAGCGTTTCCATAATCCACACTGCAATATAGGTAACACATTATACTGTTATTACGATTTTTATTTTAGTTTTTTTTCTTTTCCAATAGGAAAATTAATATTATTACAAAGAAAAGTAATAACTTTTCTTTGTAATAATATTAATTTTGTTTGTTAATTATAATTTTTATTTATTTTATTATTCTTTATTTTATGTGAGAATCAGGACGTGACAGGTGGCGAACCATGTCGCCGTCATTTTCGGCAAATTAGGTATATTAAATTCGATTCACGAGTGACGAAAAGCGACCAATGACGAGCCGTTTCGCTGTGGTCTCTGCCAACCCCTGCGGGGGATAGGCGTGAATATATAATAATAATAATAAAATATTTTATGTGTATAG
This sequence comes from Baronia brevicornis, assembly GCA_031353405.1. Classification (NCBI taxonomy): domain Eukaryota; kingdom Metazoa; phylum Arthropoda; class Insecta; order Lepidoptera; family Papilionidae; genus Baronia; species Baronia brevicornis. Next base: position 342,586 of record JASFAT010001399.1, on the reverse strand, counting down.
ATTACTTTGTTTACTGTATTGTAGATTATGTAATAAAGTTTTCTTTCTCGCTTTCTTTCTATTCTGTACGAAATTTGGATGGGATATCCCATCCTACTATCCTACTTCCTACTAATATTATAAATACGAAAGTTTGTGAGTATGGATGTATATTTGTTACTCTTTCACGAAAAAACTACTGGACGGATTTGGATGAAACTTTACAGTAATATAGGTTATACATCGGAATAACATATAGGCTACAATTAAAAAAATAAAAAAAAATTGTAATGATTTTATGTAATATACATGTCAATTAAGTCGGAAAAAAATCCGGAAAACAGAGCTATCTTGGCGTACGCTGCCTAAACCATTGGAGTTAAACAATGATGATGTACCGTAGGATTGTTTGCCTTGAATACTTCTAAATAAAAGTCCGCGACAGCATATATCTACCTTTACCTAAAAAACAAATATTTATTTAAAATGATCTGTCACAAAACTTAATGTGGCAGACCAAATTCCACGCGAGCGAAGCTGCGGGCAAAAGCTAGTAATGACATAATTCTGCAAGCGGGTGGGCTGCACCGCGTGTAGTCGGTACGGCGTTATCGGGCGTCCATCGGCTGCGATAACGCAGCACCTTATCGGACAACACGATTGATCGCTCCGTTGATCGGACGCGCTTCCATTTTTATCATAACAGCTATGTTCACGTTGATATGTCCGGCGTTAAATGATGGTCGTCCCTTAATTCGGATTACGCTTTGCGCTGAGGTTGTGAGAGGAAGAGCCACGCTGTAAACGAATACTTTGTCAAGAATGGCATATTTTTTGTCTGTAACATGAATGGGGCGGCTCGCACGGGGAAGTACCACACGCCCACAAAAAACCAGCGTTTGAGTGGTAGTTTAGCTACTGCGCTTCGTCCGATTTTTCGTCACTTTCCTCCCCCCTCTTTCTCCCGCCTCCCATAACGACACTTTTCTTACAGGCTGACAACGCTTCTGCACTGTCTGCTGCAGATTACTGTGGGCGTCGTTGGTTGCTTCCCATCAGATGACACGCTATAGGAAGGCAAACGCGCAGAAATGTCGCCTGATAGAAAACAATCAACGCAGCCAATAGATATCCCCAGTTTCATAGGCAGTGCAGAATCGTTGTCACAGGAGATCGAAGACAGTTTACCGGATGCGGTTAAAACCTAATGGTTATTTTCTGCCGATTTCTCCTTTTGTAACGATATTACAAGGCAGACACTTTAGAATTTTCTTGGAGTTTATGATTCTGTCATCATTGGGTTCGGTCGGGATATGAATCCAAAACTCGTGTGTGAGAATTAGCCAATGAAGGTCAAATCGCATAATGTGCAGCGACGCCATCATAGTCAGTTAGTTGACTGTGGTGACCAGAAACAGACGCATGGTACAGGTTGTACGGAACGGCTCCCGAAAATTAAATCATAGCGCAAGTAGTTATTAACGAATGATCGCGTGTGAACTTGTTTGGTGTCCTGTGTGCAGGTTTTCTGCGACATCGTGGTGCGGGACGGGGAGATGGTGTGCGTTGAGCTGGTGGCACAGGGGCGCGGTGACACAGCGCAGGCCGTCATTTTCCTCGGTTCCATCCGGTACGACGCGCTCACGAGGGTCTACGACACACGGGTGAGTTTCTGTATATAACATACTGTCCAATGGAGACCGCAGAGCACAGATAAAAAGGCCGTGCTGGAATCAGCGAAATATTAAAAATCATCTTACAATTTTTTCCCTTAGCCCATATAAATGTTTCACTCTGGGTATGGGCCTCTCCAATTCTGAACGAACGGACCCAGTACGCTAGTCCCATGTGGACTGGCGGTGTATCCAGATTCGGAATCGGTTGATTATAGTGCACGCGCGGCTCAAAGTTGCAACGATACGAAAAAGATAATGCTTCTTCATATATTAATATTTGTTATCTGTCTCTCAGATAACAATATTGCTTGGAAATTAACAGTAATAAGCCATTAGCGTAATATTATGAAAGCGATAACAGTGTTATGTCTGAAGTAAAACGGAATCTAGTTGTAAAAACTTTTGAAAACTCTCGACATATTTGACGCCCTTTCGTTAAGTTATTACTATATCTGAAACACCCGCGAGTTCACGACCCCAATGAATGCATGCGAGCGAGTTTCGTGTATCTTCTCACTGTAAACGTTAGTACACTTTTGTTTGTCACGATAATCGTGCACCTATGATTGTTACCACGCGTTGTTTGTTTGTCAGGATAGGATCGAGCGTTTTAATTCTTACGTTGGATTTTCCCGGAATAGAATGTGGCCATGCCATTGCTTTTTGTGCGTGTCGTAGACGGCGACTATGAAAGCGTACAGCCATGCATGGACTGTAGCGTCTGTTTTCCATATCCTATCATATATCGTCATCATATCTGCAATTCCCAATCCACCTGTCAAGTGGGTGATTACGTCAACACCCCTCATTCTGGAGGCAAGCCAATGGCAAGCGGCTACATTGATTATGGCTTCGAGCATCATCTAATTTATAATATTTATTTCCATGGGACACATGGACTTAGTTTCCTTTCATAATGTTTTATTGCTTTACTTTACTATTAGAAAAACAGAATAAGTCTCTTATGATACTTAAAACTAACAACTGAATATCGGTCACGATCGATGATTTTGATTTATTTTTTAATCATTCTGTAGTTATAGAATTCACAATACGATTTCGGTGTGTGATAATAAAATCTTTAATTGTGTACTATAAACGTATGGCGAATGTGGTAACCCTTGCACTAATAATATAGGACATTCATAGATTATCGTAAACATGGTGTTTTTCTTGGAATTTGCCCAGCTCTGGTCAACGCGCCAGTGATGCTATCGCTACCTTAATTTCATTTTTCCAAACATCACGGTGTGAGTTTATGAAATGTGAACGTTTCTCGACAGCCATGATGCTCCGAATAACTATTTTATGTGGGGGTTATCGCTACAATTGGTCGTTGTGTTCACGAAGTATTATATATTTAACACGCGAGTAGCTCTATCATTACTGTGCAGTACTGCGCGATACACCAGAAGTCTTCATCGTCCTATTTAGTCGCGGTTTTCTACCACAAATTGTGGAACGATTTATCAACTGCGAGGTACCAATGTAGATACGACATATATTCAAGGGACGAATGTGTGTGTTCACAAAAGGCCTCACCTGAGACGCTTGTGGCGTTGGGGATGTATATAGGCAGCGATGATTACTTATCACCAGGTGACACGCATGCTCGTTTTCCTGTACTGCTATAAAAAAATCTAAATGTTAGGTGGCCAGGCCGTCGAAGAAGTTCAGTTAATTGCATTGGTGACGGGGCTAGAGTCTACAGAGTCAATGGCCGCGGGTTCGATCCGCATCGGAATAAATAATGTGTGATGTCCAGGTATTTATTCCTGGTTTGGTTACCCCGCTAATCTATATGGATAAGCGGGGTGGGTTAAAGTCTGTTTCTTTAGAAATGGTGAGCCCCAACTTCATACTGTGATATATATGAGTTGTGAAAAAAATATCACGCACAATATTTAAAAATGTAAAAGCTAAGCTCATGAAGGCTATTGGTGTTTCAATCTGCACTGACACTTATAAGCAGCAAGATCTCTTACATGCTGCAGATAAAAGTTTTCTCCAAAGATTCTTAATATAAAACCTTTTTGTAACAAGTTATTCCTGACAACTCACACCATCCACAAAATAATCCTTAAATTATAGTCTAGTAATGTTAATTTTTGAATTTTGTAGTGGTAGAGTCATGCTACAGACGAATAATTGGTCACGAATGCCTTATTATTTGTCTGTATCTTGAATGGACCGGCTCGCCCGGGAAGTACGACGATCTCGGCGTCTTAGTGGTAGTTTAGCTACCGCGCTTCGTCCTCTGGGCGGTTGAGTTCTGGAGGACCAACTCCCCTCCTCCTTCCCTCTTCCTCTTCCCATAATGACTATTTCTTTAAAGGTCGGCAACGATCCTTCACTGCCTATGGCACTGCGGATATCTATGGGCGTCGTTGATTGCTTTCCATCAGGTGACACGCGTGCTCCTTTGCCTTCCTATTACGTACATACATATACATATCGTCACGCCTGTCTCCCGTAAGGGTAGGCAGAGACCATAGATCTCCATCTGCTACGATCTCGGCATACTTCCCTTGCTTCCTCCACACTCATTATTCTCCTCATGCAAGCCCGCCGGTTGAAGGTACTTTTGACCTGGCCTTTCTTAAAAAGTTCAGAAATCTGGTTAAGGTACGTTTTTCGTGGTCTTCCTCTTCCGGCCCTTTCATCCACATTCGCAAGGTAAATTTCTTTTGCCAGTCGTCTTTCATCCATCCTCTCTATATGTCCAAACCATCTAAGCATCCATCTTCTACTTTTGTCACAACACCTTTTACTCCACATCGCTCTCTTATATCTTCATTCCTTAAAAAAATAGAATTGCTACTCTTTTAAATATACCGTTCTTATAGTAATGTATCTATTAAATAACTATATGTATTGCAAGTATGCGAGTAGCTATCAAAATAATAACCAACCAATTGACTAACGAGAGATCTAGAAGGAAACGATAAATTGCTACACGAGGAACTGTGAGAACATAAAAAATAGTAGACCTTCTGATATCTCAATAACAAGATCTGTATCAGCACACCGTTGGCGCTGGCCTTCACTCGTTTGTATAAAATACACATTAAATTTTGTCGTCATTCTTACTGGAGAAACTGTTCACGCCGTCTATATTACGTGCAGCCCGACAACTAAGATATTTGCATAAATTAACTTGAAGTTTTTATTGTTAATAATATTCTCTTTGTGAGATTTGGGCGCTTTTGATAGAACTCTGATGATGAGGACTTCGTGCAAAGTGATTAATGGAGTCAGGTGTTACTTTGCGGAAATCCATTACTATGTGGACAGTCTGAACTTTTACTTAGCTCAGATCCGCAACAAGCGAATAAAAACAGACAAATAATAATGTGTGTTTTATACTGGAAGAAGTGGATTTACGGGGAAATCAAATTAAATCTTACCGAAGAAACGGCCGTCAGCAACTCACTACCACTATCAACAACACCAAACACACATCACTACTTTTCCACCTTGCACACGACACGTGTTTCGCCTCAACATGAGGCATCGTCAAGTATAGTAGACTACGGACGACTTAACGGTTGAGTTCTAACTGTCCACAAAGTGATTAAGACTTTTACATTAAAATATAGCTTGTCAAGATTTATAAGCTTACAAATTCATAAACAGGCTGTTATTGTGATGTGGTGAAAGTCGGGGGAATGGGTAAGGGGCGGCGCGGCCCTGGCCCCTGTTCCTGTGTACCTCCAAATGTCTACAAGTTTCCTTGATCAAATCCCAAACAAGGCTTCAAAATGTCCTTCTAAGAGGTAGTTTGGAGGTGGAGGACCCGTATACAGATGAGTACCGGTGGTTTAAAAATTTTAAATTAAATCTACTGCTAATCTTTCCAATTTCTATTCAGTTTTCGTTTAGTTCCAGTTTCACTTATATATTACACGTTTTTACCGTCCTCGGTCCGTGGCTAAAGGTTATGATTATAGGGTAAACTTTTTTTATGAATAACTAGATGGTCCGGTGAGTTTCTTTCCTTCGTTCACCTACAATTCATGTTCCCCTGGTGTGTTAGTACTTAGGTATGCAATACTTTTCAAAATCGCACAAAAGAAACGACAGTTTTGTACAACAACACGTCCGTAAAGCCGTCACGAGCGCCATCTATTTGTTGAATGTACTTGAAAGTAAAAGGAAGAAAAATAATTTTTCATTTTTCATGTCTCTTTTGTGTTTTCCCCATATATTATATTTTCATGCGTAATCCTTCTCTGTATTATAGAAGAGTAATATATATGTATATATATATATATATATATATATATATATATATATATATATATATATATATATATATATATATATGTGTATATATATATATATATATATATATATATATATATATATATATATATATATATATATATATTCCGAGTCTGGTAACCACCCCAATCCACATTTCCGTACCTGCCCTTTCCTTCCTTCTCTATCCTCCCTCCATCCTAAGGCTAAGGGCGAGCTTAGTCGCAAGCGTGCCGACCGCCCCGGGATCGGGCTCCCCTGGGTACTATGGTGCCTTACCTTAGCATGCAAGGCTCTGCTGGGGCTGACCTCCATCCTCCTTTGCGGCTCGTGGGATTCACTAAGACGAATTTAATATACCTAACTTGTTAAATATATTTATAAGCGTAAATATATATATATATATATATATATATATATATATATATATATATATATATATATATATATATATATATATATATATATATATATATATATATATAAAATTTTAACTTGATTTAAAATTGTTGTAAAATTAAATCAATTTCTTAAGACTGAGGGCCGCATTCCGCTTTTCCACCTCGGTTCTCTGATGCGTGTGTATACTCGTACACATGACATTGTTCATTTCCAAATTTTCAGGTCGATTGTTGTTAGCTCATTAGCGCCGTACCTAATGATCCACTGCGTGTTAGACCTTCTCCCCCATTTGTGGAGCTGATGTAGCCGTGACCTTGCGTGTGTGTGTGATGACTCAACTTATTGATTGACTGATCGTGAATCACACTCCGTGATACTTTTTGTAAACGCCGTGCTTTGTTGTGAAATCGCTTTAAGAGCTTCTGGAACTATCCGCTTGCATTAAACATTAAAAAAATGAAATCTATTCTCGACAATGGAATTTTTAAAACATATAATATTTTTTATTGCCTCTGAATCTATAATAAGTTTCTTTTAATGGCACCTTTAAAAAAAATATCATTTAATTAAATTCAGTAAAGTTTTTTTGTTATAAGTCAGAAAAACATTTAGTCATGAAATAAAAGTCAGCTTAAGTCATTGGTCCAGGTGAAGGCAAATGTTGCTTTAAAGTTTGTACAGTTTCTCACTTTAAATTTCTTTATTTGTGGTTAAAATGAGCAAATTCGATTCGGTGACGAAATTGTAAAGTTAATTCTAGGAAATTCGAGAATCTTCAATCGCTATTTGTAATCGATTGTCTCCATTTTTCTTTCTTCGATGCAACGTTTTCTAGATAGAAATAAGCGAACTCAAAAGAAATGAAAGAAAATTCTAGAAATTATAAATGTAGACACAATATAAATGACGTAATGCGAAGCTCTAAAAAAATTGTACATAAATTGCAACGGACTAGTGACGGTTAATAAATAGGTGGTCTTTTCCCGAATCTTCTTTCCACGCGACACGACCCTGCGGAATCAGCTACCTTCAGATTACACTTAATCGGGAAAAATAATTGTAGAGAAGAAATTATTTTCTTAGTTTTTTCAATGTGTATGGAGCGGAGACAATTTGTTATCGAAAGCAGCTCGACCTACTTATTATGTTAAAGAGATGTTCTCTGGGTGTTGTCTAAGATTGGTGAAGTGCCAACTAATGTGGGGGAGGGACCCCGGGGGCTCGGTCGCGGTGTGAGGTTTCCCACAGTATTGAGTAACTTCGTTCGTGGCGTGCGAGACTGCTGTCATACTTATGTACATTTTTAATCATTTGCGAGCTGTGAAGAGTGTGATGAGTGTGGATGAAGCGAAGAGAGTGTGCCGAGATCGTAGCAGATGGAGATCTGTGGTATCTGTCCACTTTTACGGGAAACAGGCGTGATGATATATATGTACATTATAAAAAATAAACAAATATAAAACTATTTATTGCCGAAAATCTTGTTCACAATACAAATTGAAACGATTAGCGTACATTTAAACATTACAAATTGCCAGCAAAAGACAATGGCTAAGCAATATGCTGTCCGAGAAGAGACAGAGAGCGCCGGTTTTAAGCCTTTCCTTACTCTCCAAGATGGAGAAGGGAGATGAGGGTCATATTGTTGCTTTAATGAACAACAAATGAATAGAAAAAACTGTATATGTAAGTATGGGTTAAACAACAAATGAATAGAAAAACTATATACGTATGTATGTATGACTGTTGAGCCATACGCTGAGCTTAAACTCAATATTGCATTATTATTTAAAGCACAGAGAAGGTACAATGTACCTTCAAATATATTTTTTTTACGGGAGCCATTTAAGGATCTTTGATTTTTACATTTTTTAAAGTCCGGCAATGCTTCTGTAATGTCTATGCCACTGCGGATGTCTATGGGCGGCGTTGATTGCCTTTCATCAGGTGACATGCCTGCTCGTTTGCCTTCCTCTCTCATATAAAAAAATAGACAAATAAGTAATGAATAAGCTCGTTTCACGACGACAGTTGAATTCAACAAGACAAGCTCCAAAGTGGGTACGTACGTATTACGCAATGGGGCGTGCTCGCGGCGGCGGCAAGGTCGAGGCTAACATGGTCATTACGGAGTCAGTTCGCGGTTTCCCCATAAATTACCGTGAATATCTCCGCTAATGCGGAGGCGATGGTGAAGGGCTTGTTTTTTAAAGGTTCCAATGTCGTATCGGTTTAGAAATACCGCTGAATATTTTTTATGATTTTTTTTTTTATATATATTCACGCCTATTCCCCTCAGGGATTGGCAGAGACCACAGAGCTTCATCCGCTACCATTCATTGCAGCGAAATGGCTCTCCGTTAGTCGCTTTTCGCCCTCGTGGGACTCAGGACGTGACGGGTGGCGAACCACGTCGCCGGCATTTTTCAACAAATTAGGTTTATTTTTGTATTAATATAAGAACCTTTTCATTACAATCAATTAATTCACATTGGCCATTATAAAGTATCCACATTTTCACGGAGAAGATATTCCCCGACGCAGTACGTGATTCAGTTATTGAAATCTTTTTTGACACTAGAGTGCAACAGTCGTGGAGAAATTCCTCCATCGTCTTTTCGTGTGACACTGAAAAAATATTTGGGAATTGATGTTGTCGTATAACGTCGATGTAGCTTAACTAAAGTAATCGGACTTTCCCGCCAACTTACATCAGTGACTATATGGACAGTCAAAAGTTTTACTTAGCTAAGATCCGCGACAAGCAAAACAATAACAGAAAATTAATAATGTGTGCTTTTCCGTTGGGTTAAGTGGATTTATTTGGAACTTAAACCAAAAACTTACCGAAAATCGGCCATCAACTCTCCACCCACCAACCACTATACACAACGCCAAACACACACTATCACTTTTCCATCTTGTAAACGACACGTATTTCGCCCCAACACGAGGCATCTTCAGGTATAGTAGACTTTACGGAAGACAACCGAAAAGTGTCTTGTCTGTTTGTTGTTGTGTATAGTGTTTGGTGGGTGGAGAATTGATGGCCGACTTTCGGTAAGTTTTTGGTTTAAGTTCCAAATAAATCCACTTCACCCAACAGAAAAGAATACATTATTAATTTTCTGTTATTGTTTTGCTTGTCGCGGATCTTAGCTAAGTAAAACTTTTGACTGTCCATATAGTGATGGATTTCCGCAAAGTAACGCCTGACTCCATTAATAATACATCAGTGACGTTGTGTTTTTATTTCATTTTCATAATCTTATATTATTATAAGTTATGTTGTGTAATTGTGGTGGCGTATTATACAATATAGTTCGATTAAGGCGTATAAGTGAAGTGATATGAAATAAATGCATGTATCGTGACTTTTCAAGTTGACTGAAAAAGTTCAAAAAAGTCTTGGTAAAATGGGCGTCGTATTATCAATACATAACGTGATAAATTGACTAATTTTATTTCAAGAGATTTGATGTTAATATATTTTACTTGACACTGGTATAATAGTTGTAAATGGTTGCCATCACTGACAATAATAAGAACTAAAATAATCACCATAGAAAGTGAGCTTTTGAAGCTATATTAAAATGAAAAGTTTTCCATTATACCGGAGTTTAAGCTTTACCGTAAACACAATGATCAATAACGCCAACAGCCTGCATCAAGGCAGCTGCCAATTGGATTGCGTTAAAAGTGTAAACAACAAATTGGCCGCTCACTTGAAATTTCAATAATTTGGAATGCAGCAAAACAAAAGAGCATTTATCAGATACGTTTGGATTTTGTTACGTTGAGACAATGAAACGATAAAAATTTTTTAATAGCTTTGTGTAATATTATTGTGGTGTTTGGTCATACACTGTGAGTTTTAGATAGATTTATATATTTTTTATTGTACACTAAAAAACAAAGTTATACAATTATTGATTGTAATATTTATTTACAAATGGCAGTCTTATCGCTAATAGCGATTTCTTCTAGATAACTAGTGGTTTTAACTATCGCTAATAGCGATTTCTTCTAGATAATTAGTGGTATTTGACAAGCTTTTTGAAAATTGGGAGAGACCTCGCTTGTCTCACTTCTAGCGGCAACAAATTCCATAACCGAACAACCTGTAATGTAAACGATTGGTCAAATAATTTGTTATGATGAGCAGGCATTTTTAATATTCAAAGTATTCAGATGTTCTCAAACACTTCGAATGTGAATTTTAATACAAGAAAATCGAATACATTATTCGGTTCCGTATCTCTCGTATGAATACCTGTTGTCAGTTGAAATAGAAACATCGGTGTTGCGTTCTGCGTGAGTGTGTGTTTGTGGCCGTGGTGTAACCTGGTGTATTTTATTACATTTGCGTTCGTGTTGTTTAAGGAAATATATTCCCCGCTAGCTGGTTCGCCGACGCGTATGTTAATGATGATTGTAAAGAAGCAAAGCGAGGCCACGCTGCGTGAGTCCGGTGCGCGAGCACCGAGCGACCGCAGCGTCGCTACCCTCATTGCTAAAACCGAAACACTACAATGGTTCCGAGTGCAAGCTGACTTGCACTCGCAACCATTATAGTGTTGACTAATATATAATTAATACTAATATATATTAGTATTTATTATAAAATAATAATAAATACTAATTAGTATTTCTAGTTTTTAAATGTTGTTTTTTTTTAAGTATAAATTGAACATATAAACACTCCGATCGATTGGCTCAGTGGCGGAGCCCTCCGGCCGCGTAGTCGATGGTCGCGGATTCGATCCTTGCATCATATGGTATATAAATATTTATTCCGAGTCTGGTAACCCCGCCAATCCGCGTTTTCATTTCCTGCCCTTTCCTTTATTCTCGTTTCGCTGCGATGAATATGAAATAAAGAATGGATGAAAGGATGGATGAGTGTGTGAGTATTTAAACAGTGTTAAAACTTCAAAATTAAAATAATGTTATCATATCAATTCCGACTCTTTCTTTATTTGCATTCCATTTCCTTTTTAAAAAACCTTACATATTGAATGCCCTTATGTTATGTTTACTTGGTAACACCGCAGGTGGTAAATCATCCCACATTTGCACAGTTGGTGGTAGACAACTGCGACTAAATGGGACGGTGGTGGACGGCCAGCCATCCAGGTGATGGCGATGTAACTTTTTTGGCGCGTAGTCCGATGGTGCTGCTACACCGGGCCCGTGGTGCTGCTATGTTTTCATTATGCAACCGACATTGAGTTAATATCTTGCCTTGAACTGGTCTCCTCGTCGGCACACACAGTGTTGCCAAAACTGCGCGCCGCGCTCGCTACCTACTCGCTCGTTTGTTTTCACACAGTTTGTTGTGTTCGCGTACAATGTTCATGTGCGAAGGTCGACCGTGTTCGCCACGTGATTACATTCAAAGCGCGACATTAAGTCCTGCGTTAAACCTATATATATTGTCTCGTTGTATCCACGGTTCTCGTCTTATATAATATTTGCATTAAGTCTGGCCATAGCAAGTGGCTACAAACGATGTATCATCGATTTGCGATTTTCACTTATTAGTGGGGTTTTTTTCCTAACAGCCCATATATGGGATATACTGCTAAGCACAGGCCTTTCCATTTATGGAGGAACGGAATTTAATCCACCACGCTTGTCCAATGCGGATTGGCGAGGTTACCAGACTCGGAATAAATGTTTGTAATTCATACATATATTTATTCCGGTGCGGGTATCGAATCCGCGATCATTGAGTGCGCGGGCGTAGGGCACCGCCACTGGGCCAATTGTTCGTCAATTAGTGGTTTAACAAATGTTAAAATGGTTAAACTGGATAAAGCTAGATGGTTCGGTGACGTAATGATAAGTTCTAGAGAATTCGACGTCCAAGTGCACGAGACGTCTTTTCCCGCCAACTTACATCAGTGACGTGTTTTTATTTCATTTTCATAATCTTATGTAATTATCAGTTATATTGCTTAATTGTGGTGGTGTATTATTACAATATAGTTCGACTAAGGCTTATAAGTAATATGAAATAAATGCGTGTATCGTAACTTTTAAGTTGACTGAAAAAGTTCATAGAAGGTTTTGGTAGAATAGCCACCATTTTATCAAGACGTATCATGTTAACATAAGTTGACTATTTATATTTAAAGAGATTTGATGTCATCGTATTTTACATGACGTGGATGCTCGGATTATAAATGGGTATAGGTATAATTTCATAAATTCGATTCGGTATACAATTTTAAACATTTTTGTCTTTCTCACATGGTTCCCATATTTCGTTTCGTGGGTGTTTACTTGACACCTATGAGATCAAATATCATGTACCACAAAGTACATGGAAAGTAGGTATTAAAACGATTTTTCGATGGACACTACTGCTCAATTTTGAGGGATGCCAACTTCCAGCGGGAACGTTCCAGCTGTATCAATATCGTTATTATAGTAATTGATTATGAATTTTTTTCTGAATAGGTTGTAAATGTTAAAAAAATATTTGTCACAGAATGTAAAGATTTCGAAAAAATAGTAATTGTAAATATAAAAAATAAATAATATATTATATTTTAGTAAACAGAAATAGTGTATCTTAGATGATATAGTAAGCTAAGACTTTCAATCAGTAAGTAGGTCTGCCGCTCGAGAACAAAGTTCGTCCCTTGAGTTCAGTAAAAAGACGCATCACTGGAGTGGAGTGATGGGGGGGGGGGTTATCAATCTGATCTCATGGCAGCAGCGGTGGGGGGGGGCGGCGGTGTGGCGACGCGAATGGGGTTAACGAGTGTACAGACGGCGGCGCCGGCACGCCGTGACGTGACGTCATCCGCCCACACGCCGCCCAGCCCCAGGGATGCCTACACCGCAAATGGTCCACCGCTGCACTTTATGCACGATACTTCCGAGACTGTTAGCAAATTACACTTTAAACTAAATACAGGGTTTCCGGTGGCAGAATTAGGTCTTCAAACATAAATAATAATAGTAATACATACATACATATCGTCACGCCTGTTTAGTACGCCTGTATGGCCTGTAGGCAGAGACCACAGATCTCCATCCGCTACGATCCCGGCACATCTTCCTTGCTTCCTCCACACTCATCCATTTTTTCATCTATCCTTTCTTTCACATTCATCATAGCGAAACGGCTCTCCGTTAGTCGCTTCTCGTCCTCGTGGGAACCAGGACTTGACGGATGGCGAACCATGTCGCCGTCATAATAATACGATATAAATAAAATTCAATAACTTTAAGGAAGAAGTGTGGGTTTTATTTTTGAAAAGTTACTTCGTGTAAATGTGGACCGCCACGTCGGGTACACCTTTGGAATCTGGTCATAGTACTATGTGCCACTCGTTGTAGTAGTGACGTCGGGATGTCGTCTTTTAGCACTGAGATTGTCGTCGAGTTTCTTTAAAAAGACTATTTTTGAGGTATCTCTACAGAAAAAAGTCCATAGGGTGAGATTTAGCGACCTGGGTGGCCAGGGGATATCGCCGAAACGGCTTATAAATTTTTTAGGGAAGAAATCAAGAAGAAGCTCAATGGTTTCTTTAGTAATGCCTGTGGCGCCATCTTGTTGACACCGTGTGCCTGAAGTGAAGACAGGTTCTCTCGGATTGAGCAGAAAATCAGTAAACATGAAATTACTGATTATTTGACCTATAACCTACCTATAAGTCTGCCACTGGACAACTTATACTGGAGGCAATACAGTGATTGGTTACTTCTATTAATATCCCTTGAAATATTGCATCATCATCCTCATCATCCATTGCGCATCACCTATGCCGATCTCCGGTTATCGCATCCTATTTTTTGCCAACCGCCTTGCGCAGATTGTCGTTCTGTCAAGCTGAGGGGTGTTCCACACTACTACAGGCGACACTCTTGTTGAGTGCTTAACGACAGTTTGGTGATTCGATAAAGTTTACTAACGATTTTGTTTTGTTGTATTTTTTTTATATAGCCCATATATATCCCACTGCTGAGCACGGGCCTCTTCATTTATGGAGTAACGGACGTTAACCCACCATGCTTGTCCAATGCGGATTGGCGGGCCTACCAGACTCGGAATAAATATTTGTAATTCATACATATATTTATTCCGTTGTGGGGGTCGAACCCGCGATCATTGATTTGGCGTAGTATTACTCGTACTTAATAATATAGTAGTGTGAATAATATAACATAATATTGTCTAATGTGCTAGTTTTGAGAGATATACAATAATTTTTGGACAACCCTATCGTTTGGGGGGTCCGTCTCCAGGGGGCTGCCGGGTGGCAGCTGACTGTTGGCCGCGGATGTGACCTTCTCCGGTGCACGGCGCGACGCCACTCTTGGTACAATGCAACACTTATATAAATGCTTTTGTCCACGGTTCCTCTATGCGCCCGTCTTATTTCTTTAGATCTATTGAAACCTAGCGTTTAGTGCTTCGAGGCATTTTGTTATTCTTCTATACAATACGTTGAATATTTTCTTCACAGTATGCGCATCAGAAAGAATATAACCTATTAGAATTAACTAAAGTGATAATTAAATTTTATTAAATATCATGATGACAACGAATCGACTCAGTTGCGGGACCCACTGAGTCAGTGGTTGGCGGTTCGATCTCTGCATCGGAATAAATATATGTATGGCCTTCAGATATTTATTCCAAGTCTGGTAACCCCGCCATTCCGCAATGGACTAGCGTGGTGGATTAACGATCGTTCCTCCAGAAATGGGGAGGCCCGTTTTCAGTAGTGGAACATAAATGGACTGTAAAAAATATTTATATAATAGACAGTCAGAATTTTTACTCAGTTAAGATCCGCGACAAGTAAATAAAATAGAAAAATATTAATGTGGGTTTCTTACTGCAAAAATATTGGATTTACAGGGAAATCAAACCAAATCTTACCTAAAGACGGCCGTCAACAATCCTCTACTTCCTAACGCTATCCGCTATCCGCTATCCACAACACCAACACCTTAATCTTAAGGTTATTTTAACGGTTGTCTTCCGTAGAGGCTACAAAAACAATCCTTTTCTTTTAGAGTGGAAAATATTAACTGTCATACATGTTGTTAAGTTTCCTAGTGTCCAATAGTCAGAAAAAAACAGCTGCACACTCATTATACGCGCAAGTAATAAAAAAGATGATTGTTATATTTGACGTCAAGGAAATTTTCAAGTATTAAATATTAAATACTATTCAGTCACACTTATTGCAAAATGTAAGCAATTCAACGGGTTTCAATTTCGAATTGCAATTGATTGAATTGTAAATTGCAAGTGATTCAAATCGCCTTGAAGAAAAGTTTCATCCCCACCATTTAGATGAGTGGCGATCTACAACGGCGCGCTTCTCTCGAAACTTCTTTCGACGCACCACAACTCTGTGAACCCTACAAAAGCCTACACATACCTAAAAGGCCGGCAACGCTTCCGTGACTCCTGTGTTGCGGTTGTCTATGGGCGGAGTTGATTGCATCAGGCGACACGCTTGCTCGTTAGCCCTCCTATCCCATAAAAAAATTTCATTTGTTAGAAATTATTTATTTAGCAGTAGTGCGAAATATTTATAGTCTAGTAACCATCATTTGATATCTTGATTGTCTAGCCTGTACTATCTCATGTTATACTAATTCTTCCACGCCACTCTGTTTATAATGGTGTTTTTTTGTATTGTCTAAAATGTAGCTCGAACAAGCTTTTAATGTTGTTATTAGTTCATGAATGGTTTATTTTACAAAATTAATACAGTGAAAAAAATGGCGAAAAACAAGATAGCCGCCATACAAAACTAAAATCGTCATTTATGGGCCTGACATTTGGCAAAAACCCGAAATATTATATAATGTTTACACTGTTAGCTCTCACGATGAACATAGATATCCATATTTATGCTCTCTTATCATATTATTGACATTTCTGTGGTGAAAAAAAGGAAAGATCCAATTGCAAATAGAGTGTAAACGTCGACTCAATTCACTTCGTAAGCGCGGCGTCGCGTGTTACGGAACATGTTTTGTGTATGAGGTTTGTTTGCGTTGTTGGTGCCATTGATAAATGATCTATCACAACGTAGTGATTCAATCAGACGAAATTTGCTTTCTTCCGTCTGGTGAGATCTAGCGATTGGTGGAAAGCTAATACTGTGTTTTTCATCTAATGCTCCCGCACGGTCTACCGGCGATGCGGTGGGGTACGGGGTACGGGGTGCGTGGGGGAGTGGGAGGGGGACACAATCAACAGGTTTCCGTGTGAGCCGCACGTGGTCGTTGACGGCGTTTGATCGAAATACAAATTGTGGTATATCATTCATGCCCTAGAAGGGATTTTTAATTTTATTAACATTGATCATTCCATTTAATGGGTTATTTGTAATTCGTTACCGATATAAAATTGTGATTGCCTTGTTAATCTCGGCTTAGAATAGAATATTATCACTACAACTATCACATTTTTCATGTCTTTATGTTGTCTCTACTTGCAATTACACAATATTGCATTAAATTCCAAAAAACGTGAATTTCCGTCATCCGTCGCCAACAGTTGAAAAATAAAAGACGGGAATCCCCGCCTCCCGTCTTCAATGTGTTAAGTATGTGACACGAACAGTGGTAGGAAACGGGATACATAGTTCAATACAAACCGCTTTCTTGTGTGGAATGATGGTGTTGACCAGGCGGATAGATTCATTAGCGTATAGCTAGTTTCTATAATAATTGAAAGCTAGCACGTGTTTATTAGCTAGGTATCGTTTAGACAGACCGGGTGAACAACTGACGCTTGAAGCATAGCCAAACGAGCTACCACATCACCTGATGGAAAGACATCCGCGATACCCTGGGCATAGCGAATGCGTTGCCGGCCTTTGAGTAATGTATAGGGTTGTTTTTTTAAAGGTTCCAATGTCGTATCGGTTCGGTTGTCTCAGCGGAACTAGGTCTGCTGTCGGCCATCGATACGAATGTCATGACATGAATTTGATGGGAGTTTTAGTTTGTTCGCACCTATAATTTTTGTGTAGGTACTTTGTTCCAGTCGTAAAATTGGGTGACCCTGTTTCTTGCCTTAGTTTTTTTTATAGTAGAGCAAAAAACGAGTTTAATAGTGGTAGAGCCGCGCTGCAGACGAATACTTTGTCAAGAATGGCATATTATTTGTCTGTAACATGAAAGGGCTGGCTCGCCCGGGTAATTACCACACTACCGCAGAAAACCGACGTTTGAGTGGTATCTTACCTATCGCGCTTCGTACGGTGAGCGGCCGAGTTCCAGAGGCCCAACACCCTCCCCCCTCTCCCTCCCGTTCCCACTCCCATAATGACACTTTCCTTAAAGTTCGGCAACGCTTGGCGCTGCGGAAGTCTTTGGGCGGCAATGATTGCTTTCCATCAGGTGAAACGCCTGCTCGTTTGCCTTCCTATCCCATGAAAAAAAAAATGTAAGTGATCACCGTCGCCCATAGACACACAGCCATGCATGCACATGCATTGTCAGCCTTTTGTGAACACATATGTACGCTCGTCTCCTGAATGCCCTTATGACGTATTCAGTTGGGAACGCCGCAAATGGTACATATATCGTTCTACATTTGCACAGTTCGTGGCAGAAGCTGCGACTAAATCGCACGCTGGTGGACGGCCAGCTATCCAGGTGATGGACACGTAACCTATTTTTTGTGCGTAGTCCTATGGTGCAACTGTGCAGCTGGGAGAAGATTAAACAACTCTTCAGAACGTTTGTCGTAATAATAAATAATTCGGTATTGTACGCAGAGAGATAAATCTCTGCATACAGATAATATGGTACAGGTTTCGTGCGTGATGACTATGTGAGAAAATTCGTCTTCAATTCGTCAGCCAAGCGGCCAATGAAATTCACAAGATGTGAAGACTAATATTACAAATAAAACGACTCAATATTAATACCACAAATTAGTACGATCCTTATAGTGCTGTGACGAGTTATGTCCTGTCGGAACCAAGGGCAACAGGTTCGATTCCCGCATCGACTGAGGTTGGCATGGCAACTAAGAATATTCGTGTAAATTTTTAAGAAAGTTAACTTCAAATTATAAATAAGTTTCTACATTTTAAACATTTGTTTTTAATTTCAGCAATCGTCACTATCGACAAAGATGGCGCAGCGTATGTCGTTTGGACTACTGGGTGGCCTGGCCCGCGGGGCGGCTCGCTGCGAGTTTGTGCGGATGAAAGGTCCCGGCGGGAAGGGCCACGCCGAGGTGGCCGTGTCGAGGCCTCGGGGCGCGGCCTCCCCGGGCTCGGAGCCCGGCCTGGCGGCGCCGTGGCCCGACGATGTGGATGATCCCGACGACCTGTTTCTATATCGACATCAGGTAACGATTTGTTTTTATTTTTTTAATTCATTTTTATTTATTTTCCTCCTGTTTTGTTACAGTATACGTTCCCACTGCTGGGCCCTCTCATTTTCGCAGAATTATGATACATATTGGTCCATCACGCTTGTCCGAGACGGATAACTGAGGGACCCACACTTGAATTGAATACCTAATGGGCACATGTATTGTATCAATCCCCATAGGGAAATCTAACCCGATTTCCTATGGGAATAAATATTGATTCCGAAAGCAATAATTTCACTATGAGCTACTTAGGCCGTGTGTTTTATATTTATAATATTTAGGTCAAAGAAAAATAATATTATATATACCCCAGTTACGTATCTGTCCTTGGATGATACACTTATTTATATATAGTTTTTATTTTCTTTTGAAATTTGTCCGTTTGGGTACATTTCGAAAGCGGATTGAATGAATAGAAAGATTCTCACATCCACTCACAATCTGAACAGATTGTGAGTGGATGTGAGAAGATGTTTGTTGCTATGGAGAAATTCGTGGACGTTCAAAATTACGGACAATGAAAAATCATTAATTTCAGTCACGGGAACAGTCTGTACTCGTCCCTAAAGTTTGCCGATGCCAAGGTCGGTGGGGGATTGTGAATATGTTGTAAATACCACTTGTACTCCGTTCCACGCAACACCACTGTTGAACCAGTTGCCCTTAGTTGTATTTGTGAACCGATACGACATCGAAACTTCAAATAACAAGCCAACTCATGTATTATACACTGTCAACGCATTTGACAAGTTTGTAGTGTTGCAGATGTCTATGGGTTGTTTCTTTCCATCAGGTGACGCGTTTGCTCCTTTGCCACTCTATCCCATAAATTATTTGACAGTGAAGATAGGTTTGAGGCTTATAGGCGAAAAAATATATATATACATATATATATATATATATATATATATATATATATATATATATATATATATATATATATATATATATATATATATATATATATATATATATATATATATATATATATATATATATATATAACGGAGTGTTGGTGGGCGGTGTTCCAGCGGCGGCTGAGCGACCCCAGCGCCAACATCACGACGTTCGTGCGCGGCGGGTGGCGCACCCGGGACCCCGCCGACCACAGCCGCTCCGAGAACGACGGCCTGGACTCGCTCATCGACGGCATGGCCGAGGTGGAGGCGGGGGACCTACGCGACGGTGAGTCACTCACACACCTAGCACACTTCACTTCACTTCATTTCTCTCACAGAGTAGATAAACCCTAAACACTGCTAGTCTCTGGTATTGTACTGTCCTGCATCAGTGAATTATTTTTTATTTCACTTCTATTCAGTTATGTATCAATTAGTTTAAATATTGGGGGTCCAGTGACAGAATTACGTTTAGAGGTCGAACAATCAGTAAACGCATGCTTATTATTTTCTGCCAATATTGAGGGAACATCTTGCCCTCACTTTACGCGCATGCTTTCAAGACAGCGCTATGCCTCACACTGCTAGAGAGACCTTCGTCATGATTTCTTCACTAACGTTTTATTTTTTATTTTATTTTATTTATTACACACAAAACCAAGTTACAGTCTTAAAGAATACGATATTATATAAACTTAACAACGCCCGGACTATAACTGTTTAAATTTGCGCACAGCATGGCTACATTTTGACAATAGGGTTACTTATGTAATAATAAAATATTATAAAATTGAACAGATAAAATTAAATTTAAAAAAAAATAGTAAAAAATATAAAAAAGAAGCATAACAATAATTTTGTGATCTAGTGGTAGCCAAAGATATCACGGAGCGATCGCTTTAATTGATGTATTTTGATAATGAAAATATCGAACGTTTGTGTACCGTGGTCAATGGATATATTATTGTATAGGCGACAAATGCGTACCATGGGATTGTAATGGGATATATTGTTTGGATAAGATCTAATACTAAACGCTTTATAGGGATTTTAATAAGCCCTTTCGGCGAGTAAAAGCATGCTTACTGTTTTCTGTCAATATGTAGAGAATCATCTTGGCTGCACTTTACACAATAGACGTTCGTCATGATTGATAAGATATAGCATAGGCCCTATTCGGCGATATCTACTGGCCACTGAACTCGCCGGATCTCACCCCTATCTCACATTTTTGTGAGGAGGTACTTCAAAAGTAAAGTCTATAATATAAAGCAAATCCGACGACCATCTCAGCACTAAAAGATAATATCGTCTGCGAGGTTAACGGCATCCTTAAGTCACTACTTCATCGAGTGGCACAGAATACTGTGGCGAAATTCCAGATTTATAAAAAATGAAATCCACACTTCTCTTCGTAAAAGTTATTGAATTTTATATATATCCTTTGTAGTTTTTTTATTATTTATGTTTGAAAACGGAATTCTACCATCGGACACCCTGTATCGTTACGTTTTCCACCTCACGTATTGAGGTCGTGCGTCACGAATTCACACGATGTACTTTGTACAGTACCGCTGTTTAGAAATTGTAATGTATATTGAAAACTAACAAAATTTTGTTATTAGTTGTAAATATACATTCAAAAATATTTATCACTTCTTACTTAGTGTGTTGCATTACATTCATCGTTGGTATTTAGTTTTTTGATGAACTTAACTTTTAAAAAATATTCTTCGACTGATGCTCTAATATATAATAGCTTTTTAAGTTTGAACCGGGGTTGTTGGTGTAAAGTTTGAACCGGGGTTGTCGGTATAAAGTTTGAACCGGGGTTGTCGGTATAAAGTTTGAACCGGGGTTGTCGGCGTAAAGTTTGAACCGGGGTTGTTGGTCTATATTTTCTTAAGATTGACGTCAGCTGACTCGGATGTCGGTTTTAAATATACATTTAGAAAAGAGGAGAGTGATTACAAAATTATGTGTTAAGTTAAAAGTATTTTTAGACTTTGTTAATGAAAATAATTTTTTTGTTTGCATACTATCTACATTATTTGAGTATCAATGAACATACAATTAAAACTCGCTCGCGAAAGCAGCTTGTACCACGATATCTCTCCCTCTGAGCGACTCACAAGCAGATCTCAAAAACAACGCTAAAGATCGGTAATAGCTGGCGCTGATACTCCCAACAACCCGGGCTTAATTATAATTGTATGTGTAGTAATCCTGTTATTATTTCGACTGCATCATCCACCACCTTCCCTCCATCTGCACCTGTACGTGTCACCTGTAGCGAATCCAGCACTGTACCAATCCTCCGCGCTTTACGCTTGATGTCTATGTCGTCGCATCACGCACCGCTATGTCTGTGTCTGCTGTGTCGCGCGTGTGTCCCGTCCCGTACACGCTCGGAGGAAGCCACCCGACGCGAATGAATTCTGCTCACGCGACTACTAACTATGGAACCGTTTGACTCCTTACGTAGGTGTGTAGTTATCAGTACATGCGACTGAACTTTGCCAAATGAATACGCGTTTGTGTACGCTCTGATATCCCCGCCTCCCCGCCGCCCCGCCGCCTCTCCGCCCGCCGTTCAATGCACACCACGTTTAAATGGTTTACGTTATAAATATTGAATGTCCAAACTTGTGTTTGGCAACGGTTTCGTGTTTGTATTGTTGTACTAGAAATAGAGCCGAGTGCGGGATACGAAAGCTTTTGTACCTACCCGATATACTGATGAATTCGTTCGCTGAATATTATGGGACGAACCTATTTACTGCACATCATTCTGATGTATCTAGTCCAGTGTTTGCATGAGTTAGTTAATCAGTTTGTAGTGACGATGTGGGAATTTATCGCGTTGTGTGAACAATGAAGTCAGTGTTTCTAACAGTGCTGCAACCGCGGCCGGCGGCGGGTGAACATCGCGTAGTGCGGGGTAGTGCGTGGTGCGTGGTGCACGGGGTCGGCAGTAACGCGAGTGTCTGTCCGTAGTGAGGCGCGGGTGTCAGGCTTCCTCCGCGCGGTGGCGCTGCTGCGGCGCCAAGGGCAGCGTGGGCGAGCGGGACATGCGCGAGGTGTACGCGCGCGCCCCGCACGACACCGCCACCCCGGCGTGCCTGCACACGGTGACCCCGCGGCGGAGACCCGTGCGGCGCGCACCCGGTCCCCCGCCACTGAGGCCGCTGCCGCGTTCCAACGCTCGATCGGACCGACGCTCCCCTCCGCCCCACGACGACGACTGCGAACTGGCACACGACGCCGCCGCGCTGGAATGCACCGAACCGGAACCGACCTCGTTGCCGATGACGTTCGGCCAAACGGTCCGCGGCGAGGAGGAGTTGCCGGAGCGCTGGGTGACGAGCGGGGCGGACGGCGAGGGCGAGGGTGAGGGTGAGGGTGAGAAGCCGGCGGGGTGGAGCGGCGGGGCGCGCGCGTACGTGACGCTGCCGCGGCGGCGTCGCAGCGTGGCGGCGGCGATGTTCCGCAACGCCCGCCTGCCGCCGCGGCGCACCACGCCCGACGGCACCGACATATACTACTGGTGCGAGCTGCCGCCGCGCAAGCTCAACGGTACCGCCGACACCGCGACCCCCTTTTTGCCTGTGCCTGTGCCTGTGCTTGTGACTTTACTTGTGCCTGTGCCTTTGCCTGTGCTTTTCGTGCATTCTCTCCCCTCACTCGCATCTACCATACCGTACATACCATTTAGATTTTGTAGATTTGTTTCTTTTAGTATTTTATTTATCTATTAGCTTTCGGATCACCTCGTATATAATTATAGATACAACATAATGCACATATAATTATAGATACAAATTATAGTGGTAGAGCCGCGCTGCAGACGAATACTTTGTCAAGAATGGCATAATATTTGTCTGTAGCATGAATGGGCCGGCTCGCACGGGGAAGTACCACACTCCCGCAGAAAACCGGTGTGTGAGTTGGTAGCTTAGCTACCGCGCTTCGTACGGTGAACGGCCTGAGTTCCGGATCAACACCTCTGCTTTCCACCAGGTGACACGCCTGCCCGTTGCCTTCCTATCCCATAAAAAGAAATGTAACTCTGTACTTCTAAGAGGTCCTAAATCTTACCGAAAAAACGGCCTTCAGCAACTCTCCGCGGCCCAACCACTGTTAACTAACTAAACTATCTTCATATATATATATATCACCGTTAAGGAAATGTTAATTCTCTCACGGGGAACCAAGCACGGTGATAGAGTTAGATGCTTGTCGCACGCTAGTTTTTGTTTGCATTAACATATAGAGCAAAAAACAATAGATAGAGCCGATAGAGAAGATTCAGAAGCGGGCTTAGCAGGCGTGTCACCCGATGGCAAGCCATCAACGCCGCCCAAAGACATCCGCAGTGCTACGGGCATTGCGGAAGCGTTGCCGGCCTTTAAGATCTGAAGACTTATTTCTTGAAGGTTCCAATGTCGTAACGGTTCGGCTTTCATTCGAGTGTCACTCGCCCCGCTACTTTCTTATCCAATTGTAAAGAATCATTGGTATTGTGGGGCAGAGTTGGACGACGGGGCGTACAATCCGCTGTGGGCGATGCGCGGCTTCACGCAGACGTTCCACCTGTGGAAAGAAGGCAAGCGGCAGCAGTCAGCGCCGCTCAACGCCTTCCTCACCTACGTCACGCTGCCCTGGTGGAGCATCGCCAAGGGTGAGTAACTCCTTTTTTTTGCAGCTCATATATATTCCACACTGCTGTGCACAGGTCTCCTATATTCTGGAGGAGCGGACGCTTACCCACCACGCTTGTCCAATGCGGATTGGAATACATATATTTATTTCAATAAGGTGATCGAACCAGTTTATTTATGACTTGACTCGATTTTATTTGATAACTTTCAAGTTGAATTTCAATTCATTTTTCATGAATAATTTCAAATTTCTTTGGTAAATCCAACACAAAGAACTATTCAAACGATTATGTCTACCAGAAGGGTTTTTAGGAAATTTGGAGAAAAGGCTTTGTCTAAAAGCCAGGTTAAAAGAATCCTTAACTGCCGAGATCGTAGCAGATGAAGATCTGTGGTCTCTGCCTACCTCTACGGGAAACAGGCGTGATGATATGGATGTAAGTAGGCTTTGAATCCTACTGATGCCTGCTAAACATACAGTATACCTGTCATGTGGAGCATCTCATCACCGCGATACACGACCCACCGCCCGCACAACACAGCGACATCCAGCGGCGTACACAGCGTCTTTGGATCGTTTCAGCCTTGAAGATGTGTTCATATTTACTCATCCACTCGTGCACTTGGACGTTATGGAATAGCGAGGCAAACGAGCAAGCGTGTCATGAGATGAAATACAATCAACGCCACCCATAGACATTTGCAACGCCATAGCTGTCATAGGCTTGTCGTTTGAAGGCTTATGTGTACAATGTGAACGTATTTGTATATATCTATTATTTCGACTAATGAATACGTTTCGAATTTCCAGATATCCTGGACCATCGCGAGGAGCCCATTCTCACCTTCTAAATGACCCTCAACATCAGATGACAATATTTTAAAGGAATTCGTAATGCAGACTAGTTCGACCAAAGCAACCCCACTAGTGTAATATAATTCAAATTTAATTTATATTAATTTAATATAATTCTAGGTTTACTTTGTAATAAGACTGGAGTCTTTTTTTAAAATGAGTTTTAAAATTCAATTGTGTTGACGTGTTGTATCTCTGTTACACAATAAAACTGACAAAGGTTATGTGTTATTACCAACAATATATGTATATTTGAAGTGTAGTTCAAGGATATGGGAATTTGGAAACTCTCCATAGAGAGAGCACTATGCACAATGGAAGGAATTAGCAGAGAGAGCATCATCAGAGGTTGTTTCTAAAAATAACGCAATGAAAGACGTGGATACATCTGTAAAGCGGTGGGGTTATATTTTTGGGCGTAGACGATAGACTACTACTAGTTACCACTAAATGCTAGTTGTTACAATTGACTGTCACTTGATTCTGATTGTCGTATTTGGTTTTTAATTGTCAACGATTCACATGTCGGAGTTTCGGTCAAATCGAAAACTTATTTCACTAACAATTATAGGTTAGAGTTGGGGACATCCGTTGTCTCTGAATTTCCCTCAGCCAGTGCCCAAAGTTTATTTAATTGAGTGATGAAACTTATTGGCTTGTCATTTGGCAAAGATAGCATCAACGCCATCTATCCGCGTGCAAGGGCGTTGGTGTCAATTTAGTAATACCAAGCGGAGGTGATAGATGGCGCTGTTATAAATAGTAAAACGAACATTTTAGTCAGATTTATCTTTATAATAGGAATACAAAAAAATTTATTTATGACACCTTTTATTACAATAACCAAAATTAAAACCTTATTAATGTACAAATGAACAAAAAGAAAATTTTTTCTCATTAGTGTCATAAAATAGTTCTTGCTCAGCATATGGTAGGCTTTCTACTGGATCACCTGGCGCTGGTTTTCAGCAAGAACCAACGTGGTCAGAACGCGGACCACAGTGACGACATTGCTACAGACACACACACTTACATCCACATATATACTATTACTCATACTCATATATACATACATATAAATACACATACAATACCATAAAATTAAAAATGACTAAATCCTGCAATAAATTCACCGCAACCAAAAGAATGACATCCCAATATGGCACCGTTAGTGTTTCGCTATATGTTATATTTTGTTTGCCTTGAATGCTAAATAACTTAGTTTCAATCTAGCTCTGTTAAAAAACCTATAAACATATACCGACGTATAACATGTATTTACCTTTACGTTATATGTCTTTGATGTGTTAATATTTGTCATATTTCAAATCTTGTTCGCATGATTTTTTGTACTTTAGTTGGTAAGTTACGCTTAGAGATTAGATAAAATACTATTAATGACATTAAAAGTAATAATTAATGAATAAATAAAATCCTTCGGATTTCGGATATAAAATAGCACACATGAGACCACCAGCTAGTTGCGGCGCTATATATCGTTGTCTTTGTCGTTCATGTGTGCGACAGAGACAACGCTCTACGACGGAGTGATGTGTTGACACGCACGTGTACGAGCGTGCACAACGTCCGGTTGTTTGTGTTGTATGAACACAGCCATACACGTGCACACGTATAGTTAGAATAACAAATTGATCTCGATATTACTGTGAGATTATTGTTAGTGTATGTCTAGACCTAGGTAACACTAAGTAGTTAGAAATAAGTTAGCGCTCTACAACGATTATACAATTGTCTCTTTTTGTTTGTATATTGGCGGGAAGTTAGATGTTAAAGAAGACTAGCAATGTTTTTTTTTAATATTACTAGAACTGTTCTTGACCATTCCAACTAAGCTAATAATGATTGTACTAGGATATGGTTCACATAAATAGTCCAGTAGAAGACACAAACTCACGACGTTCCGATCGTGAGGCCGAGGCTTTACCGAGCTGGGCCATTGCTGTTGTTTATGAAATTGTAATAATTAATTTTCCAAATGGTTTCAAATCAAACATGTGGGTGTGGGTGGCGCGCTTGAGGCTACATATTTGACAATTTTAATCGTCTATGGTTGCTTTTTGAATGCATCAATATATTTTAATAATTAAACGAAATGCAAGTAAAGCGCGCCATCCCCTAAAGTTGTCAATGATTAAATATTGAGTAATAAACTTGGTGTTACACAATGAGATTATCTAATAAATACTTATTTTGTAAGCTGACGCTATAAGTTTTGAGACAACTGTCTCACGTGTAGGCGTTTGTGTATAAATAAACCTGCCTGCGTTTCCGACCTGTGAACCAAAAACCTCATGTATGTGATCTCCAGTTCGAACCAACGTTTGTACTTGTACCTGTGTGGAAGTATTTACTATATTTTTTTTATTCAAGTGTAGGTGTTGCGGTCGGTGGCCGCGCGGTGTGCGTGTGCGTGGTCGTGTGCGTGGTCGTGGTCGTGTGCGTGTGCGTGGTCGTGTGCGTGGTCGTGTGCGTGGTCGTGTGCGTGGTCGTGTGCGTGGTCGTGTGCGTGTGCGTGGTCGTGTGCGTGGTCGTGGTCGTGTGCGTGTGGGTGTGCGTGAGCGTGGTCGTGTGCGTGTGCGTGTGCGTGGTCGTGTGCGTGTGCGTGTGCGTGAGCGTGGTGTGCGTGTGCGTGTGCGTGTGCGTGTGCGTGGTCGTGTGCGTGTGCGTTATATAATATTGATAATAGTTGTAGGCCGTAATTTAAAAATGCCTTACGTAAACGAGCCCCGTGTAATTGTTAATTACTACCATTTTTTGTGATATTAATTATTATCATTTATTAGTTATTATTATTATTTGTATGATTAATTTTATTTAAACTACGAAAGTTATGCTGGATGTGATATTAAAAGTTACTAGTCGATGAAAACAATAAGACGAACAGTACTATAGTATTTTAAATGAGTTGCATCACTATAAAAAGTATGGATTGATAGAACTAATAATCGGACTCTTAAAATCGCGAGATACACAAATTGTCTGTGCTGATGATGTCTACAATTATTTATTACCTATTATTAATTAATAACAGGCCTAAGTAATTACTCAGGCCTGTGAAACTGACACTCGATACATTTGTTCTGCACGTGCGTCGCCACAGTGCGTTCACATTTCATTTTATAATTATTTTGGCATCCACACGCAGGGCATGTTGCGTGCGACGGGACACCGACACTCGTCTTATTGTCTCGGATAGTGATTTTATTATTGTTCCATATATGTTACACACAATATTATGATTATAAAAACAAACAATATAAAATAATACTATAAAATTAATGCAGCTGAGGGTTGCCCTTAACCTAAAAATATTTATTATGTTTCATTAATTATTTATTTTCTTTAACCAGGGCTCCATGTGATTGGTGTAAATTATTTTATAAGCGTGTAAAGGAACGTATTCTAGTCATGGGTTGCCAGGTGGTGCGTGTGCTCTTAATGTTTGTATGTTTGACTGAATAAAATTACTGCGAACAAATTCCCTCGACTTTTATTTGTACTTAGTAGTTAAATGAATAATTTAAGTGGTTTTTAAGTATACAAAGAGCAAAATATCTGGTTACTGTGACAAACTTTAGCAGAGGTCAAATTATTACCCAGTAGATTGGTAAGCAGATGATGGTTTGATATGGGATACGGAGGGTAAACGACCAAGCGTATCACCTGATAGAAAGCAATGAACGCTGCCCACAGACAACTGTAACACCAGAGTCATCACAGATGCGTTGCCAACTTTCAAGATACATATAGGCTTATTTTCTGAGGGTATTAATGTTGTATCGGTTCGGAAATACCGTCGAAGGCAGCTGGTTCCATGGAGTAGTGGTGCGTGGCATGAAGTTTCACGAAAATCTATATCCAGATATAAAATATATTATATAAAAGATATGATGGTGTTATAAAATGATTATATGACCCAACCAGTTCATTCCGGACTTTTCTTATGCATATTATAAAGAACTAACTTCAGCTCAGGCTAAAGTAGTTCATGTATTCTGGTTTTACATGATTCAATTCCGTTGAAGGTACACCGGTTAATTAGAGTATGCACAGGAACAGCATGTGTGGTCTAAGGTCTATAATCTAGTTTGTACTGAAGTCGAGATAATGCGGTAAAATTATGTATTTACGAGTTCAATTGAAGAGTTAGTTTTACTTTTTCGTTTGTGAAGACAAAGCAAAGCGCTATCAATTTAAAAATAAGAGTGAAAATGAATATGTAGTATGCGAATTGACACAGAGATGGCGTTCTTACTGTGATGATCCCTTGTCTCTTACGACTTACGCTGTTTTCCGTATTTTTTAAAAGATGGCGTTATATTCAATATGTTAATTTGCTTCTGTTCTTGTTTTTGATGGCAATTTGTTTGAAATGTAACTTGTCAGCTTGTCACGTTACGTTTCGATAAAATGGTGGTTATTTTACCAAAACCTTTTATGAACTTAATCAGTCAACTTGAAAAGTCACGATACACGCATTTATTTCATATCACTTCACTTATACACCTTAATCGAACTATATTGTATGATACGCCACCACAATTAAACAATATAACTGATAATAATATAATATTATGAAAATGAAATAGGAACACGTCACTGACGTAAGTTGGCGGGAAGTCTCATTTTCTGTTGTTTATGTTGTTTATGTTGTTTCTGTTGTTTATGTTAAAACTTACAAAACTTTTGGCGCGTAGACTGCCTCCCGGTATTACCTGTAACTAAAAAATTCAATAACAATTAATAATGTTTTACTATGGAATAATATTATTATATTATAAAGAATTGGCCGACCGATTGGCTCAGTGGCGGGGCCCTCCACCCGCGGAGTCAATGGTCGCGGGTTCGATTCCCGCATCGGAATAAATATTTATATGGATTTTTAAATGTTTATTCCGAGTCTGGTAACCCCCCCAATCCACATTTCCTTTCCTGCCCCTTCCTTTCTTCTCTATCCTTTCCCTTCCTCTCCGCCAATCCACGGTCTGCCGTGCCAATGGATGCGTGGCTAGGGGCGAGCCTAGTCGTAAGCGTGCCGATCGTCCCGGGGTCGGGCTCCCCCGGGGACTATGGTGCCTTACCTCAGCATGCAGGGCTCTGCTGGGGCTGACCTCCATCCTCCCTTGCGGCTCGTGGGATTCACTAAAGACGAATTTAATATACCTAATTTGTCGAAAATGACGGCGACGTGGTTCGCCACCCGTCACGTCCTGATTCTCACGAAGGGCGAAAAGCGGCCAATGACGAGCCGTTTCGCTGCGATGAATGGCAGCGGATGGAGCTCTGTGGTCTCTGCCAACCCCTGCGGGGGATAGGCGTGAATATATATATATATATATATATATATATATATATATATATATATATATATATATATATATATATATATATATATATATATATATATATATATATATATATATATATATATATATATATATATATATAAGAATTGTTATTATAATGCTTTTTCAGCTTTTTATTTTAAACAATACGCTTTATAACTAATTTTGATTAATATAATTAGGCGTTGCTTTGCGGAAATCCATTATTAAGATGTAGAGTCAGAATTTACTTAGCTGAAAAATGGAACAATTTTATTCGCGGATCTTTTCCGAGGCGAAATACACAATATTATCTTTTTGAGTTGTGTTGGCTGGGTCACGCTGAGAGGTAGGGCGAGTAGTACTATCACGCAGTCAAGAGAGCGTATGTGGGTCGCCCAACTGGACGACGTCCTGTGTAGGCGCCCTAGGTACCACTAAGAGACATGGTGGAGAATGACTTGTGCAACCTTCAAATCTGGAACTGGCAGGAGGTGGCGCAGGACAGGGTATGGTGGCGTAAGATATGTTTGGAGGTCAAGATCCATTTTGGTTCGCTACGCCAACAAAGTTAGTTAGTTAATTAGATCGCAGATCTTAATAAACTAAGTTTGACTGTCCATCTTTAAAATAATATTCTGCTTGAAACGACATTTACGCGAGAATTGGCATATTTTATTAAAGATATGATGATCTGATGCGACGCACGTTTCGCTTCCGTGAGTACTTGGAGTACACCATCGCTTTGTTTCACCACTGTCCCTCTATGTTAGTACTTCTAATTGTCTATTCGGGCAAGCGAAGCGTGTGTCTTAAAGCTCAACGCACACAAAACACGACGCTACGTGCAGTAAACGTTGCGTAGAAAACGGTCAGTACTAAGTACGGTGAAGAGTTTTTATATGGGTTGGTGATATAACGAAAACAGAGTTTCGTTAGTTAGTCTGTAAAAAGTTTGCGCCATAATTTGAATACACGGAACATCAGCCCTTTTCGATAGTCCCAGTTTATACCGAATGTAGATACCCGCCGATTTGTTCACTTTAATCCAATGGTTGTCTTGAAGAAATCCGTGTTAGCGATAAGACCGCCCTTTGTACATAAATATTATATAATAAATTACAAAATAGGTTTATTAAAATTCTACATAGTGAATCCCACGAGGGAGGATGGAGGTCAGCCTCAGCAGAGACCCGCATGCTGAGGTAAGGCATTACGGGGGAGCCCGATCGCGGGCTACTAGCAACGCAACCATTGGCATGGCAGACCGTAGATTGGTGAAGAGGAAAGGAAAAGGATAGAGAAGAATGGAAAGGGCAGAGAAAAGGAAAGATGGATTTAGACAGGATGATAGGGATATGATAAAAATTCTGATTCCCACGAGGGCGAGACGCGACGAAAGGAGAGCCGTTTCGCTACGATGAATGTGAGAGGAAGGATGCAGGAAGGATGGAGGAAGCAGGGAAGGTGTGCCGGGATCGTAGCGGATGGAAATCTGTGGTCTCTGCCTACCCCTACAGGAAATAGGCGTGACGATATGTATGTATGTAATCAGTTACTGAATAAATTTGTTTTTGGTGTACAATAAATAGTATATCACTCTATCGCGTTTTGTATACTCATATATATTCTTAATTAATGCCATCCATAGACATCCACAGTATCATAGGCAGTGTATAAGCGTTGCCGGCCTTTATTAAAAGTGTAGGTTTATTTTTTTGAATTTTCTAATGTCAAATATATCAGTACCTCCTTTTTGCAATAAACATGTATTAAAAGTCATAGGAAACTTCAGTGTGCGTTGAACTTTAAAGTAGATGCAGTAGCTGTAGGCCAGGCCGGTCGCGGTGGGTGTGGGCGTCGCGTGGTATGCGGCACGCGCCGGTAATGAGGTGGCGGAAGTGCCACTTGACTCCCGCTGGAGCACCGCTGTCATCGCCTCTCATTACCCTTCTCAACGGCCGGCAGAAGGTGAGTCTCTCTACTATTCTCTTTGATCTTAATGTTAGGTTACACTCACGTGTCATGTATCATAAGATTTAGGCTAAGAAGTTCAAAATATACATGTAGCCTTATATGGAGACGTCATTCACACACAACTTAACATTATGAACTTACGCTGTTATGAAATACGCTTCGCGAATAATTGTTAATTTTAATTTAAATCACTCTGAACTCATTTTGTCATATAATGTTACATACAGCAGTTATCTTGCCAAAAAAGTCATTCATATTTTTTTGACACAAATATCCTTTTTTTGTTAGATTTTTATCTGTACATCAAGTACCGTTTGTTCAAATTCAATACTCTCGCAAGAGACTTTCGTTTTAGTGATAGCTTTAATGCTGTAGTTTAAGTGGTGAGAGATCTTCTTTTCCTCAACTTCCCGACTTCCTTATCTTACCACTCTCTTTCTCCTATTATCCAACATCTATCCTAGAGGCAAGATATGCATCATATATTAGTATCCTCGGTATCGCCGGTGATATTCTTGTTCGTTTACATATATTTTCCAAAGAACATGATAAATTTTCTCTACGAGGAAGAAAAACATGTGGGTACTAAAATAAATACAGAGAATTAACTTGGAAAAAGAGTTCGTTTCATAAAGGATTGAAGAGTGAATATAAAAAACTATTGAGTGAGATTCGGGAACATAATGTTACAAAGGCTTGAAGAGTAAATACAAAAAACTATTAAGTGAGATTTGGGAAAATAATGTAATAAAGGATTGAAAAGTAAACATAAAAAAAACTATTGAGTGAGATTCGGGAAAATAATGTAACAAAGGATTCCAGAGTAAATACAAAATAAATATTACTGAATAATTATCGCAACTATATTAAGTGCAAACAATCAAAAGTGTTGCGATTGTGTTATGAGGCGAAACAAGGGTGTGTTGTCGAAGCTGCCGAAGATCGCCCCAGTAACCCCAGCCCGCGGCGGTTACGGCTTCGGACGGGCACCTGACCTGCCCCTGACCCTCGCCGTGACGTCACCGCAGCCAGGGCGAGCCGCCACATGCGCGCCCCACGCTAACGGATTTAATGTATAGTTACGACTATCCTACCGTATTGTATCATTATATATAAACAAAGGTCAATCTTCTGTATTAAGAAGTATTGTTAAATCAAGGCAGCGCAGCGACACAAAATATCAGCAGTGATTTCACTTCACACACATGGTTTTAACAAGATGGTGTCACGCCTCTCACTGATAGGGAGACCATGGAGCTTCTCCTAAAAAATTAATAAGTCGTTTCGGTGATATCCCCTGGCCATTCAGGTTACTGGTTCTCAATCCCTATGGACTTTTTACTGATGGCACCTCAAGATTAAAGTTTATGAAACAAACTCGACGACCATCTTAAAAAAATATTTCAGCGAATGGCCTCAGAATACTGAGGCTAAATTCCAAGAGTATATCCATCTTGGCTGCTTTGCGGACTTCTCTTCTTCGTCAAGGTTATTGAATTTTTGTTTATATCCTTTGTAGTTTTTTATTTTTAAATTTTGAAAACATAGTGCTGCTCCCGGACACCGTAATATGGGTAGATCCGGTATCCGGTACAACGGGCTTTGCAAGAGTTGTAATCATTAGATTATGATACTCACTAGTAGCTTAAATTCATGTACTATGAGAAGATGAGTTATTTGCTTAGATTTAATATAATGCATTCGAATTATTGCTTGAAATTCGCAAACAGTGCTGGGCGTCGACTGTTCCATGATAAAACGCAGGTGCGGTTTGTTGGTCTGTAAATGCGCTACACCGTCCCACTGGCGCACATTTAGTGGAATATCGGAAACGTTTGACATATGACCCGTTATCAGTAGCACCCTCCCCCCCATCCCTCCCACCACCACCGTATCCACTGCCACTCCGCATCAGCAGAGTGCCGTTTATCTCAGCTCATAACCTCGCTCTCGTTTGGTGAGTTATTTTATATTTACACTGTCATGTTTTTTGTATAAGAATAATTAAAATCAAAAAATAATAATTAATTAAGTAATTAATGTGAAGGGGAAATGAGCAGAATAAGAAATGATTTAGTTGACGAGGGAAAACTGAGTTCAAATAAAATTTTGATACGAAGTAAAGGCATGAATACGAATTACATAATATGTGGTAGGCCATGTTTAAATTAAAAGAAATGTGTAACAGACTGCGTAAAATGTGTTTTTATAGGCTTACATAATTATTTATTCAATAACACCAATTAATAGAACGGTATAAGAATTGATAAAATAATGTGTCATATATTATATTATATACTATTCGTTAGCTTACGGTACCGAAACGTGGACTTTGACGGTCCATCTCCTACACAAGTCCCTCAGAGGCTATGCTCAGAATTTCTTTAGTGGATCGAATTCGAAATAAAGAAATTCGCCGGAGAACCAGAGTCATCGACATAGCTCTTCAAGTTAGCAGGCTGAAGTGGCAATGTAAACCGACAATCGCTGGATTAGACGAATGCTGGAGTGGAGACCTCGACTTGGCAAACGTAGTGTGGGATACCCCCCTGCTAGATGGAACGACGATTTGCGCAAGGCGGCTGGCGCGTGAGACTGGAAGCGTGTAGCCGAAGATCGGGCTATGTGGTGCGCCTTGAGTGAGGCCTATGTTCAGCAGTGGACTGCCGCGGACTGACATTGATATTGACTCATAAGTTATAAATACTGAGCTTTCTTAAAGTGTCACAACTTACTACAAACACTAATTTACAAACAAAAATTTTCAACAAATATGATTATACTCAAATTGTAATAAATCAAAGTCATGGTTTCTAATGAAGAAGTTTGTCACAGGATTGGAGATCTCTTTCTTAAATTTTCAAGCTCAAAAATTCATGTGCAATTTCGCAACTCTAGCAACCAACAGATTTGATTATCAATTTATCACAAATCTTATTTATTTTTGTATTTCATTTGTATCCGAGCGATGTTTGTGGAATTGTAACTATTATTTGAATGAACATGTTCCCAGTATGTACTACATCTGAGCGAAAATGTTGATGTGGTGTGTGGTGCTGGTGTTTGCTGCCACCAGTCTGGGCTGCGAGCTGACTCCGGGACAAGGCGCATCGCCCAAGGCCCCCGGGGATAACTTCTACCGGCTCCTGATCAACGGAGAAGTGGAGCGATACGCACCCGGACGAAGATACGTCGGTACGTCGAAAAACATTGAATTTTAAACTTAAAAATACTAAAAATTAGAAGATTGTTTGAGAGGAAAACTCGTTCGAATATCGTAGTGAGTGTTTGGTGTTGTGTATAGTGGTTGGTAGGTGGAGAGTTGTTGACGGTCGTTTTTCGGTAAGAAGTTCTAGGTAAATCCACTTCATCCAGCAGGAAATCACACATTATTAATTTTCTATTGTTGTTTGCTTGTCGCAGATTTCAGCTAAGTATAAGTTTTGACTGTCCACGAAGTGGATGTTAGCAGTCCATGGTGTGACGTGGAGTCCCCGCAGTTTCGGTGCGGCAGCCAGCGATGTGGGCGCGGGTGACGCGGAAATTGATAACCGCTGTTGTTTTGTGTACAATGTCGCTTTATGGGAGTACACAGCGACATTTTGTGACAATAACATAGTATAGGGTGTCGGGTGGTAGAATTCCGTTTGTATTATTCAGCTCGCTGTAGTCGTGACGTGGGGATGTCGTTATCCTAACAGACAATATTTTATTTTAATGCTGAAATGCTCCTGTGTATGACTTCATCTTTGAGGTACCCCGTAGATAAAAGTCCATAGGGGTGAGGTAGAGGTGGCCAGAGGATGTTCCCGAAACAGCTAATTAATTTTCCAGGGAAGAAATCACCAAAAAGTTTCCGTAGTGGTAGAGCCACGCTGCAGATGAATACTTTGTCAAGAATGGCATATTATTTGTCTGTAGCATGAATAGGCCGTCTCGCCTGGGAAAGTACCACACTCCCGCAGAAAATCGGCGCCTGAGTGGAAGCTTATCTACCGCGCTTCGTATTGCTATCCCATAATGACATTTTCCTGAAAGGCCAGCAACGCTTTTGCACTGCCTATGGCACTGCGGATGTGTATGGGCGGCGTTAATTGCTTTCCGATAAAAAAAATAAGAAAAATCGTTTCTCTATCCGTGTGAAGCGTGGCGTTATCTTGTTGAAACCATGTGCGTGAAGTGAAGGCAGGATGTTCTCTCAACATTGATGGAAAATTATCACTAAGCATACGTTTACTGATTATATTTTAGACATGTAACATATTTGTGCCACCGCACACCCTATGTATAATGAGCGCTGTACACTTATAATCGAACACTAGGGTTTCCTGGGTGAGCATGTAGTAACAACACACACAATACATGGAAGTGTACCGACACAAAGGATAAGGTCTGTAGACTTTAACAAAGAAATCTTTAAATTAAGATGGACAGGCAAACTTACTTTGCTTAGATCGGCGAACATATGTAAATCAGAAAAATATATATACTTAGAAACGACCGTCAGCAAATCCTCCAGCGAAGTGCTGCAGGATTTGCTGACGGCCGTTCATCACACCGTTTATTTATAGTCATCACGGTTGACCAACGCTGACAATGTCAAACAAACACTACCATTTTTCACTATAAACATGACGCGTTTAGCCTCCACACGACGCATCTCCGGACGAAGTAGACTCTACGAAAGGCAAGGAATCATTTTCTGCTTTAGAATGAGTTCCGACGCAGGAAACGAATCCGCTAACCGATTACAAGACAGGAAAGGGAAGTGAGTGATATTGTGTGTTTGCAGTTACACTTGTCGGTTCGCGCACGCACGATGTGGTCCAGCAGTTCACGAAGTTCAAACTGGTCGTGGACCCCCTCGACCCAGCGGCGTCGCGATCTCCCGGCAAGCTGGGGCAGTTCCAGCTTTTCGCGGACACGCTGACGAAGTTCGACGAGGAGTGTACGAATTCAGTCGTCGAGGCTGACGATCTGCCTAAGACAGAGGTGCAGGTCATGTGGAAAGCTCCTCAAGCAGGCTCGGGATGTGTACTCTTGAAGTAAGTGTATTTGAGTTTCTCATGTGCCCAAATACTGGGTCATACCGCCATTTGATGTCAACACGAGGGTATAGCGGATGCCTTGGAATGGCGAATGTCTACATTAGCGTGTCTAGTTCCGTAAATGTTCTTTATAAAAAGTATTTTTTAAAGTTCTTCAGAGTGGTAGACTCACGCTGCAGACGAATGCTTTGTCAAGAATGGCATATTATTTGTCTGTAGCATGAATGCGCCAGCTCGCCCGGGGAAGTACCACACTCCCGCAGAAAACCGGCGCCTGAGTGGTAGCTTAGCTACCGTGCTTCGTACAGTGAGCGGCTGAGTTTCGGAGGCCCAACACCTTCCCCCGTCCCACTCCCATTGGTTGTTCCTCCGGAACTCAAATTTTAAGTTTATGTATTGTTTATGTTTAGTTTATGTTAAGTTTATGTTTATGTATTGTATACATTTAAATTTATAAAATTAGTTTTTACTTTTTTGTACAAGTTGCACCACCTTTAAATCAATTTTCTCAGTTTCACTCGCGAGATGACTATTATGGGTATAGAATGTCCAATGGTATTAAGTCCGCCTGAAGTAGATTTTGTCCCAATAAAGTTGAAATAAAAAAAAGATCGCGGTACGGTGGCCCGATCGGAGCGGGCCGAGTTGAGCGAAGTAGGCTGACTTAAGGGAAGGGTTATGTTGAGTATGTTTATTCATGTCTCCGAGCAGACGCTCGGTGTAATGCTAGTCTGTGGTGATTGCCGTCTGTTCACTGTGGGTGTGTGCGCAGGGCAATGGTGTACGAGAACGCGAGCCGTTGGTACGCGGAGGACGGCCAGCTCACGAGGCGCGTGTGCGAGGACACCGCGCTCAACGCCCCGGACTGCTGCGCCTGCGACGACGCCAAGTACAAGGTATTGTCACCATCTGGATGAGTGGCGAGCTACTACGGTGCGCTACTCTCGAAACTTCTTTCCACGCACTACTACTCTGTGGAACCAGCTACCTTTGGCGGTCTTTCCGAACCGATACCACATTAGCACCTTAAAAAAACAAGCCTATATATGCCTAAAACACCGGCAACGTTTACGTGATCCCTGCGGTGTCGCGGTTGTCCATGGGCGGCGTTGATTGCTTTCCATCAGGCGACACGCTTGCTCCTTTGCCCTCCTGTACCATAAAAAAAATTGTAGTCACCCACAATTGCATATTTTATACAGTCAGGCGCTAGCTACTCTGCAGAAATCCATTGCACACATGGACTGTCACATTTTAAAAGGATCAAATCCGATCCGATCGAAGGACAAAACATTAATGAGAGTAATGTGGTGTGGATGGAAGGGTCGGTAGAGGAAGAACAAAGAAAACATCACTGGTGAGCTAGTGGGGGTGGTGTAGTGTGCATCTAAAAGGCGAGTCTTAACCCGATGGAGTATATTTCATTAACAACAATTATCATTCGATAACTCTGCTGAGTTGCACTTTATAATTTCGCCACCATATATTGAGATCGTGCGTCATAAATCATTTTGTTTGTTAAATTTAAATAAAAATCGAATATATATTATTTACGTTTTAGAGATGTAAACCTTTTCTTTATTATAATATAATCCTTTTTAAATTTGTTATTACTGTTTTATATGTGAAGTTTTCTTATGACTAGATGGTATTCGAGGGTCTGTGGTCGGCGCAGACGCACCCGAAGGACTTCCCCGCACAAGCAGTCTGGCTGACACACTTCTCCGACGTTATTGGAGCCACGCATCCCACAAACTTCTCCTTTTGGGGAGAAGGACAGATCGCTACCGATGGATTCAGGTTTTGTTTCCTTTTTACGCCTTCATCAGTAATTCACCAGAATATTCAAGCCCTAAGATTAATTTATTCGAAACTATTTGATGTATAAAAATGTAATTCGTTAAATATATTGTCGATAAATTATATTTAGACAAATTGTGTCTATAATAAATGAAATATTTTTGGTTTTTGTGTTATAATATAATATATTAATAATTATGTTTTAAAATATGAGTTAATTTAATAAAATTAAACACGTGGACATTCAGAATGTTTGTAATTAATGCTATAATATTTGTTTCTTGGCTAAGATCTTCTACAAGCGAACAAAAATAGAAAAATATTATGTGCGTTTTTACTGAAAGATGTGGATTTATGGGGAACTTAAATCTTACCGAATAAACGGTCGTCAGCGACTTTGCATTGCCAGACAACGGGATTACTTTCTTCGCCCACTACATTGACGTGTGGTACATCGTGAAGTGCCACCCCATGAAGTGCCACCTAGCCTGTTCTTCGGCTACACGCATCCAGTTTCTGCCAGTCGCCCTGCGCAGATCATTGCACCATCTAGCCGGGGGGCGTCCCACACTACGTTTACTAGAATACTCGCTTACATAATACTCCAATATTTTTTTTGCAGTATGAATGAATTTTTCGTGCGTAAATGGAAGAAATTTGAAATTTACGATTATAAGCAAAATTTTAAATATAATTAGATACTAATTAAGGGTTTTTTAAGTTCATGGTTAAAAGAAGAAATAAATTTCTTTTTATTTCAAGATCCCTCGCTGAATGGGGATCTGTTGGTCTCCAAGAGCGAGAGCTGCGCCAGCAGGGCAAGCTGCTGAGATCTATAGTGAAAGCGCAGGGTCTGTGGTACCCAAAGGTCAACACCAACACCTCGGCCGCCTTCACCGTCGACAGGAAGAGGCACCGACTCTCACTCGCCTCCATGTTCGGTCAGTATTTCATATTTAATTTAATAAAAAAGTTTTTACTCATGTAGTCCAG
This sequence comes from Baronia brevicornis, assembly GCA_031353405.1. NCBI lineage: Eukaryota > Metazoa > Arthropoda > Insecta > Lepidoptera > Papilionidae > Baronia > Baronia brevicornis. The sequence goes on along the minus strand of JASFAT010001399.1, from coordinate 302,311 downwards.
CGGTTCTCAACACACTGGTGTAACGCAGTCCCCCGTCAAGTGTGTCGCGTGATTTACTTATACGATATTTGGATTTATTTTTTACTTGTATGTTATGTTAGACCGGTAATGTTTCTGCAATGTCTACGGCACTGTGGATATCTATGGGCGGCGTTGATTGCTTTCTTTTAGACGGCACGCCTGCTCGTTTGCCTTCTTATCCTATAAATAATAATCTACGCAATAAGAAATACGTGTTATAATGATGAATAATTTAATAAATGTACCTTTTTGTAAAAAAAAAAATCTAGTAATATTAAATTATTGCTAACCTTCCCTATATTTTTAATATTACTAGATTTTTTTAACAATTTCAATAAGTTTATAAAGCTTTATTTATTTATTTTATTATATTTGTGACGATTTACAAGTGACGTACCCAATATATACATACATACACACATATATACAAATAATAAAATGACATAAGTGGCAGCAAGTGATGCTAGAGATGATCTCGGGAATTCATTATATACTTTTGGGCCAATGTAATCAAAATGGCGGCTACGTAATGTGGTTCTTATTTCATCGTAGTTAGTTTCCTGTCTCTTGCTTGTACTAGGATATATGGTCCACATTAATAGTTCAATGGAGGGTACAAACTCACCCTACAGATACCCACCCCTACAGACCCTACGGCCGACTCTTGTCAGCTAAGCTGTCGTTGTTTAACTGACGTTTACCTTTCACCATTTCAACTATCAAAAATTTCGTCTGTAAGTATGTAAGGGTATCGCGAATTTGTAAACAGTATGTTAGTGCGTCGCTGAGTATAAAATAGGTTGAGAACCGCTGATTTACTCTATAAAGGGGTCCGAGATTCGGATGTTTCAAAATTTTTTAAAAACTATATATACATATACATATTATACGATGACCAATTGGCTTCATGGCGGGATTCTCCGTCCACGGAGAGAATGATCGCGGGTTCGATCCTCGCATCGGATATATCTACAGATATTTATTCCGGGTTTGGTTACCCCGCCAATCCGCATTGGACAAGCGTGGCGGGTTACACGTCTGTTCTTCCATCAGTGGAACATACTCATATATCGTATACTATATGGGCTGTGAAAAAAACTGTTATAATGTTCTCAAGGTCCTTCGCCCGATTGGGTGGTGGGAGTGAACGGCCTGGAGCTGTGCAACGAGGACTGCACGTGGGTCGAGTCCAAGACCATCGATCTGTTCCCCTACGACGCCGGCACTGATGACGGCATCTCTTACATGGTAATAACTTTGATCTCTCTCAAGATCAGAAATCAGAAACAACATCTCTTTCATTCCACCACAGCATGCAATTCAAGCTTGTAAGAGGGAGGCTTTGACAAATGGCTAATGATGATGAGAGATGGTAGAAATATTTGTTTTACAAATTAAATCAAAATAATTTATTTGATTTGACTTACGTAAAATATTTTTTTTGAAAAGTTGGAGCGATGGCATTAGACATGTGGCAGGAGTGACGTGGAACATGGTGGCCCATGAAAGAATTCAGCAGAATGGGTTGGAAGAGGCCTTTGCCGTTTATATTAATAAATTCATCGTATTAATAAACAACAATTATTGGATTCTATCATCATAACGATAATGTATCACCAACCTTTTTAACATAAGAAATTATATTTCACGTATCAAACGTCAGTCTGTTATCAATGAAGCTAAAAAAGAAATGTAATTTTTTATGTCGAAAAAAAAAGAATTTTAATTTTGAATATATCAAGTAGCAGATAATATATATCTTATTACAGTCACCGAACTCGGAGACTGTTCCCCGAGAGAGGATGTACCGCATCACAACGATGTACCCGGAGGACCCCAGAGCACCGTTCTACAATCCCAACGCGAAGGAGATGAACCCGATGGCTCGGCTGTACTTGACCCGAGAGAAGCTGATCTCCAGGTCGTGCGATGAGGAGGTTCTCCAGTCATTGGTCGTCGAAGAGGCTGAAAATACGCAGTCAGCTAACCGACGTAAGCGTATTGAATTTTAAACTCAATGAATTTTAAAATTCCGGTTCTAAGATTGGTTTTGTTGGTTATATTTTTCCAAAATAGCGATGGCATTATAATTGTAATATTTGTCGTACTATTCAAAGTTTCGTGAAATTTAATATCGTAGTTTGGAACCCATATTATGAAGTTCACTCAGATAGTATAGAAAAACAGCAAACAAATTTGTAAAAAATCTTGTGTTTTTGTCTGACCTAGTTTCTATACGTATGAGCAAAGATTTTTCATATGGAGAAACTTGTAACTAGAAGGCAGCATCTTTCGTCGATATTTCTTGCACAAGATTTTACATAATAACATTGACAGTCCTCACATTCCAAGTAATATTATTATTATAAGTATGTTACACAACCATGTAACAATGGGGTTCCGGGTGGTACAGTCGGAATGCGCTGACACCGTGTAATGCAACTTCGTTTCCTCTACCCTGGGAACACTCAGAGGACATCAATCACAAGACTTCCAGCACTCTCGTTCAATAGCTGAAAGTCGTCACTTGCCTTAGAATTTAGTTTTATGTAATTAATTAATACATTGTAAACTTCATTTTAATTAATTAATTTAAGACAGTTTTGGTTTTTTTGGAGCTATTACTGCGGCCGTTCACAATTAGTATCCGAAATGAGTTAGTAAATACGAGAGGGCTCGCATTTAGACAACATCAAAAACGAAGCTAGTCGTTCTAGAAAAGCATGGAAATCACGTCGATATTCATGTGTATCTTCTCATTTTGAGATGCATCTCCTTCCTAACCTTCTATTTTGAACCGTGCCCAACATTGAAATGTTTTCAACGGCAGCGGAGTGCGGCGTGACGGAGTGGAGCTCCTGGTCGGCGTGCTCGGTGACGTGCGGCAAGGGGCTGCGCATGCGCACGCGCGAGTACCGCATGCCGCAGAAGGCGCAGATGTTCTCCTGCGACCGGCAGCTCGTCTCCAAGGAGATGTGCGTCGCCGACGTGCCGGAGTGCGAGTGAGTTGCCATCCACGCAATCAACACACACACACACACACAAGTAACTCTTCTGCATCGGCCGCGGTACGAGGTTCAGTGACGTACCCGATCGGCTCTCACCTCCTAGACCGTAAGGCCTAGGGGACTAATAGGGACCATAGTTATTTAGGTCTAACTCTACCCTACACGTTTAATGTAGCGTCATAACAAAAAAGTCCAGTACGGTGCGTTTTTTCCCGAAACTTCATTCCACGCAACACACCTCTATAGAACCAGCTACATTTAGCGGTATTTCTGAACTGATGGAATATTACATAAAATAAAAAACAGCCCTATTCTTATCTTAAAGGCCGGCAACGCATTTTAAATGCCTATGTTGTTGTATAACGCCTCCCGTTGATTGATTTTTAATAGGCGACACGCTTGCTCGTTTGCCTCTCTTTCCCATAAAAAAAATCAATAGAGAGGTCCACAGTATCTTTATGTAAATAATGGTTATACTGCATCATGCAAGTTTCAGAACATTGCGTGATGTTTCGCGCGTAGATTTCATACGCTGGTATATAATTGGGTTTCCGACTGAAGTCAGGGGTTTGTTAACGTTTAAAGGGGAAGCAACAACAACGGGGAGGAGGAGGATCTTAATGCCACGCCGATAGAGGAGATCGAGGGGATCTGCAAGACGACAGAGTGGGGCCCGTGGAGCGAATGCTCGGTGACTTGCGGCGTGGGGGTGAGCACGCGCCGTCGGACCTTCCTCAACCACATGGGCTACAAGAAGTGCCCCTTGGTTCCTACAGGTGTGTACTCATTATTCATAGTCTCTGGACATTTAATCTTCCCCACATTCTAGACCATAGATTACCAACGGGGGCGATACCGCTTCTAATGGGCGCTGGAGCTTTTCTAACACAAATGCAAATAGGGGCGTTACGAAATACCTCTTTATGTAAGAAAAACATTTTTTTCTAACCGTCTAAAATGTTCTAATTATTATGGCGTGTATAAACATTTTTTTTTTGTAAAGGGGGTAGTCCACTCACTTTCCATACCCAAAGGCAAATATCTCTTACCTCGTTACGAAATACCTCTTTTTACATGAAAAATATTTTAACTAGCCGTCTAAAATATTTATCTTGTTATTATGGCGTAAATAAACATTTTTTATTGTAAAGGGGGCGGTATTCTACACCTATTCAAATACAAATCTCAAACCTACACATATCTCACGGCAACGCTTCCGCATGGTCTATGGTATTGCTGATGTCTATGGCGGTGTACATTGCTTTCCTCGCAGCACGCCTGCTTGTTTGTCCTTCTATCTCATAAAAAATATTTATAATCGTTTTTCTCCAAACATTATAATAAAACAAGCTATATTATAATAGGTCGGGGCAAAAGTATTTTCGTATTTTGAACGTATTATTAGTAATCAAACCTCTTTGGCTGCACTGAATGTAACTGGCTGGTTTTTTATACCATTAAATGTGACGTTCTGAAGATGCAATAAATAAAAAAAAAAAACTAGTTCCCGCCATTTTTCAATTGTTTTTCAAGCAAGCAAAATGAACGTATGTGACGAAGAAATTCGAAAAGTTTTATTACAAAAAAGGTAAAAATGCGACGAACGTCGCGAATAAAATTTGTGCGGTTTACGGACCTAATGCGGTATCAATAAGAGTAGCACAAATGTGGTTCAAGCGTTTCAAGTCTGGAAATTTTAGTGTGAAAGATGAGGTTCGCTCTGGACGCCCTGTCACAGATAAAATCAGTGCCATCTTTGAGAAAGCTTTTGCCACCGGGTAAAACTATCGATTGAATCTCGACTGTAAGCAACTGATGAGGTTAAAAAAAGCTATTGAGAAAAACCGGCCGGAGCTGGTGAATAGAAAGGGCGTGGTGTTTCACCATGACAACGCCAGACCGCACTCATCTATAGCCACGCAGCAAAAATTGAGAGAGCTTAGCTGGGATGTGTCGATGCATCTTCCGTATAGCCCTGACCTTGCTCCATCAGATTTCCACCTGTTTCGGTCATTGCAGAACTCTTTAGGAAGCATAAAGCTAACCTCAAAAGAACACTGTGAACACTACCTGTCAGATTTTTTAATCAAAAATCTCCAAATTTCTACAGGAATGGGATTCCATCTCAAGAATTAGGATTTTCCATCTCTTGTAAAGAATGACCCCAAATATACAAACTCATTTACTTGCTCAATTTTTTCTCCTGCAATCAGCACCTCACACTACGTCATAGAAAAATAATTTTCTTATACGAGTATAAGATATTTAACAGGTTATAAAAGTAGAAATTGACTATGTATTTTTTTATTACCATTATCCATGCCGGTTCACTTCTATTCTCAATAACTATCATCAAAGTTGGTGTCGGTCCGTTGCAGAGGAGAACCGCAAGTGCATGGAGCCGCAGTGCACGGAGCGGGAGGCGGACATCTCCGACCCCTCGTGCCCCACGACCGAGTGGTCCGGCTGGTCGCCTTGCACGGCATCGTGTGGCCGGGGAGTACGGTTCCGCACGCGGCTACTGCTGGTGCCCGCGGACAGGCAGCAGGACTGCTCCGCCAAGGTGGAGCTGCTGCAGCAGCGCTCGTGCCAGGAGCGAGAGGACTGCACCATTGACATGGTTACCGCTAAACGTACGTATCACTTCTTTTTGTTTCACAGTCCATATATGTCCTACTGCTGAGCATGGGCGTCCCCATTTCTGGAGGAACGGACGTTAACCCACCACGCTTGTCCAATGCGGATTGGCGGGGTAACCAGACCCGGAATAAATATCTGTAAACCATACATATATTTATTCAGATGCGGGTATCGAACCCGCGACCATTGTCTTTGTAGGCGAGGAGTCCCGCCACCGTGGCAATTGGTCGTCACTTGTGATTGGATAATGTTATTAACCTTACAAGGTAAGACGTTACTCCCGCAGTGGCATCTTGATCAACACGAGACGGAAGGTCAGATCGCCGTCTATCTACGTTGTAAATGTGATAACAGTATTTTTTTATCCCACAAAAAAAAAGTTTAGCTAAGATGTATTCGCAGTATATGGTACTGTATGTTTACTGATTTAATTTGAACCCAGGCATTTGTATGGAGCTGCCGGAGCAGGGTCCGTGCCGGGGGGTGTACCAGCGCTGGGCGTTCGTCGCCATGAAGGGCATGTGCATCCCCTTCCAGTACGGCGGCTGCCGCGGCAACCAGAACAACTTTATCACGCAGGAGGACTGTATGAACACGTGTAAGGTGTTGCTGGGTAAGTTTATATTGCTTTACTTTGTGTAATTTATTTATTTATTCGGCGGCCATTCAACAGCAAACAAAGTACAGATTATACTATACGTGTCTACTATATATGTATTTGTGTGTGAGTACATGTTCATGGGTGTGTACGCATTTTTCTCCGTGTACGTGTATTGTTTCTTAGGAATTTAACAGAATAGATGATTGGACTTACGATAGCAATGAAATTATGAAAGATTTTGTGATACCCACGCTTCTATAGTTTGTGGGTTGTCAACTCGGCACTCTTTCGCTCAATCTGCGATTGAACTCCGTGACATACAGACGTGTTTTGTTTTACCTCACCTATTTTTTTTTATGGTATAGGACGGTAAACGAGCAGGCGTGTCATCTGATGGAAAGACAACTAACGCCGCCCATAGACATCCGCAACGCCATAGGCAGTGCGGAAGCGTTGCCGACCTTAAAGGAAAGTGAAATTATGGGAGTGGGAATGGGAATCGGAGGGGGAGTGGGAAGGGGAGGGAGAGTGGGAAGGGGAGGGTGTTAGGCCTCCGGAACTCAGACCGCTCACCGTACGAAGCGCGGTAGCTAAGCTACCATTCCGATAGACGCCGATTTTCTGCGGTTGTGTTGTACTTCCCCGGGCGAACCGGCCCATTCATGCTACAGACAAATATGCCATTCTTGACAAAGTATTCGTTTGCAGCGTGGCTCTACCACATAAATACCTAATATGTAATTAAACACATTAATATTGTATTTAAATAAACTATATTGGCGACGAGGACGAAAGTAGACGCGTGTGTTGTTTATCTTTTTATTGTAAAAAGTAAATAGGTCGTTGAAAAATAAGATAAAATTTCGATGGATAAGAAACTTAATGTAAACAGATTATAATCTTCTATAAGTAAATGTCCAAGTGAGACATCAACTAACACAAAAATAATCCAGCACCGCCGCGTATACTTCGTGTCGAGTTGAGCGTCGAGGGGTAAGTAATCGATGTGTCAATCAAGTCGAACGGCGGCGAGGTTGTTAGCACCGACTGAACAGAGTTTGGATTATTAATGGGGCGCAGATAACGATAGCTAGGGTCACCGTATCGCCGTGTGAACAACCTCCAATCATTCTTTTGTGGAATATAAGGGCAAACGAGCAAGCGTGTTGTCTAATGGAAAGCAATCAACGCCGCCGATAGACATCCGCGACACCATAGGTTTTACGGAAACGTTGTCAACCTGGAAGGTATGTGTAGGCCTGAAGTGAAAAGAAGTTTCAGAAGAAAGTGTACCGTACTAGATCGCCACTAATCCAGATGGTGGGGATGAAACTTAACTTATATATAACTCGTATTATACATTAACATTCTTATATATGCAATATGTACATATCGACACAAAAAAAGGAATATGTAGTAAACCGCAAAATGAAAACCACCAGAGCCAAAACACTTTTAAGATTTCGGAATTGTATCTGATTTTTATTTTGTTCGCTATAATACAGGGAGAGTTTACGAATGAAAAAAATATAGGGAAAACATAAAGGAATAGCTTGAAAAATGATAAATTATTTTTCTTTCCTTTACTACCAATTACTTTCAATAGATGGCGCTCGTGACGGCTTTACGGACGTGTTGTTGTACAAAACTGACGTTTATTTTATGCGATTTTGGAAAGTATTGCGTACCTAAGTACTAACACACCAGGGAAATATAAGCCTACCAGAAGATATCATTTTCGTTAATTTAAATTAAATAAATTGTAGCTGAAACGAAGTTCACTAGGTCATCTATTGTAGCATGTAATATTTATTTGTCATCTGTCATATACAGGGTTTTCGCTTTTATTTGTATAAACATAAGTACTGTAGTGATACATTGATAAATGTATCACTAATTTATTACAACTTTTTGATTAAATATAATAAAACCTTTTTAGTTATTTTTTATATTCGTGATCTTAAAATTTTTAAATAGAAAGAAATAAATTGTTTTCTATAAAAACAAGATTCGATCGACTGACATCTTTCGAATGACATGTCACCTTTCCTAGTCTAAAAAATTAATACTGAATATAAAATGATTAATTAATATAAAATATAATTCATTAATATAAATATAATTAATATAAAATGTAAAGTGATTTATTATTAAATTAACTTCATTTGAAAGAATTGAGTATATCGAAGATAAATATCCCGTGTGTCGCCTTATCAGTACGGATGACACGTTATAGTACTTACATATAATAGTTATCATGGAGCAGGTTGTATTAGGAAGGTAGGGGTTTATGTTTATAGTTTATGATAAATTCTTGAATTTTACTTTCGAAATAAGGCTTGTTTAGGTGAAACGAAAGATTCTTATTGCATAAACAATAATCTTCCATTTGACATAAAAACCCCTACCTTCCATTTGACAAGAAATGACGATTCGTTGTCTACACTTCATTAATTTTACATTATTCTCGGTCTAACAGAAACCCTTAGTACAAGTATTGTCGTGTGTTTATTACAATAAAATCTATATTAGCTCCTCTGTTACTCTGGCATGCGGCCAGATGCGTTGTAAACAGATGTCTATGCGAGGGGTACCGTGTCGCTCACTCAGCACTGTAGGGATCCTGCTAATATTATAAATGCGAAAGTTTGTGAGTATGGATGTATGTTTGTTACTCTTACACGAAAAAACTACATACATCGGAATAACATATAGGCTACAATTTGTAATGATTTTATGTAATTTTGGTCGTAATATAATTTTACTATTAAGTAAAAAAAATATATTTATTTAAAATGATCTGTCACGAAACTTAATGTGGAAGACCAATTTCCACGCGAGCGAAGCCGTGGGCAAAAGCTAGTTGTTTTATAAAAACAAAAAGATTACTTTGACTGACGTCTTTCAATAGACACATGTCACCCTTCCGGCATAAGAAAATTAGATACAAAATATAAAATGTAAATTGATAAAGCGTGAATAAAGTATGAATAAGATATAAATGTACAGTGATTAGAAAAATAAATTAATTTAATTTGGAAGAATATCATTTTAATCGAAGATAAAACCCCCTGAAGATCCCGCGTGTCGCCGTAGTAGTACGGCTGGCACGTCATAGTACCTACGCCATTGTTTGTTTTTAAAACGACAAGGGCGACAGACCTCGTCAATCGTTCATGACACTGAGTGTTGCCAGTGATTGGACATTAATTTTCGACACATACCTATTGTGACATACATATCAAAAGTATTTGCTTGTTTATTATTTAAGTCTTCGACCAGTGTGTCTGTATTGAATTGTCTTATGGCGCCGAAAAGTGAAAAGTGGCAGTCCGTGTCTTGATCACGAGCTCAGAGAGCAAGGTCACGTTTGTCGGAGATGTGATCGCTGGAGCAGACGAGTGCTGGATTTGGGGGCTTGTCTTGGCAAACGTAGTGTGGGATGGCACCCAATCCCGCAGAAAACCGGCGCCTGCCCTGCTCGTTTGCGTTCCTATCCTATAAAAAAGGTACTTTAAGTTTCATACCCCCACCATCTGGATGAATGGCGATCCAGTACGGTTCGTTTTTCCCGAAACTTCATTTCATGTACCACTATACCGTGGTACTGGCTAGAGGTAGAACTATCTATGTTCAGCGTATTTCGGAACCGATACGATATTGCAACCTTCAAAAACAATCCTCTTACCACAAAGGCCGGCAACGCATTTGCTATGTCTAGGATGTTGCGGTTGTCTATGGGCGGCGTTGATTGTTTTCCACCAAGTGACACGCTTGCTCGTTGGTCTCGCTATCCCATAAAAACATGGTTTATGTACATTGGAAATTGTCAAACTGATGATATCACTCGAACATTGATTTTAATCCCATACATGTGACATAATTGTGCAGTTAATACTGACTGTTATAATCTGTGGTATCAACTGGACAGACGGAGGGTTTAACTGAGATTAATAAAGCAAGGTGGACTTTTCCCGCCGACTTACATCAGTGACGTTGTGTTTTTACTTCATTCTCATAATCTTATATTATTATCATTTATATTGTGTAATTGTGGTGGCGTATTATACAATATAGTTCGATTAAAGCATATAAGTAAGGTGATATGAAATAAATGCGGGTATCGTGACTTTTTAAGTTGACTGAAAAAGTCCATAGAAGGTTTTGGTAGAATAGCTATCATTTTATCAAGACGTAACGTGACAAGATGACTACACATTTCAAGAGTTTTGATATTAATCTATAAATGTATTTATAAATAATTAATGGAACTTTTTTATTTTTATACAGGCGGTGGTGCACCGGCTTCCGTGGTGCCCCAAGCCGGCCAGTTCGCCCCCGCGGTCAGCTCCAATTACCCAGGGCTGAGCGTCAGCTCCATAGTGCCAGTGCCGGCGAGTGTGAATGGTGTGTTCGACGATCATTTATCTTTTTTTATTCATTTATGGCTGTTATGAGGTAATTGGATGGAGCATAGTGGGTCTCACTAGTCTGACCCACCTTGACACATACTGATTCGGTCATTTTTAGTATTCGGCTATACATAGATACATATATAAATAAATACATACACACAAATACAATAAAAGCGTTAATTAAAACGACAATATGGCTCTCGTCTCCCTTCTCCATCTTGAGGAGTAAGGAATGGCTGAAAACCAACGCTCTCTGAGACTTAAGTCTCGGACAGCATATTGCTAAGCCATTTATTTTTGCTGAAAAATAGTTATTTTTGTTTGTTCGTTACATATTTCAATTTGTAAGATTTTCGGCAACAAAAAGTTTTTATTTATTTTATAACAAAACATTATGTAGATTTGGTTCCTACTAAGTGATTTTTATCCAATTTTTAACAATTGTTTTGTTTTATCTACGTGTTTTGTCTAGAGATGCTTTTGGGAACTTATTCTATATCTTTGGGTCAATGTAGCAAAAAAGCGATTACTAAATGATATTTTTGTTACCATCGTACTAAGTTTCCTGTCCCTTGCTGCGCTGGTGATGGGATGTGGTCGTTGTGTGTGCTTCTAAAGGCTGGCAGCACTTCCGCATTGCCTATGGCACTGCGGATGTTTATGGGCGGCGTTGATTGCTTTCCATCAGAAGACATGCTTGCTCGTTTGCCTTCTCATTCCATAAAAGAGTTCGGGATGAACATAGTACTAAACGAAATGCGTATGAACAGTCGTTACTCCTAGGTTTGCCTCACATACCCTTGAGAGAGAGTTTCGAGATATTTATGGCTTTAACATGATATTCAATAATTTAAACATTCCAATATCAGATTCAATTCCGTTCACCTATCACATAAAACATTTCATAAACACCATGATCGTCCCCAGGACCGTTAATCCAACCCAATGACTGTCGTCTGACTCCATGGAGCGAGTGGACCAAGTGCAGCGTCACTTGCGGTATCGGGTACCAGGAGCGCACGAGGACCATACTGGTGAGTTGTACTTCAGTAATTGTACTGAAGTCCACGGATCAGACATTGGAATGTGGAATTGGAATTGTGTTTTTAATTAATTTTCATAATATTATGTTATTATCACTTATATTTGCTTCCACGGATACGCCTCAAGAGGCGTAAGAAATTTCTACGGTCCACTCAATACCTCGTCTGCACAGCAGCCTAGATTAAAAACAACTTTGAGTTGAGAGGAACCTACCACCTCCAGTTTATATTGAGTGTTTGCCAGCCGAAAGCGACTTACCGTGGCCAATCTGGAAGTTCTTCAACCACTTGCGCACCCAGACTGCCCAGACTGGTGTTATAGAGAGAGCATGGAAAAGAAGGGTTTCGCAGTCACAAACCCCTTACGGGAGAGCCACACAAACAATGGCACACTTGAAATCCTGCTATCTGTGCCCTGTCATCTTTGACAGATGACTTTATGATGGCCACAGATGATGGGCTGTGGCCAAGTTCTAGGTAAGCAGCGTCTAATTCCTGTTGTCACGAAGAAGAAGAAGATAATTTATATTGTTTAATTGTGGTGGCGTATTATACAATATAGTTCGATTAAGGCGTATAAGTGAAGTGATATGAAATAAATGCATATATCTTGACTTTTTAACTCGCAACTGCAAAAATACATATAAGTTTTGGTAGAATAGCCACCACTTTATCAAGACGTAACGTGACTAGCTGACTAGTATATTACAAGTTACTCAATATTATTGTATTTAATTGGAAACTGGCATAAAAGTTATAACTTATTATCATCAAAGAAAACAAAAGACCAAAATTATAAAAATAATTAAAATTATGTACGAATAGGATTCATTGAGACAAATTTTAATATACTTAATTTGTTGAAAAATGACGGCGACGTGGTTCGCCACCCGTCACGTCCTGATTCCCACGAGGGCGAGAAAAAACTAATGGAGAGTCGTTCCGCTGCGATGAATGTGAGAGGAAGAATGGATGAATGTGGAGAAGGCGGGGAGGATATGCTGGGACCGTAGTGGATGGAGCTTTGTGGTCTCTGCCAACCCTTGCGGGGGATAGGCGTGAATATATAAAATAAAAAATAAAATAAAACGAATAGGTTGTAAGTTATTACAGATTGTTACCGATGCCCAGGGCCGCATGTTCCCCATTCCGGTATAGGCCGTAATATTACGTAAGAAATATTTATACAACAGCCCTGGTACTTAGGAATTCTAACAAATAAATTCCACCGACCCACGTCAGAACAGTTCCACGGTGCCCCATAAATCTCTGATACCATTCGACTGGCTGCTATTTTCATGTGACGTGCACCATGCTTGCACGCTCCGTACGGTACGTTGAACCTAGTAATTCAAATTCTTCTATACATTTTCTCTTGTAGAAATAGCGTACCTGTGCTTTATTAAAATAACTAAACTGTTTTGGATAAAGAATATTATAACAAAAACGGCATCGGAGGCAGTCACGAGGACAGAACATGCCGACAGAATTGAAAACTTAAAACTGTATTTTGAAATTTCAAACTAATTGTAATGTTATATATATTGTATAAGTCAATAAAAATTGAAGCTTTAATAATATGTAAATAATGTAAATAAATGAATAAAAAAGTAATAATATTAATTAATATATATTATTTGATTTTTATAAATGAAAAATAAATAATATATAAATAATTTTACTCATTTTTATAATATATATTTTAAGCTAATATTAATCATGTTGCTGACGCGAACTCATAGATTTTTCCCTATCCAGACTCGTTTTCACTTCAAAAAAAATATTTGCTTATGTTCTATTAAAATAAATAATTAAAAAACATTTTAACTAAATAGTTTTGGAGAAAGAATATATAAAAATTATTTGCTTTAGCTATCGAGGCGTGTAGAATGACGTGACAGTTGAACGATTTTCACTACGTAAAGGATAACAAGACTGTTTTTGGTATTTTCGCGGTATATTGGTTGAATAAAATACCGCCAATACTTGTTGGTATATTCTATGTATATATCCAATAACTGCGAATGCTTGAAATACAAGTTATTAGGCATGCGTGTAAAAATAAATCTCAAGGCAAGATATTCATTCTTGCCTCGAGATTTATTTTTTTAAAACCTCAATTTTATAACATAGAGCATCCGGTGGCAAGTTACAAGTCGCATAGTCAGTAAACGCATGTTTACTGATTATGCGACCCGCTAGTATTAAGAGAACTACCTGCCTTCTGCTGAGACCAATCCAGCTTCTTCGTGATGTCTTCCCTAGCAAATTAATAAACCGTTTCAGCGATATCCTCTGGCCATCCAGATCGCCGGATCTCACCCCATAATCTTTTTTCCTGTAGGGGTACCTCAAGAGTAAAGTCTATAAAACAAACCGACGATCATCTGAGCACTTAAAGAAAATATCCAATACATTAACGGCATCCCGACGTCACTACTTCAGCGAGTCGCACAGAATATTGCAGCTAAATTCAAATTTTAATATACCTAATTTGTTGAAAAAATGACGGCGACGTGGTTCGTACTATGGTGCCTTACCTCAGCATGTGGGGCTCTCCTTGGGCTGACCTCCATCCTCCTTTGCGGCTCGTGGGTTTCATTAAAGCGAATTTAATATTCCTAATTTGTTGAAAACATGACGGCGACGTGGTTCGCCACCCGTCACGTCCTGATTCCCACGAGTTGAGAAGCGACTAACGGAGAGCCGTTTCGCTGTAAGAGGAAGAATGGATGAAAAGATGGATGAGTGTGGAGGACGCGGGTAGGAGGTGGCGGGATCGTAGCGGATGGAGCTCTATGGTCTCTGCCAACCCCTGCGGGGGATATGCGTGAATATATAATAATAATAATAAAAAATCCAAGAGTGAGCCCGACGTGGTGGTCAGTATTTATACAAAATAATTCATTAAGACTAAAACACACCCTTCTTTTTCTTCGTAAAAGCTATTACATTTTATTTATATCTTTTGTAGTTTGTTATTATTAGTTTGAAAACCTATTTCTCGCATCGGACACCTATACAGGGTGTCCGAGAACTCAACGTTAAGCCGAAACGGGGCGACAGGATTCATTGTAACCATTATGAGAAAAATCAGAGAAAAATCTATCTGAAGATCTTAAAATTAGGAACATACCAAGAGCGAATGTGCGAATAAAAAACATTTTAACTGAGTAAAATGGATTAGCAAAAATCGCGTTACTTGAGGTTTTTATTTTTTTACTCGTTTTTTTAGTATGAAAGAAAGATTTATGAAACTAACAAGTATTGTACCATTTTACAATCCTGATTAAATGCGCCAACTTTCAATGGCACTTGCCAAGGCACTCTAGTGCTTTTTTTTTAAAGGAGGGCCTTTCAAAGTCGACAAATTTTTAAAAATTGTAAATTCATAGTTTAACAAATAGTTTTAATTCTAGGAAACTTGGGGCAATTGTCTCATTATTTTTTACTGTGATTCTAGAAATGTTATTTAGGGTTACGGTTCCAAAGTTTAAATGAACAAAAATAATAAAAAATAACCACAATAACCGAAAAATGGTTACACAGTTTGACCAAATTTCTAGGATTTCTTAAATGCCCATAATTTTCAAACTGCATGGGTTAGATTTTTTTTCTGATTTTTCTCATGATGGTTACAATCAATACTGTCACCCCGTTTCGGCGTGACGTTGAGTTCTGGGACACCTGTTAAGACTCATAATAATTGTCGGGAATAAACCGCTGTTGGTGGTTAAACCGCTTTACATTTGACCATAATGTTATTTTTATTGAAATGGCCCATCGATACAAGTTATACAAGTCCGTTTGTGTGGTGAGCGAGGGCGCGGCGTCGGGTACTGGTACCGCCGCGTTGGGATCGATAACCAACCGCACCGTGGTGGTCCAGGGCGCCACGATGTCCTTAACAATACGCTTATGTCCATTTTATTTGTATTCACTCAACAAAATACAAGATGTGCAGATAAGGTTTCTGAAATTTCATTCATAAAACCAACGTGAAACATATTGTACAAAATTATAAAGTAAAAATGTTGTCAACAATTTATTGAATGTATGTCTGTCTGTCCACGCGCTGCTTTCAGTTCGGAACTCGAAGCGCAATGGGTGCGGTTAGTGTTGGCTATTGCTCTAAAATTATGTTTATATAATACTCGTATTTGTATTGGACGCTTGTACTGAATGAACTAAAGATGATTGATTTTCTGTTAATAAGTCGATGTATCGATGTATCGATTGCAATCACCAGCCACATGCTACATCACCCATGCGAATCTCATGGCGATTATATTCCACACTTGTAGCTGCGCTAATACTAGGATTGCTAACTCTTCGTACCAGAAATAAGGTATATTGAAGTCAACAGTAATTGAAATGAACAGTAGTTTTGGAGCTGTTTGCGCAAATTATTATAAAAACTTGTTATCACTTTCAAAATATTTGTAAGCATCTTTGCAATTTAAATTGAAATTAAAATAAATGACTGAACTTATTTTTAAATTAATTTAATTTTTTATTAATAGTTTGTTTTGTTAGCGTGTGATATTTTAATCAAACCAATCAACATTCCCATTATTGTCTATATTTTTGTTCAGCCCTAGAAAATTTGGCTTTCTCCCTAGATGTTATATCAGAATCAGATGAATCCGAACATGTATCATCTTTACTTTCCACCTTTTACACTAAAAAATGAAATCTGCACGAACTGCATTTCGTATGTGTGAAGTTGACAGTTTCGTTCTCTCTTTTCTTTTGTTTTCTTTGATGGCAATTAGTTATAACTATTATGCCAGTGTCAAGTAAAATACAATTATATCAAATCTCTTGAAATGTAACTAGGCAGCTTGTCACATTACGTCTTGATAGAACGGTGACTATTCTACCAAAACCTTCTATGGACTTTTGTATTCAACTTAAAAAAATCATGATTTATTTATTTATTTCATATCACTTCACTAATACGCATTAATTGAACTATATTGTATAATATGCCACCACACTTAAACAATATAACTGATAATAATATAAGATTATGAAAATGAAATAAAAATACGTCACTGATGTAACTTGGCGGGAAAAGTCCGACAGTTTCGTTCTGAAATACAGTAGGTTTACTTTTTTATATTAGGCATCCGGATACCTGCGATAATGAAAACCGTATTGTGTATATATCTTTTTATATTAACAAAGTAAACGGTATTAGAGAGCGCAGTAAAGAATACTGTTTTTAATAGTGTGGTCGGTAGCCCTAGCTAACGCAACCAGCGTGACGGCCTTGACCCACACTTGACCGCATCGTTTCCACGCGTTACATCTCTAATTTTTTAATTACCCGTACCCCGTAATACCCGCATTTGTATCGGATGCCTGTACCGAATGAACTAAAGATGACTGTCTGTTGATAATTCGATGTATCGATTGCAATCGCTATCCACATTCTATATCACTCGTGCGAATCTCATCGCTACTTTAGTCCAAACTTGTACCCGCGCTAATACTGAATTGAAATAAAGCGCGCGAGAATTGAAATAAACAGTATTTTAGAAATATGAAAGATATTTTATACTTTAAAAAATATTTTATACCGAAATACCAAAAATTATAATATTTTATGACCGATTGGCTCAGTGTCGGGGCCCTCCGCCCGCGGAGTCAATGGTCGCGGGTTCGATTCCCACATCGGAATAAATATTTATATGGGTTTATAAATGAGTCTGGTAACCCTCCCAATCCGCATTTCCTTTCCTGCCCCTTCCTTTCTTCTCTATCCTTTCCCTTCCTCTCCGCCAATCCACGATCTGCCGTGTCAATGGATACATGGCTAGGGGCGAGACTAGTCGAAAGCGTGCCGATCGTCCCGGGGTCGGGCTCCCCCGGGGACTATTACTTACTTATTACTTACCTCATCATGCAGGCCTCTGCTGGGGCTGACCTCCATCCTCCCTTGCGGCTCGTGGGATTCACTAAGACGAATTTAATATACCTAATTTGTCGAAAAATGAAGGCGACGTGGTTCGTCACCCGTCACGTCCTGATTCTCACGAGGGCGAAAAGCGATCAAGGACGAGCCGTTTCGCTGCGATGAATGGCAGCGGATGGAGCTCTGTGGTCTCTGCCAACCCCTGCGGGGGATAGGCGTGAATATATATATATATATATATATATATATATATATATATATATATATAATATTTTATACAGAAATACTGCTAAAGGTAGCTGGATGTATAGAGTAGTGCGTGGGATGAAATTTCGGGAAAAACACACTGTAATGGATCGTCATTCATCTCATCCAAATAGTGGGGATGAAGGTTTTTCTTTCGGCGAGTTGTACGGCAATGTTATTGGGGCAACGACCTTTTATTTGGGAGAGATCAATATCTACATAGCAGTGGAATGTAATGGTTGTGGTCTCACTAACGATTGATGGACGTATAATGACGGAGGATTACATTCCTGTTGCGGTGGATAGAAGTGACAAATAAATTAATGACTTTTATCATGTTATGTCATTTGTCAAACATCAGTCTCTCAAATTGCATCAGAACAATATTATTAAATTTAGGTAACTTCACCAGGTCATCTCGTCGCCTATATTCAGAGCCTGAAGACAAAAGTCTTCGACCAGTGTGTCCTACCTCTACTACTACATCTCTCTCTACTCTACTTTTACGGCGCCGAAACGTGGACGCTGACAGTCCGTCTGCTTCACAAGCTCAAAGTCGCTCAGAGAGCTATGGAGAGAGCTATGCTCGGAGTTTCTCTGGTATTTATAATTCGGAATGAACAAATTCGTCAAAGAGCTAAAGTCAAACTAAAATGGCAATTGGCTGGTCACGTTCGTCGGAGATCCGACAATCATTGGAGCAGACTAGTGCTGGAGTGGAGATCGCGTCTCAGTAAACGTAGCGTGGGATGCCCCCGGCTAGATGGTGCGACGATCTGCGCAGGGCGGGCGATCTGGCAGAAACTGGATGTGATGCCTGATCGTCAGCTTCACGCGAAGCCGAAGATCGGGCCAAGTGGCGCTTCTTGGAGGAGGTCTATGTCCAGGAGTGGATTGTCGTAGGCTGTTGATTGATTGATTGAATATTATTAAAACAAATAGTAATTTTTCTTCTGTCTCCAGGCGCAACCAGGTCCAGGCGGAGCTTCCTGCCCGACGCGACTCTCGCGCCGCCGAAGGTGCTCCAGGCCATGCTAGTCCACATAAGGAGACATCACCACTTCAGACAAGCGAGCAAGTGGCTATAATATTTAGTGAATCCTACAAATTGTCTGATGTATTGTCGTCTAAATCCAGCCGAAGCTATTGAAGATAAATGTAAACCCTTATAAAAATTGTCTACCCTCGTTATTGTCAATTACTCAATACTCATTTTCAACTTAAGTATATTTTATATTTTTATGAAATAAACACTGCATTTAAATAGACATGTCACAGCAGTTTTTTTTCACACCCATATATGTCCCACTGCTGAGTACGAGCCTGCCAATTTCTGGAGGAATGGACATTAACCTAACACTTTTGTTCAAGTGGATTGGAGGGGCTAGGCTCGTAATAAATATCTGTAGGTTATACATATATTAAAGAAGAAGATCGAACCAAAAGCATTGACTCTGTGGATGGGGGGCCTTGCCGCTGAGCCAATTGGTTGTTACAGACATCTGGTCTATATTTATAGGTTTTTAATTCTAGGAGGTTGTCCTTAAGTTCTTTGTGCTGGAGTACTCAGCGAATTTGAGTTGTTCATGTTAATATAATGTTTTGTTGCGTAGGTGTTTCGGTCTTTGATCTCACCTATATTCATTTTAGTAGGTACAGAATACTATATAATATATGTAGATCATTTCACCTGGTAATGTATAGGACGATTATAGTATAATTGTAACTGAAAGTAAAAAGACGGTGAAAATAAGGTACATGAGGTGTTTGTTACGCCATTTCTTATGACCCAGTGTCAAAATGAACATTAATACGAAAAAGTTGTAAAAGTTTGTTTCTAGCTTTAGCATTGAATTTGTTAAATGTCTTATCACATTTCATTTTTTAAATATAGATATATCGAATATCGATATATCGAAGAAATAAATAATTTCAATTCGACCACGTGAAAATATTAAAAGTGAATTCATAATAGATTAAAAGTGAATAAATAAATATTGAGAACATTTTTTACGAATCTTTAGTACTCAAAGATTCGTAAAAAATGTTCTCATAATTTATTTATTACAAATTGATTTTAGTTTAATCGTGTTAAATATTGATTAGTAACTATCGCGTGCACTGGCACGCTAGTTGTCGAAGGTCAGCGAGAGACACGGAGTCCTTCAACTCAAAGTTACGACAGGAGTAGTAGTAAAGCCACGCTGCAGACGAATACTTTGTCAAGAATGGCATAATATTTGTCTGTAGCATGAATGGGCCGGCTCGCATGGGGAAGTACCACCAACCTGCAAAAAACCGTGAGGGTGAGGGGTGAGTTCCGGAGGCCCAACCCCTTCCCTCCTGCTTCTTCCCCTTGTCATAACGACACTTTCCTTAAAGGCCGGCAACGTTTCACTTTGGCGCTGCGGATGTCTATGGGTGGCGTCGGTTGCTTTCCATCGGGTGACACGCCTGCTCGTTTGCCTTCCTATCCCATAGAAAAAAAAGTACACCTACTAACCGCGTCGCACACAACTGCGACTGAACCACGGTCAGTTTAGTTAAGACATATCTATGTATAGTTTAGCTTTGTATGTGTACAACTTAAACAACAGTTTATACGTGAAAGAAAATGTCCTCGATTTAAGCGTTTTTGGTGTCCCGGACCATTTCTTTTTATAGCAGGGCAGGCAAACGAGCGTACGGGTCACCTGTTGGTTAATGATCACGGCCGCCCATAGACATGCGAAACGCCGGAGGAGTCTAGTGGTGTTGCTGGCTTTTTGTGAACATATACGCTTTGTTCTGGAATGCCCCTACGTCGGAACCACGTGGGTACATCGCAGATGATAAGTTGTTCCACACTGACGAATTGGTGATCGGAGGGCAGAATTATAAAGGCATTTAAATTTTTAACAATTTTTATGTGAGTGATGTGTACAGGTTTGGCTTCTTACGCTTTTGATTGCCTTTTATAAACAGGAAAGTAAGTTACATAAGATGTTTTATGGAGTCAGGCGTTACTTTGCGGAAATCCATCACTACCTACTTGTCTTCCGTAGAGTCTACTATACCTGAAGATGCATCGTGTTGGGGCGAAACACGTTTGGTGTTGTGTATAGTGGTCGGTGGGCGGAGAGTTGCTAGCCGTTTTTCCGTAAGTTTTTGGTTTGAATTCCAAATAAATCCACTTCATTCACCAGAAAAACACACATTGTTAATTTTCTGTTATTGTTTCGCTTGTCGCGGATCTTAGCTAAGTAAAACTTTTGACTGTCCACATAGTGATGGATTTCCGCAAAGTAACGCCTGACTCCATTAATAATGTTAACGAAGACGCTTGGTTTTTTTCTTCCCGCGCTCAACGCCAACTGCTGTCACAAAAAAGGCTACAATTTTTTTTTTAATTTAATCGAATTCGAGCGGGGATATAATGGATCGGAGTTATATATTTAAGTTAACACTAGAAGACATTATCACAAAGTTATGGGTGTTCATTGATCGACCAAGGCCACAGATGAAATTGGTGATCGGGTGCCAGAACAGTAGAGGCATTTAAATTTTTTACAATTTTTATGTGAGCGGTGTGTAAACTTACATAAGTTACTTTCGTGTTTATAAAAGGCATTCAAAAGTGTAAGAAGTCAATGCAATGTATAGAATTTTTATAATAGAATAGGTAAAGGTGGGCCAATATACCTCTTAAATAAAGCAAGGAATGTGCTAACGAAGCAAAGAATATTTCCACGCGCAGGGAGTGGAGGCAGGCTCGCTGATTGCACATTCTTAGCGCGAAGCTTGACGCGTGCCAGCGGCGCCTCTACAACACTAAATAAATACGTACAGAAGGTCCAGACAGGTCACGCAATATAGACGCTGCCAATAGACAACTTTGACCTATATCAGCCAGTGCCGTATTCAAACATTTACAACCAATAGTGTATTCAAAGCGGTAGAGCCACGCTGCTGACGAATAATTTGTCAAGAATGGTATATTATTTGTCTGTAGCATGAATGGGCCGGCTCGCCCGGGGAAGTACTACACTCTCGCAGAAAACCGACGTCTGAGTGGTAACTTAGCTACCGCGCTTCGCCCGGTGAGCGGTCTGAGTTTCGGAGGCCCAACACTCTCCCCCTCCCACTCCCATTCCCCCTCCCACTACCGTTCCCTCTCCCACATCCATAATGTCACTTTCCTTAAAGGTCGGCAACACTTCTGCACTGCCTATGGCGCTGCGGAAGTCTATGGGTGGCGCTGATTGCTTTCCATCAGGTAACACGCCTGCTCGTTTGCCCTCCATGCCATAAAAAAAATTCAAATTTTGCCGCTCTTAAACACCTCTACAATTTGATAACCTAGTTTACAATATTAATTGTAATTTTCACTAATAAATTGTAAGTTTATAGTTTATAGTAGTAGTAAAAAAACAATATATTCAATTTTCTCGTAACATTGCGGCTGAAGATGACGACAAAATTCAATTAATAACATCATGAAACTTTTACAATAACTTATTATTATTTTTATTTCTGTTTCTCAGACAAAAAAAAACTTAGGCCCAATATTTGTCGCCCAAGAAAGAAATACTTTTGAGAAATAGTATGTGTATGCGTTGGACGTTTTATGGATGGATAAAGTTTTGTGAGTCGCGTCAGCAACATGCTGTAGTAATAGCAGCATATCTGTAACTATCACCCTGACGTGTTATATAATATCAGTGTTGTGTACATCTATACAAATAAAGTATAATTTTAACGTAGTAATTGTGTGTATACTTTGCGTTGTTCTTTATATTGTGTTTTAATTTAATTATTTCAATTGTTGAATTGTCAGATCATTGTGCAGTACACACAGTGAGTACTAAATATGTTATTAATATTACAATTACTTTGAAATTGCAAAACACAATTTGAAGTTTTCACTTCTGCCGGCAGTCCTCATGACTGCCTCTGATTTTTGTTCATGTAGTCTGGACTGTATTCGCCTTAACGCAACAATACCTACGGTCGTAGGTATTATATTTACTTACGAGCGCGATCGGAGCGGACCTACTGTAACTATTTATTGAGTGTGCACACCCATACTCACACAGTTCACCTGTGTTTAGTATATACTAGCCTTTGCCCGCGGCTTCGCTCGCGTGGAATTTGGTCTGCCACATTAAGTTTCGTGACAGATCATTTTAATAAATATTTTTTTTTACTCAATATTAAAATTATATTACGACCAAAATAACATAAAATCATTACAAATTGTACCCTATATGTTATTCCGATGTATAACCTATATTACTGTAAAGTTTCATCCAAATCCGTCCAGTAGTTTTTTCGTGAAAGAGTAACAAATATACATCCATATTCACAAACTTTCGCATTTATAATATTAGTAGGAAGTAGGAAGTAGGATTTCCTGTTCCGGAAGATTATCTCGATTGTTCCGACACACAATCCGATATCTTAGATAAATCCGATACTTTAGTAATTGATATAATGTAATATATCTCAGTAGATAAATTACATTATTTCAATTAAAAAGAAGTATCGAGTGTAGATAACCTTGTGTGTGTGCGCATATATTCAAGTACTTAAACATTAAATTTTGCGCAGCTTTTGCGTATCATATTATATAATGGGTCTTTACCTATGAAATTGCCATGTTGTACGATTTTTATTATCTGTATATATAAAAATGGAGAGCTCTTGTGTTCGCTAAAAATCAAAAAAGGCTCGACCGATTTGAATATTATTTTTTTAATTTGGTCGTTCTAATATAAGGAAGTTTTACGAATAAATAATATAGGGAAAACACAAAAAATCGGGGGATGGGGATGAGCGATTGATTATAACTGGTTGAAGATGTTTGAGCTTCCCCATCATTATGATCGTTCTGTTTTTAAAATAAAATTAATTTGAAATTAGAATTCGTAGACAAATAAAAATATATTTTTTTTTAAATGGCCAGTACTATACAAAAGTAAAAAAAACAATAAAATAATGATGAAATATTTAAATAAACAAACAATATACCGTCGTGTGGTTAGTGCTTGCATGTAACAAACTAATTCAAAACACACGAGTAGGAACATAGAACGTAATATTACAACACTATGTAAATAAAGTAATCATATTGTACAAGTCGGTTGCTTCCGTTGTATAATGGAGTAGTCGTAACCGCGTGTGTACTTACGTTTGATTATAGACTACAGGTGGCACGCTCATTAGCCTAGCTCGATATCGGGTTATAAAATGTGATTAGACATCAAATAAGCTAACGCTCCTGTAGGCGACCGGCTAAAAGCTTAGCAACCGCACAAGCTAAGGCTTAGCTTTTTCGGCCTTTTTCTGTAACATATGGTTGTTATCGTGTAGTAGTACAACAAATAGAAAAGATGACACTTAATTCGCATTAAGTTTAGATTTTTTTTGTTAGATTTTTTTTGTTGTTTTTTTATAGCCAATATATGTCTCACTGCTGAGCAAAAGCTACACACAGGTTACAGGTACACATATGTGTGTGTGCTGATTTAAAATTCGTCATGATTCTACGTTAAACATTTAGGGGAGGATTGGACTTAAGTAACTAAAGTCCCTTTTAGTCCCATAGGCCCTAAGGTCTAGGGGGTGAGAACCGACCGGGTACGCGAGAGAATCTCGTGTAAGCGGAAGATATATGTATGTATCCGCCTACGATCGAAATATCATATTTAAAGGCGTGAAATTAATTTGAAACACCGCCAGCACAGCTGGAAGCTCGTAAAACGGCCAGATGCTCCGATCTTTCCGAAGATAATGCGATAACATAAAACTATGGCGTCGTAAGTGTGTCCATAAATTGTACGAAATGCGCTGCGAATGTTGTTTTAAATAGCATAACGGTCATTACACGTCTAAATTAGCATTTTACGCTTCTTACACTGGCTTATGGAGGTAAACACCACGCGCCATAGACATTTGTAAATATACACTCCTTCTGAAACTTGTAGTCCATTAGTTGGAAATTATTCCGACCGCTGAATTCTACCGCGTAACTTGCCCCAAAGAAGTGGGGTTTCTGAAACACAAACCGCTTGTATGACTGTTAGAGAGCCATAAATACAATGTCACATCTAACATCTTGCTCAGCAGATAACAGATGTGGTGTCAGTGGCCAAGTTTTGGACTAACAACATCTGATCCCGGTGACAAGGAGAAGAATAAGAAGTGCCCCACAAAGAAATGTTTAATCCCCATCTGGATAAATGGTCATCCATTACTGTGCTTTTTTCCCGAAATTTCTCTCCATGCACCACGACCCTGTGACACTAGTTGCTACCAGCGGTGTTTCCGAATCAAAACCTTCGAAAAACAAGCGTACACACTTATCACTGACAGTCTGTCTGCTTTACAAGCTCAGAGTCGCTCAGAGAGCTATGGAGATAGTTATGCTTGGAAGTTTTTCTGGTAGATATGATTCGGGAAGAAGAAATCCGCCAGAGAACTAAAGTCACCGACATAGTCTTTCGAATAAGCAAACTGAAGTGTCAAAAGGCTGGTCACATTTGTCTAAGATCCCACAGTCGCTGGAGCAGACGAGTGATGGAATGGAGACCGCGTCTTGGCAAACGTAGCGTGGGACGCCCCCCTGCTAGTTGGTGCGATGATCTGTGCAGGGCGGCTGGCAGAAAATGAATGCGTGAAGCCGAAGATCGGACTAAGTGGCGCTTTTCGGGGGAGGCCTATATCCAGTAATGGACTATCGCAGGCTGTTGATGATGATGATGATGATATCTTAAAAGCCGGCAGCGCTTCTGCAATGCCTATGGTCCTGCCTATGGTCTATGGTTTGATATATGGTTACATTTATCATTAACAATAGGGCACAACATCTTTGTCTTTTAGACAGTGAATGACCATAGTGTACCATACTATTTCCTTCAGGACAGGAACCGAACAGGCGTGTCACCTGATGGAAAGCAATCAACGCCGCCCATAGACATCCGCAGTGCCATAGACCTTTAAGAAACGTGTAGGCTTGTTTTTGCAGGGTTTCAAAGTCGCACCTGTTCAGAAATACCGCTAGAGGTAGCTGGTTCGACAGAGTAGCGGTGCGTGTATACAATGTTACATAAGATCGCGAATACGCATGGAGTGATAAAGTTCTGTTCTATAAAAAAGTTGAATGCCAAGGCCGGGCGACTTCGTTAAGAAAAAAGCCTCCTTACCCGCCGTTAAATGTCCGACATAAATCCCTCCCGACATTTGCCCCGCTCTCGGCCTCCATGTTGACGATGGCTGGCGCTGACGTGCCGTGACGTCACAGACAGCCTGTGACCTCACCTCGGCACAGTGCCTCGAGGACGTGTCTTTATGCCCCACGGGATTCAAGCTATTGGCGTTAGTACGCTTGTTGTGTTGATGTCATAATGGTTCCTATTTATGATTCTGGTGGGTTATTTGTTTAACACTGAATACAAAAAGTGGGATATTATTTATTTATTTATTTATTAATACAATAGCTTTCTTAGTAAACTAAAGGTTATAATAATTAAATATTTAATATAATATAATTAAAAATTGAATTTAACAATTAAATATTTAATACAATACCAAATAATTATAATACATTTTGTTCAAAATAGGATTGCACAATTAATAAACAGATTTGTGGTGCTTAGCGTTGATTGCTTTCCATCAGGTGACACGCCTACTCGTTTGCCTTCCTATCCCATAGAAACACAAAACAGAATATTATATTATATTATACAGAATATCATAGAGACGTAAAAGTATAAGTCCGAATTATATAATACGAAGTAAGACGAAATGTAATACGAGAAATATTACTTTAGTGCGTAATAAAAGTAATTCAGCGGAGAAACGAAAGTCTATATTAGTGTGTTTGAGTAAACGTGTGTGTTGGATGTTTGTTTATACTTGTATAAAAAACCCCGCATTTTTGAAGTGAAAACTTTTATAGCCGCGTTACACGACTCCTGGTAGGGAAAAAAATCTATGGGTTCGCGTCAGCAACATGCTAATGCTTAAGGTATAGATTTAAACATAGTTAATGCGCGCGCAGCTGCCTACGTACACGCATCACGCCAACACATTGTATATACCCGATTGTATGTGTGTGCGTTGGACGCTTCATGGATGGATAGTTTTGTGAATTGCGTCAGCAACATGCTGTAGTAATAGCAGCAATTAATATTACAATTAGTTTGAAATTTCAAAATACAGTTTTAAGTTTTTACTTCTATCGGCAGTGCTCATGACTGCCTTTTTTATTATATTTTGATAATTTATGTATTTTGCTTATAAACACTTCGTTCTTCTTTGTGTTTTACCTTTAAATGAAATATAGCAAAATATATATTGCAAGAAAATGTAGGAAAATGTATGACTGCAGAAATCAATTGAGAACAATCCAAACAGCGTGGAACGGTGTAATTTCACGGATGGTTAGTACAGATGTCCTCGGCTCGTCACTGGAGACGTCAGCTTCGGTTCGAATCCCATTGTGTAGGGATTTGTTTCGGATATAGCTTTCGGTAATCGCTGCAGGTAGTACAGACATTTTTTACAATACAATTTTTATTTGATATTTTCGTTGATCTTATGTAATATATGACTTTTTTAAAAGCAGAGCGGGCAAACGAGCGTGCTGATCACCTGGTGGTATACGATCACTGCGGCCCATAGATATCCGCAACGTCGGAGGCGTCGCAGATGCGTTATCGGCTATATGCAAACACAAACTCATCTTTTAAATGTCCATATGTTATTTATACAGTTGGTCTATTTCTCATATAAAAAAGAAAGTTGAAAATATTTTATATTAAAAACAAAGTTGTGGTTCAATTCAACAGTTCGAATACATGATCCAAAATAAAGGATCGGTGACCTCTTTGAAAATTAAGCAGCCTATTGCTGCTTAATTTTCAAGCTCTTCATTCTCAGCTCGGTAAGCCTAGACCTTACGGTCGGAACATCGTGAGTTCATATCTTCCACTGGACTATTGATGTGAACCATATCCTAGCACAAGCGTTATTAGCTTAGGTGGAATGGTTAACATGAATTCTAGTAATATTAAATACATCGTTACTCACCTTTACAAAAAAAGGAACCGATTTGCATAAGCCTATGTGAATATGCCTCTCACGGCTAGAGTTACCATAACATAGAGCTTCATCATGATTTCTTCTCTAATAAATTAATAAGCGATTTTGGTGATATTCCCTGGCCACCCAGTTCGCTGGATCTACACCCGAATGCACTTTTTTCTGTGAGAATACATTAAAAGTAAAGTCTATGAAATAAACCCGACGACATCTCAGCACTAAAAGAAAATATCGTCTTTCGAAGTTAGCAGCATCTCATCTTCAGAGAGTGGCACAGAACACTGTACCTAGAGTCCAAGAGTGTGCCCGACGTGGCGGTCAACATTTAGACGAATTAATTTAAAAAAAAATAAACCTCGCATCTCTCTTCTTTGTAAAAGTTATTGAATTTTATTCATATCCTTTGTAGTTTCTTTATTATTTACTAGCCTTTGCCCGCGGCTTCGCTCGCGTGGAATTTCGTCTGCCACATTAAGTTTCGTGACAGATCATTTTAAATAAATATATATTTTTTTTACTTAATTTATGGTTCACAATTTTGGTCATAGTTACTTCCACATAAAAGCTGTCGCGGACTTTTATTTAGAACTATTCAAGACAAACAATCCTACGGTACATCATCTTTGTGTAACTCCAATGGTGTAGGCAGCGTACGCCAAGATAGCTCTCAGAGGCCAGATTTTTTTCCGACTTAATTGACATGTATCGTTATATTGCGACCAAAATTACATAAACTCATTACAAATTGTAGCCTATATGTTATTCCGATGTATAACCTATATTACTGTAAAGTTTCATCCAAATCCGTCCAGTAGTTTTTTCGTGAAAGAGTAACAAACATACACACTCACAAACTTTCGCATTTATAATATTTGTAGGATAGGATAGGATGTTTGTAAACCTTATTCTGCAATAGGACATCTTGTACAAATGTTTCGTCTCGATATCATAAAAAAATACCAATTGATTTCCTTAACAGTTATTTTCCGCGATGATTATGCTGTTAGGATGTCAATTGTGGTGCGATGGAGCGTGGAGGTCGACCGAGAGGTCGCCGCGGCCTCTCCGCGGGGACAATGGCGCCCGTCGCGGCTCGCTGGCATCAGCTGCTTTTTAGCAATTCTTTCCCGATAGCTAACTGTAGATAACGCAAAACACAAGGTCACATTAAATTGACTTTTTACGGGATAGGAAGACAAATGAACAGGCGTGTCACCCTAATGAAAAGCAATCAACGCCTCCCACGCTAAGAAACAACGAGAGAAAAGAATACTTCAATGTTCAACATATAAATTTAAAATAGCACTCGCGATACCATGGCGTCTAGGTCATCTCTGGTTGTTCGTCGCCACTGCTCAGCTGCGTTTCTTAGTAGCTTTAAATACAGCGCAGCTTGTGTTGGAACAACTTGCCACCACCTCTTCGTGACTTGCATACTATAAATATGTTTAAAAAAAATACACAAAACTAGTTTTAGGTATGCAAACAGGAAGTTGTTCTTTTGGTTGCGGTGAATTTATTACATGATTTAGGTGTTTTTAATTTTATTGTATGGTATGTGTATTTATGTGTATGGGTGTATGAGTATGAGTAGTAATGTATATATGGATGTATGTTTATGTCGTCACTGTGAACTGCGATCTGACCACGTTGGTTCTTGCTCAAAACCAGCGCCAGGTGCTCAAATAGAACGCCTGGTATATACTGGGCAAGAATAATTTTATGACATTTGTTAGATTAAAATTATTTTCTATTTATTTGTATTTAGTTTTAGCTATCGTAAAAAGAAAGGTGTCATAAATAAAGTTTTTTTCTATTTATATTTCAATACAATTAGGTACTGATCATCAGCTGAAACCCTCAAAATAGATAATTTTAAATCAAATAAGATAATTTTAAACAAAACAATACAAACATAAATTACGTAAGCATATATGTATTTCCATAATTCTGTTGTCGCGAGATTGCGTTGTTCGCCAAAAACAACAATACGACAACACGTGAACAACTAAACTGAACGTATGTTACTGTCTATTATAACATTTTGTATTTTTTTCATAAGTCTAGTTAATGTGCTGCAAATTTAGAAGTAATGAATGAACCGTAAATAAGTATTTTGATCATATTCTCTTATGTGATCTGGTCATTTAAATCATCATATGGGATAGGAGAGCAAACGAGCAAGCATATCGCCTGATGGAAATCAATCAACGCCGCATATAGAATTCTACAACCGCACAAATCGCCGTAAAGAAAATTTTCATCCTCACCATCTGGATGAGTGGCGATCTACTACGGCGCGCTTCTCTCGAAATTGCTTTCCACGCACCACCACTACGCGGAACCGATACGACATTGGCATCTTCAAAAAACAAACCTACACATACCTTAAAGGCCGGCAATGCTTCCGCGACTCCTGCGGTGTCGCGGTTGTCTATGGGCGGTGTTGATTGCTATCCATCAGGCGATACGCTTGCTCGTTTGACCTCCTATCCCATAAAAAAAACAGACATCCGCAACACAATAGGTATTACTGAATCGTTGTTGGTCTTTATTTTGTGTAAGCTTTTTGTTTGAAGGTGTCGTATCGGTCGGATATACCGCTGAAAGTATGTATGGTTCTATATATTGGTGGTGCGTGGGAATAAATCTATGGAAAAGCGCACCGTACTGTATCG
Source organism: Baronia brevicornis (assembly GCA_031353405.1). Lineage (NCBI taxonomy): Eukaryota > Metazoa > Arthropoda > Insecta > Lepidoptera > Papilionidae > Baronia > Baronia brevicornis. The sequence goes on along the minus strand of JASFAT010001399.1, from coordinate 271,656 downwards.
CCACTCATCCAAAACGTAGAGATGAATTTTTTTTGTGGCAAACGTAATGGAACTGCTTGGAATAAATTAATAAGTCCTTTGTGTACTTTTCACACGCTTATTAGTTATCCATTTTTATTCTGTATTTACCTGCAGTATGAGTTTAATCGAACTAGATGTTTTACAGAATACCGGATATTGAAGTTGATCAGTCACACTGCACATTGTACCGAGGGGTCCCCTTGGCCCCGATGTCCACTGGCCCCCCGGGCGTGCCTCATTGACCGACATTACTAAATGTCTCCATTAAATCACATGACACTATAATTGCCCTGTAGCCATGAGTAATGGAGTAAGCATCAAGTGTCTTCTGTTCATACCTCAAATATATCACCTGTTTCATGTGCTGATGCTGCATTATTTATTTTCCATCGATTCATTTTCTTCTCTTTCTGATGAAATCAAATTTTAGTTGTTTATATATACCGTACTTCCGAGTTAGCAAACTGAAGGGGCAAACAAGTGGTAAAAAAAATGGATAAAATCACTTAGTAAGAACCAAATCGACATGTTTTTTACAGGGCAGTAGCATCACTTGTTGGCACTTATGTATATGTATATTTTATATGTATGTATGTGTGTATAAATAGATATATTATGTATGTATCTACTTATTTATGTGTATTTGTATATGTATTCCAAATTTGAATAATGACCGAATCGAAAGGTCTCAGCATAGGCCTGCCTAGTGAGACCTACTATGCTCTATCCAAACTTCACCTGTAAATTATCAAAAATAAAATAAAAACAAATTAAAGAAAAAATGGGCTGATGTTTTACGAAGAGTAGATGAGTGCTGGAGTGGAGACCGCGTTCTAGCAAACGTGGTGCGGGACGCCCCTGGTTAGATGGTGTGATTATCTACGCAGGACGGCTGGCAGGATCTGGATGCGTGAAAGAAAAGATCGGGTTGGGTGGCGCTTCTTGGAAGAGGCCTATGCCCTGTAGTGGACTAACGTGGGCTGTTGATTGACTGATTGATATACACCATATAAGATCATATCTGTATATCACTAACCGCATAACTGAAAGAAAGACCGATAAAAGGATACTTGTGGAGTCGTTTTTTGTTTATTCTGCGTTCAGAGAATAAAAAAATCGCAGACAGCCATGAGGACTGTCTGCTCTCCCTTATCGCTTCTTCCACCCACATCTACAACGTACGTTTCTTTAGTCAGTCGTCTTCTCTCTATCTATCCTCTCTATGTGTTCTTTGGTAATAAACTATCTCATTTACTCTTCTCTGCGTTCCGTTTCATATTCAAATTAAATGTTTTATTTATTTAAATACAACAGTCAATGTAAAAGACCGTAAAAGATCTAGTTTTTAAAAGCATGATTTGTGCAGTGCAATTGGTCTAAAAACATTTCAAAATCGGTATACTATTAGCCTTTCTAGGCTTAAAGCAGCACAACCAGTAAATACTTATTCAAATGACATTTGAATAAATATATATCCGCGTGTGCGTCCACGGCTTCTGATCCTCGATGCTGACGCATTAACAAGTCAATTGGTGGAATGGCGAGCGAGCGCCAACACCGCTTCCCTCCCCGATGGCATCGTTTCTTGCGACCTCGCTGCACCCTCGCCCTCCGCACTAGGGCTGCCACTTATTTATTTTTTTCCACATTTCATACTTCGATTGAGCAGACTCAAGTCTGCATTATCCTTCACTGATAACCTTATAAGTTACAATGTGTATTACGTGTTGATAAATAAGAAATCAAGAAGATTTTTCATACAAAGATCACTAAATGTGATTTTATATATGTGTATATATAAAATCTTTTGAATTCCTAATATAACTTATATTAGACTACTAAGATATACAAATATATATAGACAATCTCCGTGTTTACATATATTTGTATATCTTGTTCAAAATGTCAATCGTTAATAAAATACTTTTTAGTTTTCTACTGAAGTTCAAATACATTTTTTTAAACTTGTAATGAATGACAGATGTTTTTTTTTTTTATATTTTCACGCCTATCCCCCGCAGGGGTTGGCAGAGACCACAGAGCTCCATCCGCTGCCATTCATCGCAGCGAAACGGCTCGTCATTGGTCGCTTTTCGCCCTCGTGAGAATCAGGACGTGACGGGTGGCGAACCACGTCGCCGTCATTTTTCAACAAATTAGGTATATTAAATTCGTTTTAGTGAATCCCACGAGCTGCAAGGGAGGATGGAGGTCAGCCCCAGCAGAGCCCTGCATGCTGAGGTAAGGCACCATAGTCCCCGGGGGAGCCCGACCCCGGGACGATCGGCACGCTTTCGACTAGGCTCGCCCCTAGCCACGCATCCATTGGCACGGTAGACCAATTGGATTGGCGGAGAGGAAGGGAAAGGATAGAGAAGAAAGGAAGGGGCAGGTAAGGAAATGCGGATTGGGGGGATTACCAGACGCGGAATAAACATTTATAAATCCATATAAATATTTATTCCGATGCGGGAATCGCACCCGCGACCATTGACTCCGCGGGCAGAGGGCCCCGCCACTGAGCCAATCGGTCGTCAATGACAGATGTTACTACAGTTTTTTTAAATTTTAATCAATTTTAGTTTGATATGCGAGAAAAAAATCTCCTATACAAGATATTTAGCAGGACGTAAATTTAGAAATAAATACATCACTGGCGAAGCGTATAAATTGCTGGATAAAAAGTAGGAATTGACTTCAAGAATTGTATTTTTATTTCTTGTTAAATGTATTTGCTGTTTGGGGTCAACCCTGCATTGAGTACTTTTGCATCTTCTCTAGACGTATCGAGGGCACGCACCGCACGCCGCGGAGTTACAACAAATATTTGTGTAAGCTAATTAAATAAATTGAACTTTATAAGTTTTTCATATTTCTCTTTAGAGAATGTTTATTTGTCGAGCGAATGTATGTAGGTCGTCGACTGACCGAGGATACGGTGCGTATTTATTTAGAAATTCGCAAAATTTTTATTACAAGCAATCACATATTGTGTGTGGATTGATATGAGATTAATGTTTATCCTTCTTCTAAGAGTGCCTCAGACTTGCAAAGGTTGGCAGCCAATTCAGCACAACTCTCTTCCTCATTCGCGAGGTGTAGCAGTTCTGGAGCGCTCGCTATCCCGGTCCACTCCCTGATATTACGTAGTCGAGACTTTCGTTTTCGGTCAACTTGTCTTTTGCGCGCGACTTTTTCATCATGATCAGTTGCAGCAACTTGTACCTGTCATGTCTCAATACTATTAAATAATAATATTATTATTATTTTATAAACTAATGTTTATAAAATAATAATAATCGATTAAAAGAAGGTGTCGTGACAAACGTTGAGAAAGGGTTGCTTAGATGGTTTGGGCATAGAGAGGATGGATGAAAGACGACTGGCAAAAGAAATTTACGTTGTGTGAAAGGAAGAGTCGGTAGGGGAAGACCACGGAAAATATACTTTTACCAAATTGCTGAAGTTTTTAAAAAAGGCCAGGTCAAGAGTACCCTTAACCGGCGGGTCTGCATGAGGAGAATAATGAGTGTGGAGGAAGCAAGGAAAGTATGCCGAGATCGTAGCAGATGGAGACCTGTTGTTTCTGTCTACCCCTACGGGAGACAGGCGTGACGATATATACGTATGTATCGATCTTTTAATTTTATTCGTTTATTTAACCCTTAAGTGTTGCCAACCTTTCCTTAAAGGTTGGCAACACTTCTGCACTGCCTAGCATTGCGGATGTCTAAGGACGGCGTTGATTTCTTTCCATCAAGTGACACGCCTGCTCGTCTGCCTTCCAATCCTATAAAAAAAATATATCATAGCTCCATCCACTGTTTCTTAGAATCGATCAACACCATCATGACACCAATACAAAACTAGCGCATGAATTCAATTTTTTGCTCACTCGGTAAACACATGTGTATTTACATTTCGGAGCGAGGTGAGCAGGGCTTCGTGATTGGTGATTGGTGATTGGCTTAATTGAGGTTTCCACTCGCACGCATGGGTCAGCATTCAATATTTTAATTATTCAACATCAGTGATGGTAGTAAACGATTAGGGTAGAACAAGTCCACTATCTCGCCGTACGGTTCGATTCTCTAGCACTGCGGAGGGTTATCTATATATCCTATCTATCTCTTAGCATTTTTTATCGCAATGGGGAGTTCTCTTTTGAAATAATTCCTGCCGCTCAATTCTATTATCGTACAACTCACCCCAAATAAAATTTTCATTCCCACCAGGTGGATGTGTGGCGATCGAGTAGGTACGGTGCGCTTTTCCCGAAACTTCTTTCCATGCATCACCACTTTAACCTTGTCTTGAGTATGTGGACATTTAAAACTTTTACTTAACTAAGATCCGCGACACGCAAATAATCGACTACTTAACGGTTGTCTTCCGTAGAGTCTATTATACCTGATGATGCCTCGTGTTGAATCGAAATACGTGACGTTCGCGAGGTGGAAAAGTGGTAGTGTGTGTTTGGTGTTTTGTATAATGGTTGGGATTGTAATGGATGCGTGTAGCCGAAGATCGGGCTAGGTGGCGCGCCTTGGGTGAGGCCTATGTCCAGCAGTGGACTGCCACGGGCTGATATTGGTTGATAATGGCTGGAAGTGGAGAGTTGCTGACGGCCATTTTTCGGTAAGATTTAATTTAAGTTCCATGTAAATCCATTTCATGCAGCAGGAAAATACATATTTATTATTCTATTGTTCTTTGCTTGTCGCGGATCTTAGCTAAGTAAAAGTTCTAACTCTCCACATAGTAATGGATTTCCGCAAAGTCCATTAATCATCTTTAGTAATAATCAAAAGGTTATAACACGTATACGGGACCGTGTAGTGCCCAGACGTGACGCTCTTATCCCGATTCACCGTAGGTTCACCTTTTGTAACCCAATTTGTGGATTACGTAACCAAATGTCAAATCAAATTACTGTAGGCGTGTTCAGTCCGAATAAATTATTTTTCTACTACGAAGCGTTTATATAATTGGCTGCAGTATCGTCCATTTTGAATTTGCAAATGGTGGTCAAAAGTAAATTAATTAATATACGTGTGATGGACACATTTATATACGCAAAATGAGTTTCTTAGGTTTTGTTAAGAGAGGATGAGATTTCCTTCTAGCTGGTTTACCGCCTACCAGGATGGGAATCAACTTAATTTTAACAGTGGTAGAGCCACTCTGCAGACGAATACTTTGTCAAGAGTGGTATAATATTTGTCTGTAATATGAATGGGCCGGCTCGCCCGGGGAAGTACAACACTCCTGCAGAAAACCAGTGTCTGATTGGTAGCTTACCAACTGCGCTTCGTACGATGAGCTGCCGAGTTCCGGAGGCCCAATATACTCCCTCCTCCCTCTACCCCTCCCCCTCCAATTCTCACTTCCATAATGACACTTTCCTTAAAGGGCGGCAACGCTTCCACACGGCCTATGACGCTACAGAAGTCTATGGGCGGCGTTGGTTGCTTTCCATCAGGTGACACGCCTGCTCGTTTGCCTTCCTATCCCATAAAAAAATAAAATACTGGTCATGTCGATATAATATACTCGCGAGCAAAAATCGACTCACGCCGTATGCATTGGGTAAAAATATTTGCTTAAAAATTTATTGCTAAGCTTTATTTTTTGAGCATATATAGTAGATTAAATGTGAAGGTTTAAAATGATTCATATTAATAAATTCTTTTTTATTAATAAAAAAATATATTTTTACAAAATCGTTTTAAACTCTAAAATAAGGAATCATTCACTCTAAAGAAAGTACATATATTATTTGTTCATAAACATACAATAATACATTTTTAACTCATTTTCCAAGACGACCTATGGGGAAACGTTCGGACAGGACTCGAGGCAAAGGAATTATATACAAACCTTAAAACTCTGAAAAAACTCTGTAAAAAGTTGCTCGACAGTCTGTCCGAACCGTAACATTTACCGGGATTGTTCTCGAACAATCAAAAATGGTGACAAGTGCACATTACATGGGTGGTGGGGAGAAAAAAATCCAAAATTGCGGACAACAAGATGACCGCCATACAAAGCTAAAACCGTCATTTATGGGCCAATAACGCTCGCGTAGCTTTTAGGGGCCACAAAAAGCTTCTGGCTTCTTCTCCACAAAATCTTTTTATATAGCTGAAATACTTGTTGTACACCAAAGTCACCAACATAGTCTTTCGAATTAGCAAAGTAAAGTAGCAATGGGCTGGTCACGTTTGTCGGAGATCCGATAATCGTTGGGGCAGACGAGTGGTGTGGGACACTCCGGGTAGATGGTGCGATGATCTGCGCAGGACGGCTGGCAGAAACTGGATGCGTGAAGCTGAAGATCGAGCTAAGTTGCGCTTTATGAGCGACGCCTATGTCCAGCAGTGGACTGCCGTTGTGTGTGGCTATTGATGATGATTACAAGAATTGTTCTTAATAGTTCTATAACGATAAAAATAATTTTTCTATTTTTTAATTTGTGTCAAAAATGGCGAGTTCAGATGAAACTACATAAAAATAAAGCTAAGAAGAATGAGCCCAACTTCAATCCAATTATTGGTAATTAATAAATTGGTAAATTTATGACCTGTTCAACTGAGTTTTTTTTTGTATTGGTATCTCCGATGGGGTTCTCTCGGGGAATCCGAACATTTCCTTAGAACAAACCAATCCTCTTTTTCTTACGGTTTCTCATATAACGTGTCAGTGAGTGAGTGTGGTAATGCAGTTTATATACAATAGTATTAATTTAAAAAAAAAACAACGACAAAATTATGCGAAATATGGATGACGTAGAAAGACACAACCTAAGTGGATTGTTACTGCATTTTAACATTTTTATGAATATATGACAGTTAAGGGCGGGACCACACTGGGTTGTAAGTACAAGCAACGGTAACAACGCGTTGTTATGTCAGGTGTTATGACGAGCGGGTCGCGTGTGTGCCGGCCGTATTTCGCGGCGGATCGCGACGCAGTGGGTGCGGCTTTGACACGTGATGCTCAACTAAAGGTTGATTAGACTGCCAATGTTTCTACAGTATGGATATAGCGGGTGCCAGCTGGTAGAATTAGGTTTCCAAACATAAATAATTAAAAAATTACATACGATAAGAAATAAAATTCAATAACTTTTACAAATTAGAGAATTCCGGGTTTTATTTTTTAAAAATTATTTCGCCTAAATGTTGACCACGTCGGCACACTCTTGGTATCTAGCCGAAACGAACGAAACGGGGACATCCATACCCCGAGCAGAGGTGTGGGATCGAGCCTCGGGGATGAACCCCACTGTTCGGGCAGCAACTCAATGGGGCAACCGCCCCTCGGCCCTAGGTGCCGCTGTTCCTAGTGGCTTTTGGGCGTCCTTTAACGACTTTGCGTCGTCGAGATATGGCTGAACCTATTCCTATGTTGAGTTCGTCGCTGGCCCTCTCCCCTCGCGGGAGCTAAGTAGCGACAGGAGGATTTCGCGTGGGAGCGGACGTCCCTCAGGCGAGCGTGGAGGAGAGCAAAATTTTTGAAATGTAAGTATGGTCTATTGTCAGCTCGGTCAAACATCTTCCGAGCGAACTGGACCACAAACACATGGATGTTCTCCACTCTGAACTTTCTCGCTATTACGTCATTATGTACATAGTGAGCCGACCCTACAATGGCGCGCAGAGGCAGATTTTGCTGGGTCTGGACGGGTTTGCGCTGGATATCTGAATCTAAAGACCACTAGGCCGGCGCAGCGCTCTCTCTCCCAAATGTACTTACTCTCAGAGTTCTCCCAAATATACCTTCTACCCACAACGCCTAAGCGGTTTTAGTAGTTTACCGTGGCCGGTCACAATGACGGATGTCTGTCAACGTTGGGAAGATATTATATATTGCTAATCGTAATGGTTTAAACAATAGATCTTTGTCTCACGTTGTAGCCGCCCTCTCGGCAAGGCACAATACCTTTTCCCACGGTTTCCGCAGGCACCGTATAAAGGCCTGGCCGAGAGGTATACAAAAGACAGATAGTACAGAGATAGTAATAAGTCAACAGTCGCTATAAGCACACGCTCGCTATAACCATCTGTTCATTAGTTCTGTAATTAACACTCACTGTATTCTGATCGTTTGTTGTATATCACATGTGAATTTATGATTCACAATTAATGTAATTGTAACAAGAATTATTAAATAGCTGTTGGTGGATCTGAATGATAATTTATGTAACACGCAACCAGATCCATTGCATTCACACTAGCACACACTCAAAGTAATGCGTAACACATGGATAAACATGAATCAGTTGATTAAAGCGAATTGTTGAGAATTACCAATCACAAACCCAAAAATAAAATATTAATAGCCCCCCCATTAGCTTCAGTCATGAAAACATCTGGATACACGTGAATTGAGGATGGTGCAATGTGGCATTCCGGTTGGCAGACATTTCTACCTAAGAGTACTCGAGGCCGATATATTCGTGAAATACGAAACTACGGGTCATAGGAATACCACACGTTACTTATAGATTGGGAGAAACGGATTGAATTTATTTGTTACATTACTGAGTTCATTTGTACTCTTGAGTATATACGTAGGTATAAAACATACATACATACATACATATCGTCACGCCTGTCTCCCGTAGGGGTAGACAGAGATCACTGATCTCCAACCGCTACGATCCCGGCACACTTTCCTTAATTCCTCCACACTCCTCCATCTTTTCATCCACCCTTCCTCTCACATTCATCGTAACGGCTCTCCGTTAGTCGCTTCTTGCCTTCGTGGGAGGCAGGACGTGACGGGTGGCGAACCACGTCGCCGTCATTTTTTGACAAATTAGGTTAACTTAAATAAAAAAAAAAATACTACTCTTAAGGATGCAGACGGGAACTTGGAAATCTTTAAGTAGAATATTAACCATCAGTCAATTCTATTAAGAATCATAATATTACATATGATTATTATGATTATGTTAGTACTAGGATATCTAGGTGCTGATTCGGTAGATTTATGTCCTGGCATAATTCATGTTGAAAAATCCACAACTACCCATAATATAATTATTAGCATTAATATAGACGTCCCATCTATACTCGCAGTTTCGAAGCAGTCTTACGGCGCCGAAATGTGGACGCTGATAGTCCGTCTGCTTCACAGCTCAGAGTCGTTCGGAGAGCTATGGGAGAGCTGTGCTCGAAGTTTCTCTGGTAGATATGATTCGGAATGAATAAATCCGCCAGAGAACTAACGTCACCGGCCACCAACCAAATGCCACTGTAGTTTGCTAATAGGAAAGGTTATCTTTCGTATTAGCAAACTAAAGTGGCACGTTTGTCGAAGATCCGACAATCGTTAGAGCAGACGAGCGCTGGAGTGGAGACTACGTCTCGGCAAACGTAGTGTGGGACACCCCCTGCTAGATGTCGCGATGATCTGCACAGGGCGGGTGGCAGAAACTGGATGCGTAAAGCGGAAAATTGGGCAAGGTGGTGTTTCTTGGGGTGGCCTATGCCGCAGGCTTTATATTTTATATTTTAATCAAATATTAAATGATTAAGACCGGTTTGTCCGTTAATTTGTAACAAAAATATGGTCACCCGCTCGGCAGTCGGCATTGCAAGGTCACGATATTTCAGTGTGTTATTGTGAGGGTTCCATCGAGTCGCTGCATTGTGTAAGCTGCAGCAATGTCTGGCTGGCGGGAAATTAAACTGGCAACGCATTAATCTCTCAATGCGGGCCATGGTTTAAAAGCGACTAATGACTCCAGTGTGCTTTTATTCATGTCATTTTACGTTTTTGTTTCAACTGGAGCTATGACCTGAAATAACCGATGCTTGACACCCAAATGATAAAGTATTAGAAACGCATCTCACCTTTATCCTTCTCATTCAGTTCTCATTTGGTTTTAATTTGTAGTTAAAATTTTTTCGAGGAAAAATTGGCTATTTTTATCAAATACTATTATTATATTTGGGGTAAAATCTCTGCATTATAAAGACAGGGCTGAGTCTACTCTGTTGAAGGACTTTGAAAGCAGGCAGAAGGGCTTAGAATGTACGCATTAATCGCATAATATAAAAAAGTGAAAACAAAATGATACAGATATCATAACAATTATTGCATTATCTATATATATATATATATATATATATATATATATATATATATATATATATATATATATATATATATATATATATATATATATATATATATATATATATATATATATATATATATATATATATATATATATATATATATATATATATATATATATATATATAACAAAGATGTGAATAATGTCGCTAGTTGTACAATCAATAATATTGTACACTTTGTATTTTTTTAAGTTATTCATGTATTGCGCTACCTTTAACAAAATAATGGAAAATGATGGGGGAGGCGCGGGTAAATGTAGTCGGCCGTCAAGCGCACACATTTATACCTGACTGACTGAAGTAAACTATAATATTTGCCGAGACGTCTGGCCGCGGAGTGTGGCCTTGTGGCCTTCTGGCCTCGCCGGGACCATCACTCGGATTTCACGCTTCACGCTGAACACGCGACACGCGTTATGTTAATGTTGGGGGATTAGCCACGGTGTTTGCACTTGAAATCGCTCGCCTTCACGTTGTTGACGTGTGTTGGAATATATAACTGCTATGGGATTTAGTCGTTTGTATTTTTTATGGCATAGGAAGGCATACGAGCAGGCTTGTCACCTGATGGAAAGCAATCAAAGCCGCTCACAGACATCCGCAGCGTCATAGACAGTGCGGAAGCGTTGTTGGCCTTTAAGGAAAGTGTCATTAATGGGAATTGGGAGGGAGGTTGGGCCCCCGGAACTCGGCCGCTCATCAAACGAAGCGCGGTAGCTAAGCTACCACTCAGACGGCTCATACCGGTTATCTGCGGGAGTGTGCTACTTCCCCGGGCGAGCCGGCCCCTTCATGCTATAGACAAATTATATGCCAATTGAATTTTTTTTAAGGTAGCTTCGCGCTACCTTTAAAAAAATCTAATTGTATCAACTATCACATATATATCCTGTCACGTTAATTTTATGATTATAATGATTAATTCCTGTCTACATCATGAGTCAGCTCGTCCGAGATATTATTACATCCACTGGGAAAAATCTTTGCACCAACCCACATATATTCTCTCAAGATTTTAGGCGTGATTCACTTATTCCCTGAATACTGATGTTTAGGATTTTTTTACGGAATAGGAAGGCAAACGAGCAGGCGTGTCACCTAATGGAAAACAATCAGCACCACCCATAGACATCCACATTGCTATAGACATTTGCGTTGCCGGCCTTTAAGGAAAGTGTAGGCTTGTTATGAAGGTTCCAATGTCGTATCGGCTCGGAAACACCGCTGGAGGTAGCTGGGTCCACAGGGTAGTGGTGCCTGGAAAGCAGTTTCTTTTAAAACGCACCCTACTGGTTCGCCACTCATCCAGATGGTGAAACTTTTCCTTGTGGCGAGTTGTGCGGTTGTGGAATTCAGCGGACGGAATTATACCAAACAATTCCTCGGAGTCCTCGCCATTGTAACATCGATAGAAGATGCTGAGAGATGAGATATCCCTCCGTAGTTTTAAAGAATCTAATTTGAATTTTTATAACTCCGTGTGAAGGATTCGCGAGCGGAACGCTAGAAATCTGAAGAAGAAATCTGAATCATAAAAACAACGATGATGACTAAACAAATAAGTTTCTTATGGAGACATTAAAAAGACGCAAATTAAAACTTTCGATCTATAATGCGATATAACTTATTCAAACAAAACGTGATACACGTATTTAAATTTGTGGCTAGCACCTAGCGTATTGATAAACATGTTTCAAAAATATTTATTCAGATAATTGGTGATCGTGATGCTGGTGATCGGCACGAGTTGTGTTATAACAAATTATTTGCACAAACACCGGCGAGACATAAACATTTCATCATTGTGTTGAGTAGAGCAAAGGCTGGTATTTGTATAAGTCATATGTGCTTACTAGCAAACGGTTTGGAGGAGGGATAACGTCAGCTATATATGTACGCTGTTTGAAACGTGTTGAACGCAAAGGATTCTACGCATTTCATGATCGTGATATTCCGAATGTATCGGTATTCACACACATCATACACATAATCCACCAGCCCCGCATCACATGGAGTAAATGAAAATTAAGATAACTCAAAAAAGACTTTCATAGAACATACCTAAAAAGCCGGCAACGCTTCCGCGACTCCTGCGGTGTCGTGGTTGTCTATGGGCGGCGTTGATTGCTTTCCATCAGGCGGCACGCTTGCTCCTTTGCCCTCCTATCCCATAAAAAAAAAGATTCTTTATGGTCCTATGTCCCCGAGGTGGGGCAGAGGGCGTCCACAGTGCTTCTCCATTGCGATCGATAATTAATCCCAAGCCCGGCGTGGATTCTCTGTTTATTTTCCCTTACTTGGATAATACTTACTGCCCATGTTTTGGTATTGCTTTTATAGTTTCACAAACAATCTGTGAATAGAAAATTAGGTGGGCTTATACAATGCCGGGGATCGCATAGCAAATCTCACAGGATATAACAAGGAGAGTGGTATACTCTATTTATAGGAGTTGAGTGTTGTTTTTGGTACGTTGCCAACATCCTAGCCTCAATTAGGGCGTACGTACGTACATACATATATCCGTACAATTGTGAACGTAAACAAAATGTATGAATTGAAATCGCGTTGCGTACTCAAACGGAATCATTACGACCGTGGGTAACAAGACTTTAGAATCGAGTTGGAGCCATATTCAACATCGTTAATGCTAATCACGGCCTCTGTTGATTGCGCGTGCGCCGGTAATTTAGCGAGAGACGCCTTTGATGCTGTACCAACAAATCCAGTGTGCTACAATGAAGGCGTGCGTAATAAAAGCGATGCACGTCAGTGTTTTCAACTGTAGGTATAACAAGGCATGAAAATAGTGACACTATATAGTTAAGGAATATCCGGAGGGAGATTATACTTCCGGATATTCGTCACCGGATATTCGTCCAGTATACCCGCGGTCATCCGGACCCTGTCTTATCCGGCGGCCCATGTGATCCGACACGCCTATCACTGTCGATTGTATATAAAAAATTCTTAGGCCTCCGTAACTCAATCGCTCACCGGACGAAGCGCTAGCTAAGCTACCACTCAGATGCCGGTTTGCTGTGGAAGAGTGGTAATTTGCCGCGCGAGCCGGCCCATTCATGCTACAGATACATAATATGCCATTCTTGACAAAGTATTCGTCTGCAGCGTGGCTCTACCACTCATTTGAAAGCAGAAAGAATAATCCTTATTTGAGAGCAGTAATTAAAATCTACTTTTGCCATCAGACAGCCATTACCACACATTACTGCTCTCTTACTCTTTCTTTCGAAACTATATTGAGAGAGATGATGATGATAAACTGCAAAAAAAATATACTGCCAGTGTTCATATTTAGGAATCCTATGCAAGCAAAATACATTAGCTTAAGATTTTCTTCTTCGGTTAAAGCTTTGCGTTATGATTAAGAGAAAACTTGACTGAGCAACCTATATAACCCACAGTTTACTCCACTATAAATGGTGTTGTATGCCATCAATTAAATATTACTACAATGAAACTATAATAAACAAGTTCTGACGTGACTCACGCAAGAATGCAACAAATGAATCGGGAAAGTCCAATTCCTCCATAATAACAAATTTGAATTCTGTACCGATGTTCCAAGAGCACGTATTGCGTCAGCAATAAATAAGCAATCAATTGTGAATGTGTTGTACGATTTTCGTACTCAACAATCTATATTTAAAGCATTCTATGGATAACATATACAGCCGGTGAAATTTAAACCTTAACCACAAAAGTGCCTTTCTGATTTTATCAATGTACAGATTGTTTAACTTCAAATCTTGCGCCGTAAGTGGATGTACTTGGATAGGTCATACTCTCGGTAGGAACCCCGATCACATTCCCAGACAGGCGCTGGATTGGACTCCTCAAGGGAAAAGGAAGCGAGGCCGACCCAAACACATCTGGAAGCGCTCCGCGTAGCGACCGAGATGAAATCCATCGGGTTGACGTGGCCTGAAGTGAAGCACGTCGCTCAAGACCGATCCCAATGCAGAAGCACTGTGGACTCTCTCTGCTCTGCTGCTGCTCCACCTCGGGGACATAGGACCATAAAGAAGACAGATTGTTTATTGAAATGTAGAAGCTGATGGTGCTTGTTGATGTACTCTAGAAAATAAAAGTGAATTGCATATTTTTTCCCAATTAATTGTCCAATTTCAAAAGCATGGCTTTTAACTTTTTTGTTTGACTATTTATTACTACTTTTTATTACTTATTATATACTATTTATTACTTTTACTATTTTTTATTATTTATTTGACCGACCCATTGGCTTAGTGGCGGGGCTCTGCCCGCGGAGTCAATGGTCGCGGATTCGATTCCCGCATCGGAATAAATATTTATATGGATTTATAAATGTTTATTTCGACTCTGCTAACCCCCCAATCCGCATTTCCTTTCCTGCCCCTTCCTTTCTTCTCTATCCTTTCCCTTCCTCTCCGCAAATCCACGGTCTGCCGTGCCAATGGATGCGTGGCTAGGGGCGAGCCTAGTCGCAAGCGTGCCGATCGTCCCGGGGTCGGGCTCCCCCGGGGACTATGGTGCCTTACCTCAGCATGCAGGGCTCTGCTGGGGCTGACCTCTATCCTCCCTTGCAGCTCGTGGGATTCACTAAGACGAATTTAATATACCTAATTTGTCGAAAACGACGGCGACGTGATTCGCCACCCGTTACGTCCTGATTCTCACGAAAAGCGACCAATGACGAGCCGTTTCGCTGCGATGAATGGCAGCGGATGGAGCTCTGTGGTCTCTGCCAACCCTTGCGGGGGATAGGCGTGAATATGAAAAAAAAACAAACTATTTATATAAGAGAGCGACAGTATATTGGAAAATCAGAGGTTTTCTTCATTTAAACACACTTTTTTATTTTAATTCTACTTCACACGCGTATACATCGTAACTCATAATCCGCCATACTCCATTTTGTTTTTCTAAACCAATCAGCACGCTTTATTTTAAGCAACATATTATTATCCCTTTTACACAACACTTCTATGCTAATAAACTTTCTCATTCACACTCCTCTGCGCTCCATTCCAAGTTCATTACATTCTAAAACCACTAAGAATCGAAGAGCTTTATACATACATACATATATATGTATGTTTGATGCATAACTGTACGGTCAGAGAATAACACAAAACACTTGACCTTGCCCCATATATGCATAGCTTGTGTTAGGGCAGGCGATACACATTGATTGGTTTTAGTATTTTGGTAACGTACACATGCTATAGTCCAGTGTTTTTACATATGTGATATTATGCGAGGAATTAAAGTTGAGTATTCTTCCATCATTTAAAAAAAAAAACACCCGGAAACGCTTCTTCAATGCCTTTGGCACCCTGAATTTCTGCTCGTTTGCCTTTCAATCCCACAATTGATGTTTTC
Source organism: Baronia brevicornis (assembly GCA_031353405.1). Classification (NCBI taxonomy): domain Eukaryota; kingdom Metazoa; phylum Arthropoda; class Insecta; order Lepidoptera; family Papilionidae; genus Baronia; species Baronia brevicornis. The sequence continues at coordinate 256,099 of JASFAT010001399.1, read as the reverse complement.
CGGTGTGGTAAGGACCGCCTCACATCTTACCGTGTGTGTCCTTTAATGCGAAAATGGGAGCAAATATCAGTGGATCAGCAGCTTTCTACTTGAGTATCAAAAACAATTTGCTATCGCCAATTCGCCCGCCAAATGTAGGGAATATAGCTCATTTAACATAACATTTTACAGTGATCCTTTTAGGCTATAGGTATTCATGATTGCAGTTACTACTAATTACTAGCATACCTGACTCAGCCATGCATTGCTGTGCTTCAGTCATAATACATTGAGTTAATATTATATTAAACTATTAAATCCAGTGAAATAAATATTCACCAATAAAGATAAAAACGTTTTATCCTATCTCAAAATCAACGGGATTGACAATGACAAGTTACGTCAAAATTAAAACAGCACAGTTCTCTTTATATTGAATGTGATTCTTGAAAACAAACGTGACATAGTAAATTGTAGCATGAAGAAATTGAAACATGGCGCCATCTATTGGTTGCATAACCAATTTAGAAAACGTAAAATGTTGAAGTCTTTCAATAAACTAACTTATCCCGCCATTGAAAAGAAACTTATACATAATTAGCCTTTGTTATATATTCATTTAATTTGCAATAAAAAATATTGAGGTCATTAATCGAAATAAAAATTATTCTATATCTCAAGTTGGACTAAATTATACACATATAAAATTTCATCAGAAAAAAACTAAAAAAACTAATTTTGTTGGAGCAGCGATCTAAAATAGATCTTGGCCTCCGTGCCCTGACCTACGCCACTGCCTGCCAGTTGCAGATTTGAAGGTAGCACAAGTCATCCACCACCGTGTCTCTCCAACGGTGTCTGGGGCGCCCCATACGACGTCGTCAAATTGGGCGGCCCACATACGCTCTCTTGACTGCGCGATCCTTCCCCACCCTCTCAACGTGGCCCGGCCAACGAAGTCGATGATCCTTAGTCTCTCCTATTACATTGGGTTGGGCCACCAGATGCTCGATTTCGCCAAACGCCATCATCTCTTTTGATTGAGCCCAAGACCTTCAAGTTGGAGATGCAGTGTATAAGGGTGTACGAAAATTGAAATACAAAACGAAAAGTAAAACTAATTCGAGAATTCATGAAAGTAAACAGAAAATGTCACACATATTTAATTTTACAATTGGTTACATTACCATCTTCATAACAATTGGTATATGTGATCTCCTTATTACACGCCTTATCTACAGCCCAGTATCAAATGATAAATATTATAGTAAATACAAAGATATCTCATTTGTTTAGTTTCGAATCTCACGTATTTTTTTTGTAATCATGTATATTATCAATGGCATATCGGCGCTTGGAAGGCACAAGATAATAAACCCAACTCTTGTGAAATCCATTTGTATATATTATAGGTTATATAGGTATTATCTATTTCCTTCTGCAGTAATACATATAAGTACAAATTAAATTACAACATACATATCGTCACGCCTGTTTCTCGTAAAGGTAGGCAGAGACCACAGATCTCCATCCGCTACGATCCTTCCTTGCTTCCACCACAATCATTCATCTTTTCATCCATCCCTTCTCTCACGTTCATTGTAGCGAAACGGCTCTCTATTAGTCGCTTCTCGCCTTCGTGGGAATCGACGTGATGGGTGGCGAACCACCTTTTTAAATTCGTCACAGTGAATCCCACGAGCCACAAGGGAGGATGGAGGTCAGCCCCAGCAGAGCCCCGCATACTGAGATAAGGTACTATAGTACCCAGGGTAGCCCGAAACTCATCACTACCCCGTGAAACCAGCTGTCTTCAATGGTATTTCCGAAGCGATACAACATTGGAACCTTCAAAAAACAAAACTATACGTTTTTTTAAGGACGTCAACGATACTGCAATGCCTATGACAAGCTGGATTTCTATGGGCTGCATGATTGTTTTCCATGTAGTGACATGCCCGCTCGTTTGACTTCCTATCCCATAAAAAACTTACTTAAATAAGTTGCCGTCTGCCCTCGCACCAATGGTATACCTTCTCCATAAAATAATAAATAAATAACCTTTATACTGAAAACAAAAGAGACCCATTACCAACTACGTGCGTTTATTGGGTCGCCCGTTTTACGACCATCGCTGAATCTGGGTCCTACAGGTGTTACATAGGTAGTAACGCTGACACAATTAGACAGGTTGGACTCGCTGTTTCATTTGGAATCCAGGACACACCCTCTGTCTCCACATATGACCGCGTTACCTGCGATGAAATCATTATAGTTAACGCATGGACTTTTCTCGTCAACTCACATACATTAGCGACGTGTTTTTATTTCTTTTTCATAGTAGGTTATATTATTATCAATTATATTGTTTAATCGTGGTGGCATATAGTTCAATATAGTTCGATTAAGGCGTATAAGCGGAGTGATATGAAATAAATGTGTGTATCGTGACTGTCTGTAAAAATCGAAAGATATTTTTTGTAGAATGGCCACTGTTTTATCAAGACCTAACGTGACAAGTTGAGTAGTATATTTTATAGTGGTATAGCCACGCTGCAGATGAATACTTTGTCAAGAATGACATATTATTTGTCTGTAGCTTTAATGGGCCGGATCGACCGCGGAATTACCACACTCCCGCAGAAAACCGGCGTCGAGTGGTAGCTTAGCTACCGCGCTTCGTTCGGTGACTCCCATAATGTGACTTTCCTAAAAGGCCGGCAACGCTTCTGCACGCGGCGTTGATTATTTTCCTTTAGGTGATAAGTCTGTTCGTTTGCCTATTCATCTACGTCTATTCATGCTACAGACAAATATTATGCCATTCTTGACAAAGTATTCTGCAGCGTGGCTCTTCAAAACATTGTTAACGTTAGTGACCATAGTGAGGTGCTGGAGGATTTGCCTATGATCGTTTACTTGGTAAAAATTTAGCTATAAACTTCTTCGCAAGCACACAATATTATTTTTCAGATTTGTGGTCGTGGATCTTAGCAAAGTAAATTAGATTGTTTATTTTCACATTTAAAGATTTGTGCTAACAATGTTAAGTATTATTTTTATAAATACAGTTTACACACGACTTTCTATTGTGGCTGTATGGAATTGAGGCGTTGTCATTCCGTGATTGTTCATACAGCGATTGGTATCGTATAATTATAGATGTGTATCAATGTATATTTTTGTTCCATCGATTTTGTACTATTTATAGCAAATATATAAATAATGGAGGAGGAGGGGAGTAAGGGGAGAACGGTAATAACATCTTAACCGGCCCAAATCAACCTTTATTTTTTTTATGGGATAGGAAGGCAAACGAGCAGGCGTGTCACCTGATGGAAAGCAATCAACGCCGCCCATAGACATCCGCAGAGCGATAGGCAGTGCGGAAACGTTGCCAACCTTTAAGGAAACTGTCATTATAGGAGTGGGAATGGGAGGGGAATGGGGAGAGGGTGTTGGGCCTCCGAAACTCAGCCACTCACCGTACGAAGCGCGGTAGCTAAGCTACCACTCAGAATCAGACTCACTAGTTTTCTGCGGGAGTGTGGTACTTCCCCGGGCGACAAGACAAATATTATGCCATTCTTGACAAAGTACTGCAGCGTGGCTCTACCACTATCTCATCTGCACGCGCTTCGACGGCGGTACCCAAGCGATTACCAGTTGCCCATATGCCCAGCGATGGTCCACTACAGTCACATGTAAAATTGCTTTTGTGATATGGAGACGTCAAGTTTCACGACGTGTTATCTTTTGAAACAGCCAGTCTTCCTAAGTTTAATCTCTCTTAAATTTCTTTATTTCTTTTTAAATAGTTACGGTTTAAAATTTACCACCTCACTAGATAGTTATTTGAAATTGGTTCAATTAAACAAGTAATATAATAATCATAGTAGTGCAAGTCGGGGTTTCCCCAACATGTAAACAGTGCTGGGAAATCGCCGCTCGCGTCTTGTTCTATTTATGACAATGTTATTGTTATTTGATACAACAATGTCAACGAATAAACGATAATCATGCGTAGATTAATTTCTTGATTCGGTGCTTAATGGGTTCAGTGATAATCTAACCCCGTAAGAGAGCCGGGGCGGCAAATCTGAACGAAGACCCCAGACTAAAGAGTTGATTTATCACATCCACATCTCAAAAATTATGCTCCCCTCCACGAGGGATCACGTTCGTTTCCACGCGAAATTCTGTCGCCGCCTGGCTTCCGCGAGGGGGGAGGACCAGCGACGAACCCAACGTAGGAACTTGGGGCGGTCGCCCCATTGCGTTGCTGCGCGAGTAGTGGGGTTCATCCCCGAGGCTCGATCCCACACCCCTGCGCGGGGTGTGGATGTCCCCGTTTCGTTGTGTTTTCGAGTTGATTTAATTTAAAAAAATCGGAGGCAGTAATGAGCATTGCCGACAGAAATGAAAACTTAAAACTGTATTTTGATATTTCAAAGTAATCGTAATACTTTTTTTTGTGTTAGGAAGGCAAACGAGCAGGCGTGTCACCTGATGGAAAGCTATCAACATCGTCCGCAAACATAGCCAGTGCTATAGGCAATTTCGGAAGCGTTACTGGCCTTTGAAAAATGTGTAGGTTTATTTTTTGAAGGTACCAATATCAGTTCGTTCTTGGAGCACTCCTCATGGTAAATTCGGTAAATATTTGGTAAGAGGTTGCCGCTGCCAAATCGGCTAGGATAACAACACTATGGTCCTTAAATTTAGAACATTGTGTAGAACAATGATGGCGCGGGGAGCAGCTCTCGCCTTGGTCACGTGTTTGCCAGGTGTGCGTCCAATGAACGCGAAACGTGCTTCGCGTTGGATAGTCGCTGCACAAATAAATACGTTTAAACTTACACTAACACAACGGAGTACAGGGATGGATTTGGTACACCGAAATGGGTTACATACGGTGGCGAAATTATACAAATACATTTATAGTTTGTTCCTTAGGGTTGATACAAAATAAATCAATATAAATAATAATACAGTAAATCCTCCTATAACGCAATTTCATGTCCCTCGTATAACGCGTGGATTCCCCATGTCATATATTTGTACGTACTGTGAAAAATTTATAATGATTCCACAGTCCATTATCAACTTTGTTTGAACATCTTGTTTTTATAAAATTTAATTATTTTATTTTGTTTTTATTGCCAGCTTTTGAGTTGATTGATTGAAGCAACATTGATTATACATTACTGTGATCCTCGTATAACGCATTTTCCTATAACGCGGAACCGATCTACCGCGGGTTTACTGTATAGGGTTGACACAAAAAAGTCTTCTAAATTCATCAGTTATCGCCCAATGATAATGTTGATGATTAATCAAGTCGGGCGTTACTTTGCGGACTCAATCCAATACTATAATCCAATACTATGTGGACAGTCACAACTTTTACTTGGCTAAGGTTCGCGACAAACAAACAAAAGCAGAAGAATAATAGATCTTATTTTAAATTAAATAACATACATCGAATTCAGGCTTAACAAATGTTCCTTGGGCCATCATCAAATGGTCCTTGGGCCTTCATCAAATGGTCCTTGGGCCTTGGGGTAAGAAATAATTCATGAAGTCTAAATGCAAACGAGACTGAATTTCCTTTTAAGTAACACTTACTTCTGCATCAACGACAGAGCAAGAGATGATGCAGTGCAAGGTAGATTTGACGATGTTTGAGACGACAATACATGAGTGTCATCTTATAAAAATACGATTAAATCACATATAATTTATGATGTAACAAAATACAACCCTGTTGTAAAAGTAAATGGCAAAGTGGTCCAAGGTCGTTCAGCGCAACATTCCTGACCTGTTAAAGGATGTAGGATACAGATGCTGGGAAACAAACAATAATCTTTCAAGATAATAATAATAATTGTTATTGTAACAATAATAAATGTATCACTAGTCATTACCATAGTTCTTCAAGTATATATATATATATATATATATATATATATATATATATATATATATATATATATATATATATATATATATATATATATATATATATATATATATATATATATGTATATATATGTATACTTTTAATGTAAATCATTGGTACTTACGGTATTGGTACACGGGTACGCGACCCCGGCCTCCCGAGCTAATACCGTATCACTCCTTGTCTTCCGTTGCGGTAGTATCATATCCCTATCGTCAAGTTCCCTTTGTTTCTTTTCTATTCTTTTCCCTTCTATTCCGCCAATGCACTATCTGCCGTGCCAATGGATACGTAGTTAGGGGCGAGCTTAGTCGCAAGTGTGCCGACCGTCCCGGGATCGGGCTCGGTAGTATAGTGCCTCAGCTTGCGGGGCTCTGCTGGGACTGACTTCTATCCTTCCTTGCGGCTCGAGGAGGAAGGAAGGAAGGTATGTCGGAATCATGGCGGATGGACATCTGTGGTCTCTGCCCACCCACCCCTATGGGAAATAGGCATAACGATATGTATGTATTTTAAATTAAATAAATAATAAACTTAAAAAAATAAATATATTTCTTTTTAATCTTTACTTTTGTGATGTGTGACACGTCAAGAAAATTAAATTTCGATTTTTTAATATTTTGACACACCGAGCTCAAAAGGTTCTCCACCACTGTACTAGCCCAATTGATAGAATTTATTATGGGGTGAACTACATAACATATGCACACTTTACGTCCCGGGGAGTGGTCGACCTCTAATCACGTGTGATGTACCATCGGCCACTCACACCCACATTGTGTGACGTTCTCGTCGAGTCGTAAACACGGCCTCACCTTGACCTGGTGACCAGACCACAGCCCAGGCACTAAAGTCTTAAATATACCCCCGACGGCTGTTAAACATTTTATTGTCTCTCCACTCCTGAAGCCAAATGTTGGTGATCTGGAACATCAGGCTGTACCGGCTCAAACAACTTAAGGAGACATCTTGCACAACTTGATCATTATTTTTTTTTATTTTACCCAGCGTTTCCTATCGCTAGCACGAAGGTTTTCTGAAGTGATACAGCCACGCTGCAGGTGAATACTTTGTCAAGAATGTCATATTATTTGTCTGTAGCATGAATGGGCCGGCTCGCCCGGGGATGTACCACACTCCCGCAGAAAACCGGTGTCTGAGTGGTAACTTAGCTACCGCGCTTCGTACGGTGAGTGGTTGATTTCTGGAGGCTGACTTCCCACCCCCCTCCTCCCCCATCCATAATGACTCTTTCCTTAAAGGCCGGCAATGCTTTTGCACTGCCTATGGCACTGCGGATGTCTATGGGCGGCGTTGATTGCTTTCTATCAGGTGACACGCCTGCTCATTTGCTTTCCTATTCCATAAAAAACGCTCTCTCTTTCCAGTCTTCACATTCCAAGGCTTAAACCCGTCATCTTCCGCCGATTGTGTAATCAATGGTTAGCTAAAATGGCAGAGTGTTTGTGACAAATACGTCTAGCTCAGTACCACTCAAGATTAGAACGTGTTTTTCAACTAAAACATTTTAAACCATGTTCTTATAATAAAAACTTGACGTAACAACTCGCTGTGTGGTTTCCTGCATAGAAAAGTGTTAACCTATATATAATACTATGTATTCCTTCCCGTCTATGTCGAAATCGGAATAATGAAAACACTCAAAGATCAAAGGACGCGCTCTCATCGTTGAGATGCCCATGTATTGGTGGTATACGAGAGGATGTGAATAAGCATGTGCTAATTCACAAGATTCTAAGTGGTCACCACCGTCCACAGAGATCTGCAACAAATGCGTTGCCGCACTTTGATGGATACGTACGCACGTTTCTTGAAAAAAAAATATGACATAAGCGTGAGTTGGATTTTTTATATTGGATATATTATGATATTATTAAGGTTTTAATTTTAGCTTTTGTAAAAAAATGTGTTTAAAAATGTATAAGTTTGTTTTTTGAAGGTTCTAATGTCGTATTGGAAATACTGCTGAAGACAGTAGGTTCTACAGAGTGGTGATACGTGGAATGAATATTCGGAAAACACACCGTACCGAATTGCCACTTATCCAGATGGTGGGAATGAAATTTTCTATTGGCGGATTGTATTTGACCGTTAGTGGTAGATTACGCTTACGGTTTATGCGGCTGAAAAACTGCGGCTCATTCGCACGGTGGTGAACCCAGCCATAACATGTTATGTATAGGTACACTGTAGCTAGTTAAAATACTTGTAAAAACTGGTACTGACCAAGTATTATCAGTCCCATTTTCCTTCCATGCCGTCAAAGGCGATTAATGGATTTATTCGCGTGACACGCCATTTGTGTACATTTTTATTACGTACCAGCTGACCCGGCAAACTTCGTACCGCCTCAGAATCAATAAATAAAAAAAGCTGAACGATAATTGCAGAATGTTTCAACTTTAGTAAAAAGTGTGGTCAAAACTAAACAGGAACAAAAAGAAATCGTAATCAATTAAAAAAATACTCGATATGAATTATTTGTAGTGTACGGTTCTAATTTGAAACTTGCTTACAATACAAATTAATATAATATCTTTATCTTATTAAATGCAACACAGATTAAATATAGTGAATTAAGTTTTATTATTATATATTACACTTGATGTTACTTCAAAATAGTCACGTCACAACGATCAAATATTTGACAGGTAGGAATAGTTTCTAAGGGAAAAAGAAATTGTTGCTTTTACTATATGTATTCCTAATATTTACATCATATTTACTCACCTTTTAAACCTTCCCTGGACTACCAAAAATTATTCAACACTAAAATTAGCCAAATCGGTCCAGCCGTTCTCGAGTTTTAGCGAGACTAACGAACAGCAATTTGTGGAGAGTCAAAAGTTTTATTTAGCTAAGATCCGCGACAAGCAACGATCAAGCACATAGTGATGGATTTCCGCAAAGTAACGCCTGACTCCATTAATAATCTGAACAGAAATTTATTTTTATATATATAGATTTAATACTCTGGTGATGTAATATACATTTTTTTATGGGTTAACTTATAAACCACCCTTCCACCTTCCGCACCTTTCCATAATGCTCTTTCTTCTCTCTTTATCATACATTTCGTCCAAAGCAGACAAAGAATTAAGGCTATATTACACATGTACAATATAACCTACCTTTCATTCCACGAGCCTAGGTAATTGTTTTTCCTCAAATGACACATTTACTAGTTCATTCACTACAAAAGGAAAGGTAGTTCGTGATTTGCACAAGTTACATTATAACTGTGTCAATTTACTTAATTATGATAGAACCAAAAGTCCATTGCTGGACTAATAACTCTCCCAAGTTGAAGGTCTTAGCTATTATGACTAAAAATTCAGAGAAATTTGAAGTAACAATTATATTGCTAATGAGGATTTATTTCAAACGTCCTTGCCTGTTACCCTGTTATCAGTAAATCTTAAGGCCTAGCCTGTTATTTCTGACCACACCTTTTCACCTCCAGTCTTTCTACGTTTATATATTTATAGGAAATAAAAAGACACCTTCTTATTTGTCCTTATGTCAAAATTAAAATAGTGATATCGCCGTGATTTTTATGATATTATAATCATAATATAGTGAGAACAGTTCGAACTTTTACATACCTAAGATCCGCAAAAAGCAAACAAAAACATAAAAATGATAATGTGTGTTTTCCACTGGAAGAAGACAGGGAACTTAAAATAAATCTTACCGAAAAAACGGCCGCCAGCAACTCTGCACCTCCCAACCACTATCAACAACCATTTTTCTGTTTTTTGGTTCGCTTGTCGCGGATCTTAGCTAAGTAAATGTTCTAACTGTACATATAGTAATGGATTTCCGCAAAGTAACGCCTGACTCCATTAATCATTATAAAATAACACAATATATAGCAGTCCTTCGAAAGATCCTGGGTCCAACCAAAAGAGATGATGGCGTTTGGCGAAATCGAGTATCTGGTGGCCCAACCCAATGTAATCGGTGAGATTAAGGCACACTGACTCCATTGGCTGGGCCACGTTGAGAGGATGGGGGAGGATCGCGTAGCCAAGAGAGCGTAAGGGTGCCTCAGGTATCGCTGGAGAGTCATGGTGGAGGATGATTTGCGCAACCTTCAAATCTGCAACTGGCAGGAGGTGGCGCAGGACAGGGCACGGTGGCGTAAGATTTGTTCGGAGGCCAAGATTCATTTTGGGTCGCTGCGCCAACAAAGTTAGTTAACATAATATATGTATATCTATGTTAACATTATATGTACGTGCGACCCACCCAATTACCGCTTAAAACTAGTCGAGACAATTTTCTGCGAAAAAATTATACAGACCCGCTTTGAGGTTGAGGTTTCGAATTACGAAGTAATTGCTTAACTGAGAATTTAATATATTTTGTAACTGTCTGTCTGATGCAGTCATCCTTGGATTTTGTTACAAACCAGGAAGAACTATTCTTCAAATTGATATAGCTTATGATTATGTATATGTCTTGAAATATCTATAACACAATCGGATAGGAAGGCAAACGAGCAAGCGTGTCACCTGATGGAAAACAATCAATGCCGTCCATAAACATCCGCAATGGGTGTCTTTATGGGAAGGGGGTTGGACCTTTGGAACTCAACCGTTCACCGGACGAAGCCCGGTAGCTGAACCACTACTCAGACTCCGCTTTCTGCGGGAGTGTGGTACTTCCCCGGGCGAGCCGGCCCATTCATGCTACAGACAAATAATATGCCATTCTTGACAAAGTATTCATCTGCAGCGTGGCTCTATCACTACAAAAGCAACGTCAGGTCTCACTCCAGCGGTACCTACGATGACCTACCGAGCGACGACGCTTGGTCCACCCCAGGTAGGCGCGGTCCACGGCTTGATACTCTCCCAAGCGTATAACCTGGCCCAGCCAGCACAGTCTTTGTGATTTAGTCTCACCTATATGATATTGGATTTGGCCATTAGGTTTACAATCTCCTCGTTATTCTGGATTCTCCAAGGATTCTGAGAATCTTGAATCGAAGTTCAGGCCTCGCAGCCGTACATTAGTATCGCTTTAATATAGCCATTACGTAAATAAGCTTTTTGTAACTATCTTATAAAACAGGTCTATTAATACTTCTGTTACCAAGAGCGATAGAACTTGTTATTATTTTTTTATTCGTAAATAGCCTTGGATATATGGGCGCTAGTTTCTGTCGCAACATAAAAACCTGTGTTGCACGAACCGCGGGATCTAGCTGAACGGGTCTGCGCGCCCGTGTATACCAGCCATTAAAACTGTCATAGATAGCTAAGCGAGCTAACTTTACTACAGTTACACAATTGTATCACTTTAATATTTTTTTGAAACACACTCGAGGAAGTAAATCAGTATAAGTACCTCGGTACGTACTTAAATAAATCTTAGGAAAGTGAACAAGAGATAAAAACCCCTATTGAAATCGTTCGTAGCTTCTTCAACAAGATGAAACGTGTTCTTTGTAATCGCAGCCTCAAACTTTCCTTGCGCATTAGAATGCTCCACTGGTACATCTGGCCCGTTCTTTTATACGGACGTGAGGCTTGGACGCTTAAAGAAGACCTCAGAAAACGTATAGAAGTGTTCGAAATGTGGGCATATAGACGGATGCTCGCTGTTAGCTGGGCTCAGAAAGTGGCCAATGACGAGGTTCTCCGATAAGTCAAGCAAAAATGTGAACTTTTGCAGACCGTCAAAGGTAGAAAAGTTGCTTACTTGGGTCGTATCATGAGACATGACAGGTACAAGTTGCTGCAACTGATCATGATGGGAAAAATCGCGGGCAAAAGACATGTTGGTCGAAAAAGAAAGTCTTGGCTACGTAATATCAGGGAGTGGAACGGGATAGCGAGTGCTCGAGAACTGCTGCACGACGCGAAGGAGGAGGAAAGTTGCGCTGAATTGCCTGCCAACCTCCGCAAGTCAGAGAGGCACTCTTAGAAGAAGAAGAATATTTCTTTTTATAGCCATATAGTTACAAGCCCATATAGTATGTTCCACATCCGAGCACGGGGTTCTCCCTTTCTGGGGGAATGGATACTAACCAACAATGCTTGTCCAATGCGGATTGGCGGGGTAACCAGACTCGGAATAAATATCTGTTGGCTATACATAGTATATTTATCCGATGCGAGGATCGAACCCGCTACCATTGACTCCGTGGGCGGGGCCGCGCCACTGATGGTGACGGTCGTCATAGTAAATATTCAATACTTTAATGAAAAATAACTAGACAAACAGTTTTAAAATTGTTTAGCAATAGATTTTTACGAACAAACTAAATGTAATTAATATAAATATTAAATATTAAAAAAATAAACAAAAACAAACTAACATTTTTAATAACAAACAGATTTTGTGTTAATAAATATTATTTGCGCACATCCAGTACAATGACTACGTATTTCCGAACCTATAAGTTATTGGAATTTTTTTTATGGAATAGGAAGGCAAACGAGCAAGCGTGTCGCCTAATGGATAACAATAAACCTCTCCCGGATATATTTGCAACACCATAGGAATTACAAATTTGGCAAACATACCTAATACAAATTGTTGATCATCTTAACTGGCGAGCTTGTATGAAGAAAGTGATGAGTGTTGATGAGGCAAAGTGTGCCGAGATCGTAGCAGATAGAGGTCATACCCATACGGGAAAAAAGTATTTGTTTTTATGGGATAGGAAAGCAAACGAGCAGGCGTGTCGCCTGATGGAAAGCAATCAACGCCGCCCACAGACTTTCGCAGCGCCATAGGCAATGCGGAAGCGTTGCCGACGTTTAAGGTCAGTGTCATTATGGGAGTGGGAATGGGAGGGGGAGGGGTAGAGGGAGGGGAGGGTGTTGGGCCTCCGGAACTCAGCCGCTCACCGTACGAAGTACGGTAGGTAAGCTATCACTCAGACGCCGGTTTTCTGCGAGAGTATGGTACTTCCCCGGGCGAGCCGGCCCATTCATGATACAGACAAATATTATGCCATTCTTGACAAAGTTCTCGTCTGTAGCCTGGCTCTACCACTATTAAAATGTACATATGTATGTATGTATGTATAGAATGATATTGAATAAACAAAGATCGTACGTAGCGTTGGTTGGTAATGTATAGCGAGTACCCATGTTTACATTGTTATCGGAATCATCCGAGACTACGAGTGAGTTATATACACTTACATATGTATTTATTATTCGAACGCTTATAGCTGGTGGCTCGAGGACGAACGTGTGTTGATAGTGATATTTAAAAATATCACATGTTACTCACAAATATCGTAATACAGGATGTGCGGTGGTAATATTAAGTTTTGAAACATAAATAACAAGAAAAGGATATGATTAATATTATGTTATTATATATATAATATATTTTATATATATTCACGCCTATCCCCCGCAGGGGTTGGCGGGAACCACAGAGCTCCATCCGCTGCCATTCATCGCAGCGAAACGGCTCTGCATTAGTTTTTGTCCCTCGTGAGAATGAAGGCGTGACGGGTGTCGAACACTCACGCCGTCATTTACAAAAAATTATTACATTCGTCTTAGTGAATCTCACAAGCCGCAAGGGAGGATGGAGGTCAGTCCAAGCAGAGCCCTGCATACTGAGGTATCGGGCTCTCCCGAGTACTATGGTGCCTTATCTCAGCATGTAAGGTTCTGCTGGAGGTGACCTCCATTGCCCCTTGCGGCTTGTGGGATTCACTATGACGAATTTTAATAACCCTAATTTTTTACAAAATTACCTACGTCACGTCCTGATTCCCAAGAGGGCAAGAAGTAAAGTAACTAACGGAGAGCCGTTTCGTTACGATGAATGTGAGAAAAAGGATGGATGAGTATGGAGGAGGCAAAGAAGGTGTGCCGGGATCGTAGCGGATGGAGATCTGTGGTCTCTACCCGTAGGGCTACGGGAGACAGGTAATCAGAGATTTATCAAGATTGGTTTTAACACACACGTAGATGCTTTTGCCCGTCTACTCGTGTCTGCTCCCATTGCCACCTCATATGACACCCACCGGAAGATACAGATGGCCCTAATCCATACCAAAAACGAATGTAAAGTACAACCTTATAAAACTTAAAATCTAAATTTTTTTTATTCGAGTATAGTTACTGAATGATGTAATACTTTCGAATCGTAGCAGGAATGTTAGAATGTCACAAAATTCGCAAGAAACTTCGTCGTTATATTAATCTTCACGATGTGAGACAATTATAAAACACATAATTTTTATTACACCATGTATATAAATATCTATGATGTACCAAAACAATGAATTCGTTCGACTATTCGTATTTTCCCAAAATTGGACCTTATATTTATTTACTTGTTAGTAGCTATAGTTAGTTATGTTCTTGTGGAGCATATAAGAGAAAGAGAATCTCTTTCTCTACTCTATTGTGTAACGTCTAACTAATTTTAAAATTGGACCTTAACTTATATTTATTTACGTGTTACCACACTCCCGCAGAAAATCAGCGTCTTAGTGGAAGCTTAGCCACCGCGTTTCGTCCGGTGAGCGATTGAGTTCCGGAGGCCCGACCAACCTCCCACTCCTCATAATGACACTTTTCTTAAAGGCCGGCAACGTTTCTGCCCTGCCTACGAATATCTATGGGCGGCGTTGATTGCTTTTCATCAGGGGACACGTTTGCTTGTTTGCCTATCCTATATATAAAAAAATAAACGGATGGACGAGGCTACAGTACCCAAACGTCTACTACACGGCGAACCAGATGGTCGTAGAAGTCGCAGAAGGCCAACGACTTAAAGACAATCAATGTGAGAAGCTGAAGAAAAAAAGCCAAACTAAGATCCGACTGGAAAAATTTACTAAACCAGGCTAAGGTCCACCCGCGGCTGTAATGCGTTGATGATGATGAGGAGCATATAAGAGAAAGAGATTACAACTATCGTGTGACGTACCTTTTCCATTAAGTTGGGTCCGCAGTCGCGCAAGTTCCCGGGACCTGCTCCTGCTCCGCCTGTGAGCGGCGACACGCCCGGGAGACCTCGCCATCACCACTCGCGACACTATCACCACCACATAGCACCACCACCAAAGTCGCGGACAGCACGGCACGCACGCTTGTTTACAAACAAGTTTGAGCGCGAAATGTGAAACCTAGACTAAACAGCTGTTGTGCCGGTTATTTCTTCTCAGTTACAAAACGTTGTGAGGTTCGAATTCACTCCTTAAACACTTCAAGGAACTCTATGTAGACCTAGTTTACCAGTAAGGAATACGAGTCACAACACACGTTTGAATTTATTATACTTGTAGTCAACGGTCGGTGTATCGAAAAGTTGGTCGGCGCATATCTGCGGGAAAGGCACGAGCGTTCTATGGAAGGCACAGTGAGGCACTGGCGCGTACTCGGCGCCAGCAGCTCGGCTCGGTTTCGCGTGACGCGGTTTCTAGCCACGCAACCCAAGACGCAGAGTTCAGCCGCGCCCGCTGGAACAATACGACTGATAAGGTGATAGCGCTCCCACCTGACGAAGTCGGTGCCTTTAATATAGTCAACCGATCACGGTTCGATTCGGTAAACTGATTTAAATAAATTCAATTTATTTATTTACATCAGTTTAATTATTTTGTTCGCAAAATAATTCGACATTTTAATATAGATGAAGAAATATTACTGACTAACCTCAGTAAAATTCCGGAAAGAATAAACGTTAATAATTTCCGAAATGATACAACATCCTCAGAAGATAAGCGTTTTAATTTTATTTTCAAATTGTAGTATCCAATGGAATGTGACAAGGAGTGATACGATAGTAGCTCTGGAGGTCGGGATCGTGTACCCGTGTACCAATACCATAATTACAGACTAAGCAGAGATACTCCCTGACCCATAGAGCAACATTAAGCATTATGTCACAGGAATCCATTAAAAAATGGAAACTCAAAATTACTATTCTAAACTTTGTTCTTGCGGATGTTATAAAAGTTATTTTGATTCTACGCGTATTTAAAAATGACATCATTTTCCATAAGATGAAAACCTCCTCCCGGTGAGCTCATCGCGAGTCGTAAACCAGCACTGCAACAGTGGTTCTTAGTTCGATCGGAAACTTCCACCGGCGCTAAATTAATTAGTTTCATTACGAATGGTACTAATTGCGTTAAGAACGCGATCAAGATAAAGGAAGTGACGTCATAGTTGTCTGTTTCCGTGTATTAGATACAGCCTCTTCACTGTATATATAGGAACAAACAGCCAGTATAAAGTATTGTACATTGAGTGCAATATTTTTTGGTGAAGCGTCTTTAAACTTTTTTTTATATATATTCACGCCTATCCCTCGTAGGAGTTGGTAGAGATCACAGAACTCCATCCGCTAACATCCCAGCACACATTCCCTTCCTCCTCCACACTCATCCATCCTTTCATCTATTCCTCCTCTCACATTTATCGCAGCGAAACGGCTCTCCATTAGTCGCTTCTCGCCCTCGTAGGAATCAGGGTCCTCGAACTGTTCAATAATTTAGATGCGATTGAGAAGAGAGAGAAGACGTCAATCCCGAGACTCGATTCAGGCTACGCTCCCCTCCACTTGACTCTATACAGGGTCACTTACACGTGGCCGTTAGCATACGGTAGAGACCGAGCTATCATCAATGTTTCACATCTACCAAGCGTCCTATGACGCATCTCTTTTTAATTCATGTTTTTTTCATTCATTATGTATAATTTTAATCAGTCTACTGACCGTAGGGCAGTCAAGATTTAAAAGAATCAGCCCATAAACGACACCTTGGCCCAGATTGGTCACACCCGAGCCAGGCATCTCGCATCAGTAACGCTTCCATCCCTCACCACCCTATGACGATTAGCTAGTTTTGATTTATCGATGGTTTTACAGCTACAGCTCCTTATCATAGCTTTGTTTGCGCATAAATAAGAACTATTCGAACTCCTCTTGCCTTCCTACGTTTTAATTGTAACTAAACCAACACACCTCAGATGATTATTAATGGAGTCAGGCGTTACTTTGCGCGGAAATCCTATCACTATTTGGACAGTCAAAAGTTTTAATAACAGAAAATTAATAATGTGTGTTTTTCCGTTGCGTTTAGTGGACCACTAAACGCACTCGCAGTCCACTAAACAAAACACACATTATTAATTTTCTGTTATTGTTTTGTTTGTCGCGGATCATAGCTAAGTAAAACTTTTGACTGTCCATACACCTCAGATGATCCAAGAAACATTTTAACATTTTAGCGATGTAGATCTAAATATACATTTTATATGGTGTAGGAAGGTCAACGAGCAAGCGTGTCGCCTGATTGTGACCAATCAACGCCACCCATAGACAAAGTAAAAGCGTGGTCTTGAAATACATACAATGTAGAATATTTTTTTAAATCGAAATATCGTTGAAGGTAGCCCATTTCACAGAGTGGTGGTGTGTGGAAAGAAGTTTCGAGAAAAGCTATCAAAAGAAATATTAAGAAAAGCTATTTTTAAATCACTTTAAAACACGAAAAAAGCAGACATTTGATAAGAAACAACACGTACAGAGAGAAAGACGTCAGACATATACACACACACTATGATAATCTGTGTATTATTATTATATTTTGTTTTATATGCTGTGCAGTGTGTATCCTATTTTGGCCAAAATGTATTACATTATTTGTTAATCTTTAGTTTACAGAGAAAGCTGTTGGATTGCTAAATAAATAACAAAAAAAAATTCATGAAAATTATAGGAATTGAATTTTGTTGTTGTATTTCAATTATAGGAACTATTCAGTATAATAATGCGAAACATCACATGGAAAACATGTGTAGAGATATGGAGAAATGGTGTCTCTCCATATTGCCGGAAGATTTTGCCCGGCCGTAAAATCTCCCTCGTCGTCGATTGATGTTGCCCAAAATAGATTTAATTATTATCTGTTGTGTACATATCTATTTATATGGTATCTTTTTTTTTATAACGTAGTTTGTTGAAATTTGGCTCTGGGCTCAAGCCTTTTGAGCGCGTAAGTTTATAAAGTCAGCTAGTCACGTTATGTCTCCATAAAATGGTGGCTATTCTACCAAAACCTTACTTTTTTCTCTTGACTTTTGCGGTCAGCGGAAAAAGATATATAAGCATTTATTTCATATCACCCCACTTATACCCCTTAATCGAATTGTATTGTACAATATTTCACGACAATTAAACAATAAAACAGACACTAACATAAAATTATGAAAATAAAATTAGAACATGTCGGCGTATTAGAAATTAATATCATTATTTAGTTATTTTATGCAATAGACAATTTTATGCAATCTAATTCCATAGGTCTTAAGGCGCCATCTGTTGGCCGATGACATAAGAATAATGTTGGTTTATATAAAGTAATTGTAATTTACATAAAATAAATTATTCAGAACTATCTAAAATTGATATAAATATGTAATTTTATTATTTAGCTGTATTTTAAGAATTGTTTTGCTGTAATTTCATGTAAAAAAAGAGTGTTGATATGCTAATATAATAAGTTAATATGATAATAGTAAATCTATTTGTAGATTTTTTGTTCATTGCTTATTATCTTGGTTTGCCTTTTCGATTTTGTGTATAAAAGTCGAAATTCAGTCGGGGCGAGATCCATTCTAATTCCCGCCATTGTTGCCGAAAAACACAACGTCACTGATGTAAGTTGGCGGGAAAATACATTGTTTTTAGGATGGCATAGGAAGGCAAACGAGCAGGCGTGTCACCCGATGAAAAGCAAACAACGCCGCCTACAGATATCTACAGTGCCCTAGGTATTGCAAGCGTTGCTGGCCTTTAAGAAATGTGTAGGCTTGTTTTCTGAAGGTTCTAATATCGTGTCGGTTAAGAAACACCGCTGGAGGCAGCTGGTTCCACAGAGTAGTGGTGCGTGAAAAGAAGTTCCTCGAAAAACGCACCGTACTGAATCGCCATTGGGTTGCCAGTTAAATGAAACAAAGTGTACAAAGAACAAGAACAAATAATATATTTTCTTTTACATTTACATGTTTCGCTTACATTTAATAAAGTTGCGGGCGCTGGGCGCGGTGCCGACCTGCGTGGCTCACAACACGTTTTCGACGAATCTATTTAAAAATATAAATATGCTCTTTGGTCCCGTGTATTAGAAACTACCCTACATTACAACGACAGGGTGATAGGACCAATGGAGTAGATGACGTAAAACATACTCTTAACATATAGTTTTGTTTAAAATGGGAGTTACAAATGACACGAGTTAGGCACAGCGCCCGGAGTCCGACCCGAATATTCTTCTTAGACAAGTTAACAGTTAACAATAATAAACTGTTAAGGGTACAATGTGACAAATATTAGATACTGTCCTGTAAAAAAAGCTGCGGGCGCGTCCGCAGTAAACATAGAAACATCATAGGTCGCCGCGTGGTGTATTCTCCACAAACACTTATATACTGTTCATGCTGCGGGCGCGTTCGCAGTAAACACACTGAAAGATCATAGGACGCCGCGTGGTGTATTCTCCACAAACACAATATTCAACCAATTTGAAAAAAAAATTAACCCAATTTTGTATAAGGAAGACTAAATAACTCTAATATCAACAATTTAAAAATTAGCGTTGTAGAGTATGCTATTATGATCGTTGATCGTAGATTACTGAGGTTTGTGAACACAATGTAATCATCGTTTTACAGATAAATAACAATGGATGTATTTATTTAAAAAAAAATCTTAAAAAAAAGTACAATAATTTATTTGATGCAATTTTGGATGTTTATTAATGTGTTATTACTTTGAATATTATACATTTTTTATAACCTCTCGTCTGTGATATCACCGCGACGCGACTAGGGTCAACCTACCGCCATCTTTGGCGTGCTGGCAGCGAGGTTGATATGATTTGCTTACCATTTTGCGGTAGAATTTTTTCAAAGTTACTTTCTAACGATATTACGTCCTCAGCGCAGTTGTAATTAATAACATCATTAGATTGCGGATGTGGATGGAAGGATCGGTAGGGGAATACCGAGGAAAACATCAATTAATCAATCAATATCAATAATAATATCCGGTTATAATATAGGAATACCCGGATACAATATAGGAATACCCGGATATAATATAGGAATACCCAGATATAATATAGGAAAACATACCTTGACCAAATTGGTGAAGTTTTTAAGAAAGGCCAGGTCAACAGTACCCTTAACCGGTGGTTGGGAGAAAGCAAGAGAAGTATGCCGTCATCGTAACAGATGGAGATCGGTGGTCTCTCCCTACCCCTGATTGTGTTGTATGTATCCCTAATGAAGTAATTCAGTAAAAGTGTAATTTTAAATTCCTAGTTTTGTGGTTTACAAAAATACATCCTTAATTGATCTACAGTTTACAAAATTAAGCTATGAAAATCGTTTCATTTAATATAATAATACATATAATATAATATTTAATATAATAATACAAACGGAATAAAGAGTGTCGAGTACACACCACACAACAGCCCAGCCCTATGTATATCACAATATTCACTAGGTAGTATGTATATACATTAATTTGTTATTTGATAACATAGCAAGGAGGAAAGCGAAGCAGTTAGGATTCAAGAAGAACGGAACAGTGGACACAGTAATCAATGCGACGTTTGTAAAATATTAATTTTAAACTTTTGTGCCAATCTATAATGTAATATAAATTCAGTTGAACTAAAGGTGCTGTATTATTATATAGCTAGGCATTTTATCATTTTCAAATTCCTTTTCATCATATTTGACTTGCAAATTATGTACAATCGGCATACAAATCTTTTGAATTCATCGCCTCTATTTTGATTCTGTGAGTTCCGCTATCACTACGCGAATTATCAGTACAATATCAACATTCGAATATACGGATACAATTTTAATAATATTATATGTATATTTTTTTCAATATAGAAATAGAGACCCTGAAAAGTTATGTTTTCTTGTTGACTGTACCTTTTCGTAACGCCCGTTCGCTTGTACTTAAAATATAGCTTTAATAAAATATCCGTCAATCAAGTAAAACAAGGCACAACAAAATATTAATGTGTCACATTTATGGTTAACTAAAAAAAAAATCAAAAGATACATTCTACGTTAGTTTTATTAATGTGTAAGGTATTTTTGATTCTGTACAACAGATGGCGCTGTAAATGAGCTTAATAACACGATGTCAAGATTTCTCTGTAAATTTATAACGCCTTTACAATACAATATAGATTATTATTATACTTTCAAAATACCCCGTGGATTCTAAATTATGGGTCTATAAATAGAAATAATTCAGAACATATATCATACTTATATAGAACATGTTTAACGATGTTTTTTATTGTAAATTATCATAAAGCAGAGAGCAACGATTAACAAATTCTCTTTCCGGAACTCCACCGCTCACCGGACTACTAAGCTACGACTTGTACTTCCCCGGGCGAGCCGGCCCATTCATGCTACAGACAAATAATATGCCGTTCTTGACAAAGTATTCGTCTGCAGCGTGGCTCTGCCACTACTTACAATGAAATATGTGGCAGAATCATATTAAATATGTCTGACCTTTGCATTTATCTCTGCAGAGTACGTTAAAAAATGTGCTGTGTTTTTAATTTTTATTTTTATTTTCGACGACTTGTAAACAAGTGCAACTACCGTCCAAGTATATGGACAGTCAAAAGTTTTACTTAGCTAAGATCCGCGACAAGCAAAACAATAACAGAAAATTAATAATGTGTGTTTTTCCGTTGGGTTTAGTGGATTTATTTGGAACTTAAACCAAAAACAACAACCAAAGACAACCGAAAACTTTTCGGTTGTCTTCCGTAGAGTCTACTATACCTGAAGATGCCTCGTGTTGGGGCGAAACACGTGTCGTGTACAAGATGGAAAAGTGATAGTGTGTGTTTGGCGTTGTGTATAGTGGTTGGTGGGTGGAGAGTTGATGGCCGATTTTCGGTAAGTTTTTGGTTTAAGTTCCAAATGAATCCACTAAACCCAACGGAAAAACACACATTATTAATTTTCTGTTATTGTTTTGCTTGTCGCGGATCTTAGCTAAGTAAAACGTTTGACTGTCCATATAGTGATGGATTTCCGCAAAGTAACGCCTGACTCCATTAATAACCGTCCAAGTATATATAATAATAAATATTAATTCTGTCTACGTCCAATACTATTTGTAATACAATTTAGTACATTAAGTTTTATATAAAATTATGATACGCTATAGTAACAAGTGAATAGCTTTATAAAGGTGTCCAGAAATTCGTTAAAGTTCTATAAAATAATTATTAATCATTATTTTATACAGACAATTTAATCTTTAGTGCTTTACGAAGCATTTTATTCTTTCTTTACTTTCATGGCAATTAGTTACAACTATTATGCTAGTGTCAAGTAAAATACAATAATATCAAGTATCTTGAAATGCATTAGTAATCTTGTCAGGTCATGTCTTGATTCGATGGTGGATATACTACCAAAATTTTCTATGGACTTTTTCAATCAACTTAAAAAGTCACGATACACGCATTTATTTTCTTATCACTTCACTTATACGCCCACACATATAATAATATAAGATTTAGGCGGGAAAAGTCTGCAGTATAGTTCGATTAAGATGTGTAAGTGAAGTGATATGAAATAAATGCGTGTATCGTGACTTTGATCTTGACTGAAAACATCCATAGAAGATTTTGATAAAATAGCCACGATTTTATCCAGACGCAATGTGACAAGCTGACTAGTTACAGTTCAAAAGATTTGATATTATTGTATTTTACTTGACACTGGCATAGTAGTTATAACTAATTGCCATCAAAGAAAAAAGAAGTTATAGCATTTGTAATATACTTCTAACAGTCAATCGATATCTGGACACCTTTATTTACAGCTCTTTTTCCATAAAAATTGTGTATTAATTAAATAATTAACACTTGAAATAGCATCATCATTCCATACACAAATAAATTATTAAAAATTACTTCATTAAATAAATCACTCTTCTAGAGTTAGACAAACGAACCAATGGGTCACCTGATGGTGATTAACGAATCGCAAGCGCAGCCAATGGACATCAGAAATACTGAAGGCACTGCAGCCTCTGGGAAAGGATAAAGGGGGAGTATGGAACTGCGATAATAGTTGAGGCAGAAGTTCCCATTAACGCTGCAAATACAGAACAAGTAGGTGCAGACAGAGGGGAGGAATTAATAAAACATGGAAGTAAGATTATGAGTACCCTTAACCGGCGGGCTTGGAGGAGGAGAGTGAGAAGTGTGGAGGAAGCAAGGAAAGTGTGCCGGGATCGTAGCAGATGGTGATCTGTGGTCTCTGCCTACCCCTACGGGAGACAGGCGTGACGATATGATGTTGATTATGAGGATAAACTTTGAACAAATAATTAATACTGCTTCGCTTTGTCAAATAAAACTTAACAAGGGTAATAGTCAAGGGTCATATCATGAGACATGAAAGGTACAAGTTGTTGCGACTGATCATGATGGGAAGTCGCGGGCAAAAGATAAGTTGGTCGGAGAAGGCAGTCTTGGACTACGTAATATCAAGGAGTGGACCGGGATAGCGAGTGCTCCAGACCTGCTGCACCTCGCGGAGGAGGGTGAGAGTTGTGCTGAATTGGCTGCCAAACTTCGCAAGTCGGAGAGGCTCTCTTAGAAGAAGAGGAACAACAAATAATAGCTTAATAATTTAAAAATAAAATTAACTAATTATAATAATACTCCGTACAAAGAAAATACATGTTTACACCTAAATGAAATGTCATTATAGATATCGATTTGTACTTAATATTCCACAGACAGACATGTCCTTTATCGTTATCATCAGGTTTCGGCACTCAATTGTTGGATGTAGACCTTCACCCAAGACGCACTACTTAGTGTGATCTTCGGCTAGACCCTTTCAGTTTCTGCCAGCCACCTGTATAGATCGTCGCTTGTTCTAGCCGGGGACGCCCCAAACTATGTGATAGAGTTACCACTCTCTCACCAAACGTGACATATTTGGTACAATACGTTATTATTTCTTATTAACCCCTATAAGTCGTAAGTCACCTCTCACGTGACAATAGTACTTTGTCACTGTGGTCGTAAGTCACGTGAGAGGTGACAAGACGAGTCTTTCGTGTTGAAACTCGCTCCGTGTGAAATGCAGGCACTAATGCCTTATTAGGTTAATATCCGTAACAGAGCAATTGACATCCACAGTTATATATCATTGCCTTTTAATTATTTTTAATATGTTGAGTCCAAAATCGAATAAAAATGAAAACTGTGTCTGTAGCTATAACCTAGAAAGAATCACGTATAAAAAACTAGCGACCGATAAGGGTTAAAATATATAGTCCTGCGGAGTGAAATATATTATCATAGGAAACTGACATATAAAGCATGTTTTGTTATATTTTCTTTGTGATTTTAGATTCTTTCTTTTATTGCTGTTTTTTGATTCCCAAGGATTATATGGACAGTCAATAGTTTTACTTAGCTAAGATCCGCGACAAGCAAAACAATAACAGAAAATTAATAATGTGTGCTTTTCCGTTGGGTTAAGTGGATTTATTTCCAACAGACAACCGAAAAGTCAGAAAAGTCTTCCGTAGAGTCTACTATACCTGAAGATGCCTCGTGTTGGGGCGAAACACGTGTCGTTTACAGGATGGAAAAGTGGTAGTGTGTGTTTGGTGTTGTGTATAGTTGTTGGTGGGTGGAGAATTGATGGCCGATTTTCGGTAAGTTTTTGGTTTAAGTTCCAAATAAATCCACTTAACCCAACGGGAAAGCACACATTATTAATTTTCTGTTATTGTTTTGCTTGTCGCGGATCTTAGCTAAGTAAAACTTTTGACTGTCCACATAGTGATGGATTCCCGCAAAGGACTAGTTTTGCACATTCATTTCAATTGTCATTATTTCATATGTTATATGAACCGTTTAATTTAAAAGTGGTTTTAGTCCATTCATCTCTTGTTTCGAGAAAAAAAGTATAGCGTATGTCATTCAAAAAATGTACATACATACTTTAATTATATTGAGCCTGACAATGTTTTGACTGGTTTATTGATATGTTAATTAAATGTAGAAATTTTGTTTGAGGCGACTGCGAAGGGACTTAATTCAATTTTAAAATAAACTGTAACGAGGGTGACGTTGTTTTGTTTGAAAATCATTTTTAGTCACGTAACCAAGATAGAAATTAGAACATGCAAGCGTTACGCCTGATGGAAAGCAATCAACGACGCCCATAGATGTTATTCGTGTAAAGTTTTATTATACATTAATATATAATATATAAATACTTTTATATTAGAATATATAATATAAAAAATGAACGCGAATAATCTAAAATCTATTTGCGTTGGTTTCACAAAATAGGGAACATCACAACCCTGCCACACATCGTATTATTTTTTTTATTAGGCGATGCGTTTTGGGATTTTGGTGGACGAGCGTTCCGATGGTGAAGGCTGGGTTCACCGCTTACCGCTATGTTGTTCGGAATAAAATTTTGTAAAATTTAGTGGACAATCAGCCATAGAGGGCCGATATATTCATTTTCTTACATCATATATAGTTTTTTTCATATCATATTCGAGAATTAATGAGATTTGAAGTACATTTAAAAGTAAACGAATGTACCAAACCTTTGTAGAGTTCTCCACTCCCAGGGCGTTTGTTCTTTGGTCAGTTTTTCCCTGTGACCGAATACAGTCTAACATCGATTATATGAGCGTTTTCTTTACGAGCGGCGCCTATACACGATATCCGCTTCGATCACACTGGTCCCATTCTCTGGTTTGTTCGCATTTGTTTTAAAAAAGTGAGACATATGCCGCTGGAGTAGCGGTACGGCGGCCTGTGTCTGCGGTGTCACTCCAGCGCAGCACATTGCCGTAGCGAAAGGGTTAACTATAATTTTACTAAAACATCAACTATTTAAAGCACAGATTATATACGCGGAAGCGAATATACATACATTCGCAATGTGGACTCACCGCAGTTAAAACAAGCCGTTTGTTTGGTTAAAATAATCTTGCAATACAATTGTCTTAAATCGAAGCGTCGACTTAATATCACCGGAATCAATTTAATAGCTTTTGTTTTACTTTAAACATAACGAAACTGCTTTGTTCTTTTTTTTATTTATACAAATAGATAATTATAACAAAATATCAACTGTGAAATATATTTGAAGTCTATATAGTTCAAATTGAATGATTATAAAGATGGACAGTCAAACTTGAACCTGAAGATGCCTAGTTTTGAGGCGAAACGCGGTGTTCTTAGTGAAAGCGTTGGTGACTGTGAGTGATGCTGGGGGATTTGCTGACGGGAGTTTCTCGGTAAAAATTAGGTTTGTAATTCCCTATACCTACCAGGGTTTCCTAAGGTGTGAGTCATAGCGCCATGGTCCGTCGTATAGAGCAAAGAGGGGCGCCATGCGGCATGACAGCTTTGGACTACGGCTTGCTATTGTCAATGCGGAGTCATTTTTTTGATTGGAAATTGCATCAGTTACAAAAACATAAAACGTGGTTTACTCAATAAACCTCGGTCAATATAAATTTTGTTTTTGTTATTAAAATTGTTGTAGTTTGATTTTTTAATTTTTGTACCCATTTACGTAGTAAAGTGTAAATTCATCGCGAACTGAAAAAGTTTGGGAACCCCTGACCTATACACATTTCGCAAACACACTATAATATTTTTCCGATTCGTATTCGCGGATATTAGCAAAGTTCGACTGTACCATCTTCGTATTTGTCCGCAATGTAACGCTCGATTCCATCGATTATCTATACGGTTATATCAAAACGCGAATACGGTAAAAATAGACATCAATAAATATATGTTACACGTGTTACAATGTCTAATCTATGACTAACATATTCGAGTAATGTAGTAAAGTGAGGTTCGTGGTGTGGTGTGGTACCGCTGCACGCGTGCCCATTTGCTCAGCAAACGGTGGTGAGCTGGTGGTCAGCTCAGGAGCTCACCGGCCTCGGCTGCCTCGTGTCGTACGCGCGGATGACGTCCGCCTGCGACACAGTGCCTCCTTCCTCTTGAGAGAACGCGAATCCATCTGTCGCATTAATAAATTATTAACACACGTAAATACGTTAATATTATATATGGCTCGCGTATGAAAGCGTCACAAGAAGTGTGGTGGTGTAGGCGAAGTTGATGTTAAATACAGAGCCATACGATTGTTTTTTAAATGAACACGTAACAATCTAAATCAGCGGTTCTCAACCTCTTTTTTCGTGCGGTACACTTTTATTACTTCAGAATTTAGCGGTATGCTAACGCTAAAATATAAGAATTTTATATTCTTTTTTTATTTCTAAAATAAAAAAGAATATTTTACAGTGTATTTTTTATTAATAAACATTAACAGTCAGATACATTTGCTAAAATCAGACAGACAGTCAGAATTTTTCTTTTTTTACAGTATTACTTTTCTGCTTTTGTTTGCTTATCGCGGATCTTCGCCAAGTAAAAATTCTGACTGTCTGATTTTAACATAGACATCTGTCTATTAATAAACACAAAAACACTGCATAATATATATTTTTTTTTGATATGTAAATATGGCGGCACACAAAAGTGCTGAGGGGCGCATAGGTTGAGAATCACTGACCTAAAGTTTGCACTAGTCGGTGCCAAAACAAACCATGTAGGTACTGAAAGCGTTTTTCAATAAATGCATAATAGTCACTCACAGTGTCTGTGAAACTCCTCTTTGCGTAGGCGATTTGGCACTGTGGAGTAGGAGGAGGAGGTGGTGAGTCTACAAGGCGTTTGCGGTGCTGCGGTGTACTTACGGGAGAGCTCGAGTTCCATGTTGACCCTGGTGGCGGAGCGGCGTCCGAACACGCTGCGCACATTCTGAAGTAGCCGCGCAGTCTCCGTGAGGCTGTCAGAAAGATCTCGCGGTGACAACCGAATTACCCGGGTTCAGTGGGTCACCAGATAAACGTTTCTCAATTGGCAACTTACGTACTCATTCACTTATCGCCTTTAGGATTTAATGTAGTAATGGGAAATCTGTTACTATAGTCATCAACTAACGATAAATATGAAGGCGGATAGTTTTTGAAGTTTACTTTGCTAACATCCATTAACACGAATCAGAAAAATAATATTGTGTTTGTGAAGACTTGTATAGAGAATTACTTACCGAGAAACGGCCGTCCGCAAATCCTCCAATATCTCGCCGTGGTCACTAATGTTGACAACGTCAAACAGATATCACTTTTCATCACAAAGTGACTTTATGATTGGCTTTCGTAGAGTATATATGAGGATGCCTGGTATCGAGGCCTAACGTGAAAAATGATGTGTGTTTGACGTTAATGACCATGGCAAGGCGTTGAAGTTTTGCAGTGTCGTTTTTCGGTATTTCTCTATGTAGTTAATCGCAAACACAATATTATTTTTCTGATTCGTGTTCGCAGATTGGTGTAAAGCAAGTTTGAAAAACTGTCCATCTTTATAATGGATAAATATATGAAAAGTAACGTCTTACTATCCATTGTCACAAAATTTAATGTAGCGAAGGGTTTATCGAAATAAATTTCGATTAAAATTTAGTTTATAAAGTATTGACAAAGTCCAAAAAAACAGTTTATTTTGTAAACCACCTTCAAGTAAGTCCATTTTGTCGTTTCAACAAAAACAAAGCATATCTATTAATGAAAAAAGATATGTTAGTTATATCAAGTCCGGCAAAGTTTTTGATTTTTTGAAATTTAATATAGATTTTTTTGGCGGATTTAACAACAAAAATTGTATATTTACGAGTTGTAAAGAGACTAACACAAAATAAACGGTCTGTTTTTTTGATAGTGTAACAGTTTCCCCATTGTGTTACGCATACACGGACACGGTTCGACGTTAAATGCAAGAAGCGTGCAAAGCGGCGTGCAAAGCCATGCGTTCGGCCTCCGGCCCCCAGCCCCGGCCATACTTACACTGCGCCAGCCGCACCAGCGCGTGCGCGGCCTCCGCCACACTGCGCACAACCACCACCGTTAGTTACTCCCACACCACACCATTCCCACTTCGCATTAATATAACATGAAACGTTTCGTGATACCGAATATCCGATGGTTCCGACTTTTCATGTCTTCCACGAGATATGTCATTGTGATGATACATTATTGAACAAAAATTATTTTGAACTTGTTACATTTATTTCAAAAATTATTTTGAACTTGTTACATGTATTTCAAAAATTATTTTGAACTTGTTACAATTATTTTGAAAATAATTTTGAACCTGTTACAATTATTTTAAGAATCATTTTGAAATAAATGTAACAAGTTGGTTGATAATGTACAGTTGCAATTTTTATTGGTTGCAAACTCAATAGCTTCCAAAAATAATAGTTTCAACTAAAGCACTGATCCTTCGGATATTTTGTATCACGAATAAAAAAGTATTCAAGATTCCTTAAAAAGTTAAAGATTTAAAAATACACAACTGCAAAAATTCCAACACTTTATTAAATATAAATAATTATAATAAACAACAGCAATAGAGCTTCCTTATTATATACAATACTGTAACGTCACAAGGTAACAACGATACGCAATGAGATGATTAAATTAAAAATATATAATACATAACAATATTTTAACCGTTTTAGTGCCATTGTTTTTTACTTATATATATATACATAAAAATGCCAAAAAAGTCTTTTGTTTTTCATGTCATTTACCCTTGTCACAAAGAGTTGGCCTCCTTGTGATGCCAATTTCCAGTATAAAGGCAATAAATCCTCTCATTTGGGATGGTGACTGGCTTCCACAATTTTGCACGAGATTGAGGTTTCAAATTTGGATAAACGTGTAAAAACTGTGCGGCGCTATCACGCTCGTGGCAACTTTAGTTAGTGACGTGCGTGATAACGCTCGTCGGCACTCAAACTGTTAATAATATATGTACAAAATGATGAATCTACAATTGGAACACTACTATGTCATCCGTAATTTTACCATTTAAAACATTTATAGAAACGACAATAAACGAACTGAGAAAAAACAAGTGGGTGTAGGTATGTATGAAAATATTTAGAAAAATATCTACACGTCTTACTTTAAGTAGATCTTTTCACATTACATTTTCACTAACAATCGCATAATTAATTAAATAGGTTAAAATCAACTATAATCGTAATGTGAAAAGACATTAACGCGGTCCCAGACAACTCTAGATATGAAATTGATATTCTAATGGTAAGTGAATAAAAAAAAATTAAAAAAGCAAAAACGAGCGTTAACAATTTACATTACACCTTGGAAAAAAAATATACACGAAGCGGGAAGAACTATTTATATTAAGATAAAATCCATCAAACAAACGAGATTCACCTATATTTGGATCCAAAAGAATCCATTCTCTACTAATGGTAACATTGAAATAAATCATTATCACACTTGTATACAATTTTACGTGTTTTAAATCTTGCGTACCAACTATAGTCTTTACTAGATACAGCACACAATATCGATACACCGATGTCGATCGTTATAGTCTACATTCACATCACATTGCATTAAATAAGGCTTTTGGACAAGGCGTACAGTAACAAAATAATCAAATACACTAAGACTTCCAACAGTATTGCCTTTGTCATAGCCAAGTTTATGTTATGTTCGAATATGAACTTTTGTACTTAGATTTAATTACACGACTTACGTCATCCATATGACAAAGACACCGTGTAGAAACTAGGCACGGAAATGACCGCTACTTTAAAATTATTTTTATCGCTGTTATTATATTTCACCAGTGATTTGTTACATGTGACAATTACTGTCACAATAGAAGGCGTTAAAATGATTGTTATATTTTAACATCATATTCACTGAGTGCTATATTATTTTTGTCTGTCACTGTCATTTCACTAGTGATTTTTTGTGTGTGACAATTACTGTCACAATAGTAGGGGTTGAAATGTTTGTTATATTAAAAAGTTGAAATATACCCCATCGGTTAACATTCGCACACTACGCTAGTCCCACTAGCGGGAACTAGTGTGGGTGGCTCGTTAACATACTACTGACATTGCATCCCCTTTTTAGTCTAACATTTACCTCATAATTTTTATGGTCCTTCGAGCCGGATGATGGTATTTTATTAATATAATAAGAATTTTTACATTATTTTTTACACTATGTACTTTCTATATTAAAAAAATACACATTACATTTGACAGACAAACAATAACTAAACAAAACACAATTCACCGCGTTTAGCATTAAAAGGCACGGCGGAGACACATATTAACATAATAACATTTACCTTGTAACGACATTCTAAAATTAATGTGTTATTGTAGTTAGGTCCTACCTAGTAAATAATCAGGCTCGTATAATAATGAACCGGTGTGATTGATGACAGTAGCAGGTTGTGAATATGATATCATAAGAAAACATATGCTAAATCACTGATGATTCGTGATTATTTCCATGCCTAGCAGAACAGGTAATGTGCTTAGTAAACCCGAATGGACTAAGTGCTTATTTGTGACACATCACAAACACTTTATGATACAAGCACACGTCTAGTTTCACTATCGGCCAAAACAAAGCAAAGCTGTTATACACCATAGCATAACCGAAAAATCGGCATGTGTCAAGTGACTAATTCTAAGTATCACGATTCCGTTCCAAATAACGTTCCTGATATTGGCAGTAATATTTAAAATGACGATACACAATCTCTGGGGTGCCGCAACCCGCAAAATATTATATTATAAGCTAAGCGTGCCGAGAAATATCGACAATTCTACAGCCGTGTAGCTCGTAATCTCCAAGATTTCATAATATATACATATTTATATTCCATTAATAGATACATCTCCAAATGGATAACATTTTGTGCCTTATTTAATTACAATAAATTAACTGAGCTTGTTGTACACGTATTTTTGGAATGGAATTCAGTAATTTTCTTATATAATTAGAAATTAATAACCAATATAATATATAACTTGTTAGTGAAATAAGACGTGTTCTTGTGTAAAGCTATACATATATATTTATATATTTACTTTAAATGCTAGCAAGTGATAAAATACTCTGAATGAGAGTTTTTTTTTTCAAATTTAAAAATTGTATTTAAATCTATTGACTAAGTAAATACTTGTACTCTTTCTTATATATATAGTATAGTTTCGCGTAGATCTACTGAAGAGGTATTGCTCTACGGCATTATTTAAAAAAAATCTGCATTTAAAAACGTATGAATATAAAGCTGTGTAATAAATTAAACTGAGGGTAGTTAAGTTACAGTTATCTCGAATTTTTACCTGACAATAAATAATCTTTTTTTATGGGATAGGAAGGCAACCGAGCAGGCGTGTTACCTGATGGAAAGTATTCAATGCCGCCCATAGGCATCCTCAATGCCACAGGCAGTGCAGAAGCGTTGCTGCTTTTATGGAAAGTGTCATTATGGGAGGGGGAGGGGCAGAGGTGTTGGGCCTCCGGAATTGAACCGCTCACCGGACGAAGCGCGGTAGCTAAGCTACCACTGTGACGTCGGGAATATGATACTTCCCGGGCGAGCCGGTCCATTCACGCTACAGATAATATGCCATTCTTGACATAGTCTTCGTCTGCAGCGTGGCTCTTCCACTATGAAAATGTGTTTCGCTTTACTTTGCGGGAATTCATTATTAAAATGAATAGTTAAGATTTACTTTGTTCCGTGAAAAATGATACTGTGTGGTTGCGCGAGATGTGATAAAGTCAGAATCGCAAGACTTTTTCTTATTTTCGGTAAAGTAAACGACCGTCAGCAAAACCCTTCACCTCTTAACTGCTGTCAATAACACCATCAGCAGCAAACACACACTGCTATTTATCCACTATGTATACATCACGTGTTTCGTCTCAACGTGAAACCTTTAGGTATGTTTTAAGTATAGTAGACTGTATGGACAGTCAAAAGTTTCACTTAGCTAAGATCCGCGACAAGCAAAACAATAACAGAGAATTAATAATGTGTGTTTTTCCGTTGGGTTAAGTGGATTTATTTGGAACTTAAACCGAAAAACTTACCGAAAATCGGCCATCCATTCTCCACCCACCAACCACTATACACAACACCAAACACACATTATCATTTTTCCATCTTGTAAACGACACGTGTTTCGCCCCAACACGAGGCATCTTCAGGTATAGTAGACTCTACGGAAGACAACCGAAAAAAATTTCGGTAAGTTTATCGATTTAAGTTTTATTTGGAACATCCACTTAACCCAACGGAAAAACACACATTATTAATTCTCTGTTATTGTTTTGCTTGTCGCGGATCTTAGCTAAGTAAAACTTTTGACTGTCCATATAGTGATGGATTTCCGCAAAGTAACGCCTGACTCCATTAATAATCTTATAGTAGACTGCTTTACGCAGATTTTAAAAAAAAAATTAATTGTCCCTCTTAATCTACATAAATTGATTTTTTGTTATTTAGAAATCGCAGTTTAGAAATGAGTAGGCATAATACGATATTAAAGCGAAACAGATTGCTCGAATTTAAGCATTTTACGTGTACAAGTGTTTACTTTATATATAGATTAAAACCAAGAGGCGTTTTTAAAAGTATAAAAAACAAGTATTGTTTTAACAATTATAGATTTCGTAACTTACTATTTTACTAGTGGGCAAATATAAAATTTAATCATATTCATTATAATTTGACTATAAACAAAACTGTATTCATTAAACTGATTTATAAAATATAACTACAAGTAGATCCTTAAAAATCTGAAAAAAACCAGTCTATATATGCGTTATTAAGTAAATTTTAAATATAGTATACTCGATTTTTAAATTTACAACAATTTATGTTGAATTTTTAACACGAAGGCTGCAAATGTAGCGTTAGTATAACGATCTGTTTTATATTAAAAAAAATACTATTGGAGCATCTATAACAGAGTGCCAAAGAGGTAGAGATCGAAACAAGATTTTTTTACTTTGATATTACTGCTGACGGTACTTCTAGGCGAAACAATCTATTCAATTATATGAACTTAAACCGTCAGCATTTAAAAGTGCGTAGTTTAAAATCGAGTATTTAGCAATTACATTTTTGTCAAATTTCTTTAAAAACATTTCTTGTACATAAGAAACACACTAGCTAAACAAGCCTATATAAAACTGTATGTAAAAACCACGATCTTCATTGATACATCTCTATCCACACACACACACACACACACACGTATATATAAATATTTACCATTTAATGGCCGAAATTCCCCTTATCATATATCTCAGGTAAGTCCAACTTGGAGTAGAAATGATTTTCAATCAGTAATAAATTTTAAAAATATATTACATATATACATATAAAATATTTGTAGAAGACATCTGTATTGAAGGTACACTGGAAAACTAGCGATCTAAGAAGCTACTAGAAGTATATTTAAGCAGTAAAAACTTTATTAATACTTAATAGTAGGAACGTGATATCTCAACGGAATGTAATTGTACTGATGTAAATCATCGTGTGTTTACACATCGATGCGAAAACCGCCGTATATGACACACATGTCAACATTTTTTGTTGCATAATCGGATCATAAAAAAAAAACTGCGTGGAATGGTCCTAGTCTCACAGCTCTACGACCAACTTTGGTTCTTGCTGAAAACCAGCGCCAGATGCTCCAATAGAACACCTGTCATATATATGCTGAGCAAGAACCATTTTATGACACTTGCTAGAATGAAATTATTTTGCTTTTTGTTTTGTTTATTTGTATTGTATTATAATATTATTAAGGTTTTAATTTTAGCTATTGTAAAAAAAAGGTCTCATAAATAAAGTTTTTACTATTTCTATTTCAATAGAAAAATTTGTATAGCGTTGAAACTGACTATTCGTGAGTGATGAGATAAATTTTTTTAGAAACATTCTTTTTCTCCGACGGTAAGTTTTCATTTTGCGGTTTACTACGCTTTCGCTTTATTGGCGTCGATAAGCAAACGATATATTTCCAAATAAATGAACAAGTTATGAGCAAACAATGAAATTAATGAAGAAACAGCTCATCATCATGATTCACTCATACACTCGAGCGTAGTGACGAGTTTTCTGTTTCTTATTCTTTTTGTGTTTCGCTTATTGTGTCTTTTTCGCGGATTTTAGCAAGTTAAATAAGTAATTTTCACATATATATTTTTTTTATTTCTACAAAAGAATACCTAAATCTCAATCATGTCAACGTTTCTTAATTTTTCGTCATTCAGAATTAGGTTTGTTTATAATTTTACCTTATACCACAAGTGAACACATAAATGCTAGGCTTGTTTTATTTACTTTATTAGTGGGTAGTTTTTTCATTAAATTGTAATACCCACAAATTAATTAACATGTCACAGCTTGTCTCAGCCAATTGGATCGTCGGCTAGTTCGACGGCGTAATTTTAAGTAAGGCTCACAGAAAGCAAAAACCAACATTTTTCTACGTTAAGAATACTTTTAAGGATTTTCTATTTTAAAATGAAATTTGTAAGATCGTTTTAGATATTTTGTCCACGTGAATTTATGTTCTATGCCATAGTACGCTGCATAATGCAAAAAAACATTTTTTTCTCGGAGGTGTACCTTACTCTGGTTTGAAATTGTACAATCGAGTTGTACTCGATACGCTCGTGTTCTAGTTCTGAGTAAAATACCATCGACCTGGTTCCGATTATTAGCTTCATATATTAAGTTTCCATAACGTTAATGTTAATTAATAATAGATTATTGATTATCATGAACGTGGTAGTATTAAAAATTACTGTCTAGTGAATTTTTATAATTTTTTTTATAAAAAACTTGTTTTGAAATATATATTTCGCATTGTAAACACACAATGACATTGTAAGAACTAAATACGTTTTTTCTAATAATTTACCTTATACAATCTTGAGCATATGTATAAATCTATTCATTACGAAATATAAAACTCAACAAGACATACTTAAAACCACGTAATAGATTCAAAAATCGAACTACAAATAGTAGTGTAAAACTTTTAAATGCCGTATACACAAATCTTCACATTGTACTTAAATGTACATTAAATACTTTTGGGGCAATTCAGTCAAATTTCCGATACAAATTTTCATCGAATCGATGTGCAAAGTCGAGTGCATTAATCGAGAATTAGTGTTGTTCCAATCGTCGACGTGAATGGAAATGTCGAGTTATTTATTCGTATGCACGGAAGTCGTGAGTACTGTTTTTGCTTGTACCATCTCATTATGGACGGTATTGTTACTCCGTTGGTTCAGTCGATTCGAGTGCGTTTGTACACCGCGCCTGTGTGTCGACAATTGCCGGTCGGACGTCTCACGCGATGGCGATGTGTCAAATGATGTGGGAGTCACCGAGCCGCGGTCGCAGTCCCCGGGCTCCGTTGGCCTCCGGCGCCACTCGCCGTCGGCGGACACCTCGTCCCCAACCCCTGCCCCTGGCCCCCGCAACACACAACTTAAGATCGACCCCGTGGCCCTACTTAGGCCGGCTGCTCACGCTCGTGCAAAGATAAAGCTAGCTATCGTTTTGTTCAAAACCGTTGCACGATATTAATTTATAATTTTTTTTTCAATTGAAATTAACACATACAAATTGATGGATAAAAATCTATCATTTTGTATTTTTACTATTTACAATGAATTAAATTGAAATCGTTATATTAGAAAGGGTATTAGAACATGAATATAAAGCAACATTTATTACTATAAAAAATAAAATGCGATATAGAACTTTTTACAATGTTTCGCACGGCGAAAACGATGAGATTTCAATTAAAAAAATAATCACAGCACAGCAAGCCTTTAAAGATACGGAAGCTCTATCTTCTTTCACGTGGATTATGCAAAAGTTCATTTGCTGGAGTATACGGGTATATATCAGACGGACATGCGATTATCTCCACACGAGCTGGCGAGCACCCGAGTGCAAGGAGGGGCGGTGCCAAGCATACTTAATGCAAAACATCAATTGAACTCATACTGCGTGCATTCTACACATGTACACATGACATTTAGCATTGGCCGCCATTTTACTTTCATTCGTACACACAAAATGGCGACCAATTTGTGACACATGTAGATAACAATAACATGTTTTGGAACAGATAATGTAACTAAATTATATCTTTGCAATTTAATAGAACGAAGTATATATGTAAGAGGGAAATGAGAAGTTTACGATGGTATGGTGATTACACTAATAATAAATGAAATGTAAGAAAGAAATAAGAGAATGTGCGCGTGCGTGATAAGGATACGTTACATTTCATAATATACACCATAATATATTACACATGTGCATAGAATTACAATTATGACAGAATTTTAATTGATACCTACAAAATCTTATTTAAATACATAGGTGAGAAACTAAAAAGCAAAATATTTTTTTTATGGCATAGGAAGGCAAACGAGCAGGCGTGTCACCTGATGGAAAACAATCAACGCCGCCCATAGACATTTGCAGTACCATAGGCAGTGCAGAAGCGTTGCCGGCCTTTAAGGAAAGTATCATTATGGCCGGGGGTTGGGTCTCCGGAACTCACCGGATGAAGCGCGGTAGCTAAGCTACCACTCAGACATCAGTTTTCTGCGAGAGTGTGGTACTTCCCCGGGCGAGTCGGCCCATTAATGCTACAGACAAATAATATGCCATTCTCGACAAAGTATTCGTCTGCAGCGTGACTCTACCAAATTAAAAAACTAATATATGAACTGTGATGTAATATATGTATTTACATACATGTGCACTGAACTAATTATACATATATACAGTTGTATGAAATAAAATAAAGACAAATCAATACGAATAATATATGAATGTTATCGTTAGCGTATATAAATTTCAAACGAATGCAAGAATATATAAACACGCAAACACACGAATTCAAACTCGTTTCATACTCAAAAATCAATCGATATTATAGTTCTAAAACGTTTCAATTGCATTAATAGTAATATAGAAAAACATTTAGGTTGTCGAAAAAGAGCTATTTTGTTTTACTGCAAACATTGAAATAATTAACAAAATATCTATTTTTATAATTTTCTGATTATAAATAATCAATAAGAGATAGTTGTTACACCTTTACCGGATTTGCAAGAATTAACTTGATTGGCTTTTATTTGTATGTGGACAGTCAAAAGTTTTACTTAGCTAAGATCCGCGACAAGCAAAACAATAACAGAAAATTAATAATGTGTGTTTTTCCGTTGGGTTAAGTGGATTTATTTGGAACTTAAACCAAAAACTTACCGAAAATCGGCCATCAATTCTCCACCCACCAACCACTATACACAACGCCAAACACACACTATCACTTTTCCATCTTGTACACGACACGTGTTTCGCCCCAACACGAGGCATCTTCAGGTATAGTAGACTCTACGGAAGACAACCGATTGTCTTCCGTAGAGTCTGCCTCGTTATTGTTTGCTTGTCGCGGATCTTAGCTAAGTAAAACTTTTGACTGTCCCCATAGTGATGGATTTCCGCAAAGTAACGCCTGACTCCATTAATAATGGCTTTTATTTGCCTTATTTAATAAAGTAATAATGAAAGTTTTCAGTATATTATATAACTTTTCAATTATATTTAATTTCTATGTTTGCAGTTCTATTAAGGGGCATTTTTATTGGATATATTTATTTCTTTATTAAAATTCTCTTCTATATATTAGGTGTACAAATAAGTTTCCGCGGTTTGTCAAAAGATGGTTTCAATTGTACAGCCATATGGAGAAAATTGTCAGATGTAAAACGTAATATCCCAAGTTTAGCCGACCAACACCATAACCTTAAAGTACTAGTGATTCCGTATCAGCATCACGTAATTTTTTTCGTGCAAAAATGTCAAGTTTTATTCCGAATAAGCATCATTTGCGGGAACTTTTGATTTACTTCTTTAATGTGAAAAAATCTGCAGCTGAGGCGCATCGATTGCTTCTAGAAGCATATGGTGAAGCTGCTTTAAGTGAGAGAAGCGTTGTCAGGAATGGTTTCAAAAGTTTAAGAACGGTGAGTTTGACGTTAAAGACAAAGAACGCAGTGGAAGGCCGAAAGTGTACGAAGACACGGAATTAGAAGTACTATTGGAGGAAGATTCGTCCCAAACGCAAAAAGAACTTGCACTTACTCTACAAGTGACTCAACAAGCAATTTCACATCGTTTAAAATCGTTAGGAATGATTCAAAAACAAGAAATTGGGGTTCCATATGAACTAAAGCCGAGAGACGTTGAACGCCGATTATGCATGAGTGAAATGTTGCTTGCCAGGAATAAAAAAAAGAGTTTTTTGCATCGTATAGTCACTGGTGACGAAAAATGATTCACTACGATAATCCAAAGAAGAGAAAGTCATGGGTTAAGCCCCGGCGAACCATCAACATCGACAGCTAAGCCGAATATTCATGGAAAAAATCATGCTGTGTATTTGGTGGGATCAGCTTGGTGTCGTGTATTATGAATTGTTGAAACCAAGCGAAACCATTACTGGAGCTCTCTACCGAACACAATTGATGAGATTGAGTCGGGCACTTAAGGAAAAACGCGCCCATTACTACTCCAGACACGACAAAATTATTCTTTTACACGATAATGCTCGTCCGTCCCAAGTGCCGGTAAAAACATACTTGGAAACACTCAACTGGGAAGTTTTACCCCGCCCGCCGTATTCACCAGACTTAGCCCCTTCTGATTATCACCTGTTCCGGTCGATGGCACATGGTCTGTCTGAGCAGCGCTTCACATCATATGAAGACACCAAAAATTGGGTAGATTTGTGGATAGCGTCAAAAAGATGAAGAGTTTTTTCGACGGGGTATCCGAATGTTGCCAGAAAGATGGGGAAAAGTAGTGGCAAATGATGGAAAATACTTTGAATAAAACGTAATGTACTTTTCCTTTACAATAAATTCCTAATTTTTTATAAAAAACTGCGGAAACTTATTTGTACACCTAATACAAAGCAAAAAGGAGGTAAATAAATGGAAACGAACGGTTATTACTCGGTATTCGATTAAAAGAAAGAAAACCTATTTTTCTTCAGGCAGTCATGAGGACTGCCGACAGAAGTGAAAACTTCAAATTGTATTTTGTAATTTCAAACTGATTGTGATATTAAATGCTGCTATTACTACAGCATGTTGCTGACGCGACTCACAAAATTTTATTCATCCATGAAGCGTCCAACGCACACACATACAATGTGTTAGCGTGATGCGTGTACGTGGGCAGCTGCGCGCGCATTAACTGTGTTTAAAGTATGTCTATAGCTATGAGTATAGCTATAGACATACCTTAAGCATTAGCATGTTGCTGACGCGAACCCATATATTTTTTCCCTACCCAGAGTCGTGTAACGCGGCTATAGAAGTTTTCACTTCAAAAACTATTTATATTAAATTGGATATAATATACAGATCTTTATAATCGTCTATTTTCCTCGTCGGCAGGTATATATATAGTCAGTAAAATTTTTATATACATGTCTCTTCTCTCTATCTCTCTCTCTGTTTTCGTTCCCTCATGTCTGAGGATCGTGGTCATCATATATCCGCGTCTGGAGTGTATTATTTGTTATACACTTGCTTGTTTTGTGAAGGTTCCAATGTCATATCGGTACGGGAACACCGCTGAAGGCGGCTGAATTATTAACCACGTTAGAAATGCTAGACCTCCTTTCTCACTTTGACGATATAGAAGAGACAAGAACGTTTGTGGACGACAGTCATACGCCTGCTGGACGTGAGTACTTACGAGTGTCTCGGCTGTGCGAGCAGCACCGCCGGGTCGCGTTTCTTTATCTCGCTCTCTCGCACCGCTTCCGTCATCGATTTGAAGGCGGAATTGTGTATACTGCAAACGAAAACATACACTATGCTCACACAATACACTTTATTTTAGCTTAAATAAAATAATTTACTACAACATCTGTAAACGATCGAATAGGTTAGACAATATCATTTATTCTATATCATATACTTTTAAAATGTAAGACTATGTATGACAGACACGGACATTCGCAATACAATACCGAAGCTCAGTATGATCTTTGTTTATTCAATATAAAAATTCCATTGCCTTTATTAAAAAAAATTCAACATTAGACACGAATTAAGAAAAAAAATCTTAACTTTTCCCGCCATCTTATGAAGTAAATGCGTGTATCGATTCTTTTTTAATTTGACTACAAAAATCCATAGAAGGTTTTATAGAACGGCTACCGTTATATCAAAACGTAACGTTACAAGCTGGTTATCACATATATTTTATTTTAAGAAAAGTGTAGGCTTGTTTTTGAAAGCACCAATAGATATTAAATATTAAATTTACAGCGAATTAATTGGGAAAGCGAAATCACATTCATATTTCGATGGAACACGTGTCGTTTACGAGATCGAAAAGTGATAATGTGTGTTTGGTGTTGTGTATAGTGGTTCGTGGGTTGAGAGTTGATGGCCGATTTTCGGTAAGTTTTTGGTTTAAGTTCCAAATAAATCCACTTAACCCAACGGAAAAACACACATTGTTAATTTTCTGTTATTGTTTTGCTTGTCGCGGATCTTAGCTAAGTAAAACTTTTGACTGTCCATACCTTCATATTTATCAAAACCGCAGTCTCTTTTAAATTTCTTTTAGCCTAGTAATAGGGTAGTTTTACAAATGTACAAAAATGTAGAAGGCATATAGAAATTCGATCATTTACAGACCTTATAAAGTTACACAATACAATATATTAATTTAATAAAAGTTAATATACAATACACAATACAATATACAATGGCGGTGATCCATATATTATATTATCTATGGTACTGCTTCAGTTTCGTTTCAAATCAATTTTTAAATACTTAAATGTTTGTAAATTACAAAACTAACCGTGTAAACACAGATGAATTTACACGGGCTGATGGTTTGATATAGAGTACAAAAATATACGTCGAAATAAACTAAATAAATCAATTTCAAAATAACGAATGACAGTACAGTAATAGCCCCGACTTACGCGATAGGTGGGACCGAGCGCTATCCGCGTAAATCGGGGTACAATTTGGGGGGAGAAGAGGGGGGGGGGGGCGTGTCAAAAACAAACGCTGCTTGACGTTGACGCGAGAAAATTAAAATATCGTGTAACTCCGAATCCGCGTAAGCCGGGGTATTACTGTGTAAGTACTTTTAGTGAACGACTGAATGAGTGAATGATAAATGGCATCTACACGAATGTATACAACGAGGATATTAATGACCGTTGAACATGTAAACTCTGGACCACTGCATGCACCTCACGAGCCGGGCCTCGAATGTGTTGTACACTCTACACGTCGCAAAGTCACACACTTTAAAACGTACACTACGGCGCGGCACACCAGCTGCGATGGTGGGCTGTTTTCAAAGTATATCTTCATTCGCTGTTTACATTTCGGACCTTTGATTTTTTTAAATATGTGTACTGTAGATGAACAGAGCTAAGGAATAAATAGATCGTCTGATGGTAAATAATTTATTTTATTAGATGGAGAGTGAAATAAGTCAAGAAGTAGAGTCAGGCGTAGGGGTTGGCAGAGACTACAAATCTCTATCCGCTACGATCGTGGCACACCTTCCTTGCTTCCTCCACACTCATCCATCCTTCACACTCATCGTAGCGAAACGGCTCTCTGTTAGTCGCTTCTCGCGCCTCGTGGGAATCAGGACGTGACGGGTGATGAACCACGTCGCCGTCATTTTTATTTAGGCGTTACTTTGCGGAAATCCATTATAAAGATGGACAGTCAAATTTACAACGCACATGGCGTTTGTGGTGGAAAAGTGTTATCGTGTGTTTACACGTAACAACAACACTTTTCCATCACAATTGAGAATTAAGTTATAGCGAATTTCAATTGAACGAAGCAGAAGAGCTTCCGAAGCCAGGAATTAAAGACCAAATGTTCTCTTAAAATTACTTCAAGATATTGATCATCGACATGATCGAGTGAATCGTCAAAAATATCTGTTACAATTTTTTTAAATATCTCATTATGTTCTTTAAATATGGTTTACACCATACCATTTGAGGATTCTCAAAGGTTCGATATCGACCCCTTGGGGTCGAAACTCACCACCAATCGCAAAGTTTTAAATTGTTAAGTATTTTGCATCAATTGGAAAAAATACTAGAGATAGGATTTTTAAAGTAATTTGTGTAGAATTCTTACACGAATATAGAATTGAGAATGTAAACCTTTTATTGCAGTAACACAATTTTTACGCAGATAAAAAAATATAAGATAAGTATACTCTGTCGTACAAGATGTAACAAGCGCCTCTGGTGGGCGATCTGAAAACTATTATACTACGCTCGCGAAAAATGTTTATCATCCAACAATTTAGCAGTGGGGGTCTGAGGTACCAGTTCATTTTGGAAAAGGGGTCTCTTGCCCAAAACAGTTTGGGAATCCCTGGTTTATTTTATCCAAATATGTAGCAATTGCGTTCAGTTTAGGTTTAATAAAAATAAATGATGTGTTAATTTTTAAATATTTATTATTATAAACTATTCAAAAAATATATTCAAAACAGTTATTATTAATAATTATAATAATTATTAATTGACTATTTAAATTGACTATATTAAAAACATAACTGAGACAGCAGTAAGATAAGCGACGTTCTTGTTAGTGATGAAAATTACTCACACGGTGACGACGAGGTCGGGCACCAGGGTGGCGACCGGTATGAGCAGCAGACCGAACCAGAAGACGAGCGAGCTGAACACCATGCGGTCCATGCCGCGCATCACCGCGCCGATCAGCACCAACGGGTATATGTTACTGCGACGACACAGACGTACGGGATTAGTGTACACTGACATCAGATGTACGTTCACAGAAATCGAGCTTTTTTTTCATGGCATAGGAAGGCAAACGAGCAGGCGTGTCACCTGATGGAAAGTAACCAACGCCGCCCATAGACATCCGCAACGCCATAGGCAGTGCGGAAGCGTTGCCGACCTAAAAGGAAAGTGAAATTATGGGAGTAGGAGTGGGAAGGGGAGGGTGTTGGGCCTCCGGAACTCAGACCGCTCACCGTACGAAGCGCGGTAGACAAGCTACCACTCAGACGCCGGTTTTCTGCGGGAGTGTGGTACTTCCCCGGGCGAGCCGGCCCATTCATGCTGCAGACAAATAATATGCCATTCTTGACAAAGTATTCGTCTGCAGCGTGGCTCTACCACTAGAAAACTACTATTAAAACTACTTAAACTTTTGCACAAAGTGCACACCAGGCGGATCTCGTAAGTCAACCTGCGGGCGTAACTGAGAGATAGAGAAATGCCCACAGAGTCATAAGTATACTATGTATGGCGTACAGATATTTATCCCGAGTCTGGTAACCCCGCCAATCCGCATTGGACAAGCGTGGTGGGTTA
The DNA here is from genome assembly GCA_031353405.1 of Baronia brevicornis. Lineage (NCBI taxonomy): Eukaryota > Metazoa > Arthropoda > Insecta > Lepidoptera > Papilionidae > Baronia > Baronia brevicornis. The sequence continues at coordinate 211,672 of JASFAT010001399.1, read as the reverse complement.
AAATCCGTTCCAGAAATGCAGAAGCCCGTGCTTAGCAGTAGGACCTACTCCATGGGCTGTGAAGAAAATAAAATATATATAAAACCTATTTTTCTGTGAGTCAATGATAGATAGATATATAAATGTTTATTCAAGACACGATACAAACATCAAAAATAACAATCAAAATAAAAATTACAGTAAAGCATTACACAAATTTTCGAAACAAGTTAAAATTAACGTTAATGTGCCAAAGAAGTTGGGTCCTTGAAGACCTTGGGTCAGCTTTCATGCTGTAGTTGGTTAACTACAGCGCTGGTCATTATGTCAACACCCGTCAGAGTGTGCAATGGAGTAAGTCGTCGTCAGAGTACACACCTGTAGAGCACGACGAACACGAGCCACATCGCGACGGAGCCCCAGATGGCCACGTGCGTCACCCACGTCCACGAGTGCGTCGCCAGCCCCGCCTTCAGGCACACCGTCAGCACCACGTACTGCTCGCAATACGTTAAAAAGGTTAAGGTGAGAATTTTTTTCGGCTGTAATCGACTCGGCCCATACTTTAGGCGGTTCGGGTAGCGAAGAAGCGTCACTCTTTGGGGAGGCCCATGTCTAGCAGTGAACTGTGGCAGGCTGTTCAAAGGGTGGCCAATGACGAGGTTCTCCGATAAGTCAAGCAAAAACGTAAACTTTTGCAGACCGGCAAAGGTAGAAAAGTTGCTTACCTGGCTCATATCATGCGACATGGCAGGTACAAATAGCTGCAACTGATCATGATGGGAAAAATCGCGGGCAAAAGACAAGTTGATCGAAAAAGAAAGTCATGGCTACGTAATATCAGGGAGTGGATCGGGATAGTGAGTGCTCCAGAACTGCTGCATCTCGTGAAGGAGGAGGAAAGATGTGCTGAATTGGCTGCCAACCTTCGCAAGTCTGAGATACACTCTTAGAAGAAGAATGCTGTCTAAATGCTGTGGATATGTAAATAAATAAATAAAATTAAAAACGTGGTAAACACAACTCACGGTGTACACGAAGTTGCCGAGCACTAAGTACCCGCCGTCCTTGCCGCTCGACCAGAGCACGTGGTGGGCGGCCGCCAGCACCGGCAGCCAGAACAGCAGCACCGAGTGCAGCAGCGCGTTCACCGCCCACACCCAGAACACGCGCACGTTGAACAGCAGCTGCTGCTGCGACGGCAGGTACAGCACCGGGTGCTGGGGGAACACAGCGTCAGTGACATCACACGTACACGTGCAAACATACGAGCTGCAACGCGAGATGCGTTACATGTGTTTGCCTTATATGACCCAAATATCTATCTATATGTTTACTTGCTAGTAAACATATAGATATAGCAGACTAGAAACCGCGTTGCTGTATGTGTAATAATAACATATATAATAAACTATTACTATAAATAAAGACAAATTAGTATTCACTAATAAAGTTAAATACGTTTTTGTTGATCTAAAAACTCACGGGATTGAGAACGAAAAGTTACGTCAAAATTGACAAAGCACGTTTATTTTTATGTCGTATGCGAATGTAGAAAATACACGGGACGTGAAGAAGATTGTAGCGTTAGGTAATCAAAACATGGCGCCATCTATTGGTTGCTTTTTTTTAATAAACCTTTCTGTGCTACGTGTCAGAACTGCGGGAAACGCTGAAGCATGCTACCGCAACCCCGACGGCGCTGTCCCTATTTAGGGGCCAATCTCATGGTGGGAGTGGAGATGAGGCTCCCCAACTACTCCCTACCTTGGGGACACATATGGTGCACGACCTTGAGGTTCAGATGTCGGGCGGCGAAGCTTCTCCTTTTCTGCTGCCCGAACCTCGGTTATGGTGGTTGTAGGAGAGCCTGATATATAGATAGTATCTTCTACAACCACCTTGCTCTCTGCCTGCGAATTGGGAGAGCAGATGAGTTTTCTCTCTCCCTATCCGCAGCCGGCTTGCTTGCCAAGACCTTCTCACAGGTTCACTTCACTATTGGTCGCTAGCCCAACCTAGATAACGTAAATTGTCCGAGTGTCAGTCAATAAATTAACTTACACCGTCATCTCTCTAGAAACTCATGGGATACAACAATAATTTTTAATAAAAAAAAAATATTAAGGCCATTAAATGAAAACTGTCCCATGCCTTACGTTGGATCATTTTTTTTATTGGAACCTCCAAGCATGGGGATTACGACAGCGACAATATTTGACTGAGGACTGGTATGAAAGAATCGACTATGTACGTCAGTATTTTCACCAAAGTGTTCATTTAACTCCATCACCATGAAAAACCTGAAAGAAGGCCACCGAAGAAAGGCGCCCTTGGTATTCGAGTTGAGCAAATAGATTAAGGGGAGAGAGCCGGACATAGTGTGCTGGCAACACTGAAATCTTTTTTCAGAAATTTTAAATACTGAGATGGTATACTTTAAGTCCCTGCACTCTTTTAAAATAATAAACAAATTAAATTTTCACAGCGAGGGATATTGTAGTTTGAACTCTTCGATGAATATCGATCACCAATCCGTCAGTAGATGATAGGTAGAGTTGCAATAATGAATATTAGACTCTCTCGGTTGTATACGTTCCCGAACATGAATGAATGAATGAATGATCGAATGAATGACGAACACAATAACCGGCGTACACTATAATATACACTAACCCTTAGCATAATTTCAGGTGAGCACAGTTTGTCGAAGAGGCCAATGGCGAAGGGCGGCAGGGCCGTGAAGATCACGTTGTAGAAACCTATCGTCCAGCGTTCGAACAGGATCTGGCCCGACCTGTAAATCGACAAGTAAACCATTAATTCCTTTGTTTATTACCATGAAACAACAGTTTGTTGTTTAACAGTAGAAATAAATGGATTTTGCAGTGGTGCCCAGTTATTTTTGTACTATGTAACTTCCCACTTACGGATTTTATCTTGAAACTCTTAGATAGCCCCGTAAAAGTGGTTTTATTCATATTTACATTCACTTTATAAAGTTTGAATAACTGGAGTTTGTTCTAATTTTTTTATGAGATAAAATGGCATGCTCGTTTGCCACCTTATTGTGTGTCACCTGACGGAAAGCAATTAACGCCGTCCACAGACATCCGCAGCGCCATATGCAGTGCGGAAGCGTTGCCGACCTTTAAGGAAAGTGTCATTATGGGAGTGGGGTAGAGGGAGGGGGAGGGAGTTGGGCCTCCGAAACTCGGCCGCTCACCGGACGAAGCGCGGTAGCTAAGCCACTACTCAGACACCAGTTTTCTGCGGGTGTATGTTACTTTACCCGGACAAGCCGGCCCATTCATACTACAGATAAATATTATGCTATTCTTGATAAAGTATCCGTCTGCAGCGTGGTGTCTGCTCTACCACCATGAATAACTATCTAATGATAAATTATGAACATTAAGCTTCTTAGAGCAATCGGCCAGTTGGTTATAAGTCTCCCCCAAGATGCGCCCGATCCTAGCCCTAAATCCGCCTTCACGCATCCCTTTTTCTTTTAGCTGCTCTGCGCTGATCGTCGACACTGGGTTACCAAGTTTGTGAAGCAACCAGCTGTTTTACTCAACCTAACCTAGCTGAAACAAACCGCGTCCGAGTGTGTGACGTCACTCACCAAGCGGAGTATATCGCGAACCAGAGCTCGATGACGTACAGGCAGATGTTCTTGTAGAAGGAGTACAGGATGAGCTTGCTGATGCGCGAGTAGTTCCACGCGCCGTGCACCAACAGCAGCCGCAGGAGGAACCGGAACTGAACCAAACGATCACGTTGACACTTCCATTCACATATCTTATAAATCTTTTTAATGACCAATTGGCTGTGGCGGGACCTCGCTCACGGAGTCAATGGTCGTGGATTCGATCCCCGTATCGAAATAAATATCTGTATGGTCTACATATATTTATTCCGAGTCTGGTAACCCCGCCAATCCGCATTGGACAAGCGTGGTGGGTTAACGTCCGTACCGCTAGTAATGGGGAATCCCGTGTTCAGCAGTGGGACATATATGAGCTGCGAAAAAAAAATCAATTTTAATTAAACTTTTATTTTTTCCAATAGCTTAGTTTATCTAGCAAATAGTTTTGGTCCTGTCATCTTTCACTTAGTGATTATTAACTATTTTATTTTTATATTATCAGTGTACCTTCCCAAAGTAGTGAATGATCTATCCCAATATGACATGCCTGCTCGTTTGCAAAAATCAGGCACACGAGGAAGTTACTTGGTTCCACATCAAAGTGTGCGTCGTCGGTAGAGAACGACCAAGGAAAACATACCTTGACCTAATTGTCGAAGTTTTTATAAAAGGCCAGGTCATTTCACACTCATCACTCTCTTCGTGCTGCTTGTACGAATAGAATGATAAGTGTGCAGATGGAGATCTGTGGTCTCTGCCTACCCCTACGGGAGACAACCGTGTCGATATGTATGTACGTTAATGGACGGCGTTGATCGCTTTCCATCATGTGACACGCCTGCTCATTTACCTTCCTATCCCATTAAATAAAAGGCACACGAGGAAGTCAGTTGGGTCCATATCATGGTGAGCGGGCCGTCACCTGCGCTATGCTGTAGTCAGAAGCGCAGACGGCCTGCAGCCCCTCCACGCCTGAGATGCCGACGCCGACGGAGGCGCGCTGGATCATCGCCACGTCGTTAGCGCCGTCGCCGATGGCCAGCGTCACGGCGCCCGTCGCACGCGACACCATGTCTACCACCTGCCCACCAATAGACGGCAAGTTTTAGTTTAATACAATAGGTCAATTGGCTCAGTGGCTGAGAAATAAAATGTAAAACAAAGTGTTGATAATATAAAAAGTGATGATAATATAACAAAGTGTTGATAATATAACAAAGTGTTGATAATATAACAAAGTGTTGATAATATAACAAAGTGTTGATAATATAACAAAGTATTGATAATATAACAAAGTTTTGATAATATAACAAAGTTTTGATAATATAACAAAATGTTAATAATATAACAAAGTGTTGATAATATAACAAAGTGTTGATAATATAATGAATAAAATATAAATAAAATACAATGAAATGCAAAAATTCATTTTGAAGAATATTATTTGAAGATAAAAACCCTCTAAAAATCCCGGGTGTCGCCGAAAGCAGTGCGGCGGGCACGCTGTAGTACCCCGCATTACACTAAATATATGTATGGTCTACAGATATTTATTCTGAGTTTGGTTACCCCGCCAATCCGCCGAGGCCACGCGTGGTGGGTATGATTATTGCGAGATTTTCACGGGCCGATTTAAGACCGTCGCCAACAGTACTGCCGCAATAGTCCACGGCTGGACATTGGGCGCACGCAAAGAAATGGGGTAGCCTTATTTAACCTTTCGAATACAGAGCCGTTTCGCTACGACGAATCTGAGAGGAAGGATGAATGAAAAGATGGATGAGTGTGGAGGAAACAAGGAAAGTGTGCCGGGATCATAACGGATGGAGATCTGTGGTCTCTGCCTACCCTTACGGGAAACAGGCGTGACGTGCGGGAAACAGGAGACATATGTATGTATGTGTGTTTGAACCTTTAAAATGTATATGGAAAATCTTAGTTGTACGTACGCCGTAGCAAATAGCTAGCTAGCAAGCTCACCTCTGCTTTCTGTATGGGCGAGACACGACAGCAAACCACCACTTTGCAGGAGACGCAGAGGTCCAGGAAGTCCTTCTTTAGGTCGCAGCCCATCGCGTACTTGAGCGTCTTGCCGTCGATCACCAGCGCCACCTCGTTCTCTTTGCACAAGTTGTCGCCGAAGTCGGCGGAGTGCCGGGACAAGCTCTCACGGGTGCCCTGGTTGATTATTTGTCGGAAATATAAAGAGAGTTACTCTGGTAGATGTGATCCGTAATGAACAAATCCGCCAAAGAACTAGCGTCACCGATATAGCCTTTCGAATTAGCAAACTAAAGTGGCAATGGGCTGGACACGTTTGTCGGAGATCCGATGATCGTTGGAGCAGACGAGTGCTGGAGTGGAAACCGCATCTCGGCAAACGTAGTGTGGGACGCCCCCCGGCTAGATGGTGCGACGATCTGCGCAGGTTGGCTGGCAGAAACTGGATGCGTGTAGCCGAAGGTCGGGCTAAATGGCGTTACCATGGGGGAGGCCTATGTCCAGCAGTGGATTGCCGCAGGCTGTTGATGATATGTATATGAGTGACCAGGAAATAAATTAATCATATTAAAGGAGAGTTTTATTTGAAGGGGAAGCCCCGTCAAGATCGCGGGTTTCCGTATTAGTACAGTGACCCCTACAGTGCGGTGTCAAACACTCACGTCAAGGCTGTCCTCGTTGAGCACAACGAGAGGCATGCTGGCGTGTATCAGCCGGGCTGCATGCGCGATGTTAATGGCAGTCTCCTGCTTGTCCCCCGTCAGCACCCACACGTGGATGTTGGCAGCCAGCAACGCCGCTATCGTCTCCGGCACGCCGTCCTGTAAATCATCCAGGCGACAGTGTCAAGCGAAAAGTATAAAGTGATAAAACAAAGAGGAGAAACGGACAAACATAGTTTCACAGTGGTATCCAAGTGATGGAAAAAGGAGCACAGGGCGCCAGACAAAACGCTGGGAAAGTGACCTCTGAGTACTAGTCAAAGTCAAATAATTTGTAGAATACCATGAAATCACGGACACGTACACACGCGCACGATCACACCCGACGCGTCTGGCTGGGCCTGGGCTGGTTTTCTGTACACATTGACAGGATATAAAAAAAGAATAAAAAGTAAAGAAGAGGATACATGCGGAGTTTCTTTCGCCTTTTCTTCTCCGTTCAGAGGAACCTCATTACGGTGTGTGCTGTAGCGATACATTGCTAAATGGTTTACTGATGTATTTTGGATTATAATAAAACTGTTTATATTATATAACTACTTTTTACATTCGTAATATTAAAATAAAAAAGAAATAAATTGTTTTATAAAAACAATAAGATTCGATTTCGTTGCATAACAAAATAAATATTGATAAAGTGTGAATAAAGTTTATATTTAATATAAATGTAGGGGGGTTACCAGACTCGGAATAAATATTTATAAATCCATATATATATTTATTCCGATGCGGGGATCGAACCCGCGACCGTTGACTCCGCGGACGGAGGGCCCCGCCACGGAGCCAATCGGTCGGTCGGGTAATATTTTTGCACATATATGACATACGCGCACACACGCAAATCTGTTTGTTTAAGCGTGCGTTGGTATGGACTGACCTGCAACTTGTCCTCTATGGCGGTGGCGCCAAGCAACCGCAGGTTGTTCTCTATGAGCAGCGCGGCCTCCTCGATCTTCTGCTCGCGATCCTGTATCGCGATGCTGGCCTTGTGGTACGTGTTCGACCAGTCCTGAACACAATCAGATCTCACGATCACACATCTGCTATGATTTCATATGTTTCGCCTCAACACGAGGCATCATCAGGTATTGTAGACTCTACGGAAGACAACCGTGAAGTGACTTCAATTTCCGGTTGTCTTATCAATCCCCGTAAATCCACATCATCCAATAGAAAAACACACATTATTAATTTTCTGCTTTTGTTTGCTTGTCGCGGATCTTACCTACGTAAAAGTTCTAACTGTCCACATAATCTTAGTTGTGACAGATAAAGAGGACAAGTAGAATACTCCATATCCTAGCTGTGAGCATTATATACGACCAAGCTCCTACCTTGTATACTTGTTCGGGTATATCGGCCACAGCGAAGACGAGGGTTCGGAGACCCTCGGCGGCGAAGTGTTCCAGGTGTGCGAGCGTCGCTTCCGCGTACTTAGCGTTCTCCGGGCCGCCGGCCAGCCGCGGATATATCACGGAGTCTGCACCCTTGCAGAACAACTTGATCTGACCTGGTGAACAGTGTTCGTGATTCAATGACCGGCAACTGGTGGCTTAGTATAGAAACCGGGTGATATGAAATACATAAATATGTTATATAAGGTGGTCAGTGGCAGAATTAGATTAGATGTGAGCCCAATCTACAATGAATCGGAATGAACAAATCCGCCATGAATCGAACTAGAGACATCGACGTAGCCTTTCGAATTAGCAAAATAAAGCGGCAATGGGCCGGACACGTTTGTCGGAGAACCGACAATCGTTGGAGTGGACGAGTGCTGGAGTGGAGACCGCGTCTCGGTAAACGTAGTGGGGCCCCCGGCTAGATGGAGCGACGATCTGCGCAGGGCGGCTGGCAGAAACTGGATGCGTGTAGCCGAAGATCGGGCTAGGTGGCGCGTCTTCAGTGAGGCCTATGTCCAGCAGTGGACTGCCGCGGGCTGATATTGATTGATATTAATATACAGATGGGAATGAGCAATGGCTCAGACAACACCTTCATGAAACACCACTACTCGACCTTCATTTAAATGCAGCACAGTGTAACTTGAGAATTTACGAGCCTTAGATATATACTTGTGATCAACCCCACATATAAAGCTACAATGTACAATCAAGCCTTAATATTCATGAGAGCGCTTCGGTGTCGAGAGTGATGTGTCTTTGTCAACGACAAAGCGTGCGTTGTCTTTGTTAAAAAGTGTGAGAGTGGGCAGACTTTGTTCACCTCTCTAGTGGAGCGTCCATATTTTAATACCATATACAATTAATAACTAATTGCCATCAAAGAAAAGAGACGATGTAATACAATCCTCTCTGTCTCGTGCGTTTGGGTGACGTACCGTCGGGCGCGCGCACCACAACTGACATCCGCTTCCTCGCTGAGGTGAAGGCCAGCACGTGCAGCACGGAGTACTGCACGAGCGCGCCGTCGGCGGCCACGCGCACGCTGACCGCGTGCGGCGTGCGCGTCTCGAACACGAAGCCGAACGACGCCGCCCCCAGCACCAACGCGCGCTCGTCTGCAAATACAACACCACGTTGCACTGTACTTACTATCTACCGTTTACAACGATTAGGGGGATACACCGGATATATGTTTGACTGCCCGCTATAACGCTCGTCTGCGAACACAACGCACCACGTTGCACTGTACTACCCACCGTTTACAACGATTAGGGGGATACACCGGATATATGTTTGACTGCCCGCTATAACGCTCGTCTGCGAACACAACGCACCACGTTGCACTGTACTACCCACCGTTTACAACGATTAGGGGGATACACCGGATATATGTTTGACTGCCCGCTATAACGCTCGTCTGCGAACACAACGCACCACGTTGCACTGTACTACCCACCGTTTACAACGATTAGGGGGATACACCGGATATATGTTTGACTGCCCGCTATAACGCTCGTCTGCGAACACAACGCACCACGTTGCACTGTACTACCCACCGTTTACAACGATTAGGGGGATACACCGGATATATGTTTGACTGCCCGCTATAACGCTCGTCTGCGAACACAACGCACCACGTTGCACTGTACTACCCACCGTTTACAACGATTAGGGGGATACACCGGATATATGTTTGACTGCCCGCTATAACGCTCGTCTGCGAACACAACGCACCACGTTGCACTGTACTACCCACCGTTTACAACGATTAGGGGGATACACCGGATATATGTTTGACTGCCCGCTATAACGCTCGTCTGCGAACACAACGCACCACGTTGCACTGTACTACCCACCGTTTACAACGATTAGGGGGATACACCGGATATATGTTTGACTGCCCGCTATAACGCTCGTCTGCGAACACAACACACCACGTTGCACTGTACTACCCTCCTTTTAGGGGAGGGGAAGGGGAGGGTGTTGAACATCAAGAAATCAGCCGCTCACCGTTCGAAGCGCGATAGCTAAGCTACCACTCAGACGCCGGTTTTCTGCGCGAGTGTGGTACTTCCCCGGGCGGGCCGGCCCATTCATGCTACAGACAAATATTATGCTATTTTTGAAAAAAAATCCACAGAAGGAGGTTACTTTAACTGGTAATTGCAATTTAGTGACTCAATTTTGTAAGACGTTCTTGTTTCATATATAAATAAATAATGACGCAAACAAACCCGGCGAGGCTGCGTGGTAGTTGATCTTGCCATTGACCACCTCGGGGATGACCGTGTGGCACACGGCCAGCATGGTGAGAAACTCCCTGATGACCGGCGCCGTGGGATGGTTTCGCTGCAGGTTCTGGTATAGGAGGGTGTCTTCTAGTTTTTCCCCTGGCCCCGGTTTGTTGTATATAATCTGCCAACAGAACATTGGGCTCAGTAAATATTACTCAAGTTAACAAATTGAGACGTTGAAATAAGTTAATATTTTTAACATGAGCATTAATTAAGTGTTAAAATAAGATGAATCAAATTTTAGATTTTTAAATGACGAATTTGCATTTAACAAAAGAATAATTAACAAGATCAACTCGCCACCAAGAAAAGTTTCATCCCCTCCATTTGGATGAAAGGCGATCTAGTACGGTGCGTTTTCCAAGAAACTTCTTTCCACGCATCACTATCCTGTGGAACCAGCTACCTCCAGCGGTCTTTCCGAATCGAGAATACATTGGAATCTTCGAGAAACAAGCCTACACATTTCGGCAACGCTTATGCTAAGGGCATTGCGGATGTCTACGGGTGGCGTTGATTGCTTTCCATCAGGCGATATGCCTGCTCCATTGCCTTCCTATTCCATTAAAAAAAAACTTTTAGAGGGGTAGATGTGACTCGCCATTCCTGTCAGTCTACTACAGTCATCCTGGTACACTCATGCACAGGACCACCCTCAGCAGATTCGATTTGGTCTCACGAGGTCTTATCCCATCCACTCATCCCTAAACAACAAGGCGCTGAAAGAACCTTTTATCTTAGAAGTGAGTGTGAAGAAGTGAGTTTCTGTGTAGTACCTCAGCGATGGAGCACTTGTGGAACTCCATGACGTTGCACGTGAGCGTGCCGGTCTTGTCGCTGAACACGTAGCGCACCATGCCCAGCTCCTCGTTGAGGTTGGAGGTGCGCGCGAGCGCCGGCGTGTCAGTCTCCGCGTGGTACATCTCGCTGTCCATCGCGATGAACTTCGCCTGTTGTATCACCAACGGTAGCGCCGTGAATAACAGCACAACCACTTCTACACTACATACAGAATGGGAGCGACGGTCGACACAGGACACTTACACTACCCACATCCCATCGATGGAGAGGCTCATGATGCGAGGGAAAATTGTAAAAGATCTCGGGACCGTTTCCCTACTAGGTGGACTGGATTGGCGGAGACGAACGGAAAAGGATAGAGAAGAAAGGAAAGGGCAGGGGAAAGGAGAGATGGATTTCGACAGGACGATAGGGATATGATACTACCGCAACGGAAGACGAGGAGTGATACGGTAGTAGCTCGGGAGGCCGGACAGGCAGCTAGGCAAAGATACTCCCTGACTGGCTCCCTCCCTTAAGTTTTATATATACTTGTATAATCTGTTGTGATTACCAAACGAGATAAAATAAAACAGAAAGGTACTCACCTGGAAGAACCTGACAATCTCAGCAGTGACTTGTAGCGATATGGGTATGAGGTTGTTGTATAATATTAAAAACGTCAAAAAATTGAATCCGAAATTTGCATTCTGCGCCTCTGGAACAAACACACGAAAGGTATCATCAATCATCGTTTACATTCAGTTCATCACCTATAGTGCGATCTGTAGAACTGAAAGGAACATTGGAAGAGTTTTCTAGTAGTAGACCCACGCTGCAGACGAATACTTTGTCAAGGATGGCATATTATTTGTCTGCAGCATGAATGGACCGGCTCGCCCGGGGAAGTACCACACTCCCGCAGAAAACCGGCGTCTGAGTGGTAGCTCGTCTACCGCGCTTCGTATAGTGAGCGGTCTGAGTTCCGGAGGCCCAACACCCTCCCTTCCCACTCGCACTCCCCCTCCAACTCCCACTCCCATAATTTTACTTTCCTTTAAGGTCGGCAACGCTTCCGCACTGCCTATGGCGTTGCGGATGTCTATGGGCGGCGTTGGTTGCTTTCCATCAGGTGACACGCCTGCTCGTTTGTCTTCCTTTGCCATAAAAAAAGAGTGCTATAGCGTGCCAGCCGTACTGCTTACGGCGACACGCGGGATCTTCAGGGGGTTTTATCTTCGATTAAAATGATATTCTTCCAAATTAAATTAATTTATTTTTCTAATCACTGTACATTTATATCTTATTCATACTTTATGCTTTATTCACACTTCTTATGCCGGAGGAGCCCCTCGCCCAAGGAGTCGGCGGTCGCGGGTTCGATCCCCGCATCGGAATATATATATGTATGGCCTACAAATATTTATTCCGAGTCTAGTAACCTTGCTAATCCGTATTGGACAAGCGTGGTGGGTTTGAAGTCCGATTCTTCAGAAATGGGGAGCACCGTGCTCAGCAATGACACAAATATGGGCTGTGAAAAAAACACGCATCTGTATTCCCATGGTGTTGTCGATATTCATGAGTGGTAGTCATTATACACCATCAGGTGACAAATTCTGTCGGTCCAGTAAAACAGTGCAGGTGGTGGGTGTGATGACCAGGGTAGTTGTCTATGAGGGATGCGATGTATGAGCGGTGAGACTGACCGTCCAGGCCGATGTACCAATCGGTGGTGGTGCGCCGGCTGAGCCACAGCTCGTTGCACGCGGCGCTCAGCAACGACAGCGCCAGCAGAATGAGGAACAGCATGAGGATGTGGGTGTTGGTCTGCCGGTCGATAGACGACCGCTTCAGGGGGGCTGCGACAAACGGCACCATTTTAATCATCGATTCAACCACGAGGAGTGCTCCGAGGAATAATTATTTCTCACCACAAAGTGCGTTTTTTTTTATTTGTTTTTATTTCATTTATTTTCAAAATCATACTATATATATATACATATATATATATATATATATATATATATATATATATATATATATATATATATATATATATATATATATATATATATATATATATACAAAAAATTCTTACATATCGTATTTTTATTCCAGAAACTTCTTTCTACGCACCATTAACTTTTGGAATTTCTAGTACGACATTGGAACCTTCAAAAAACAAGCCTACACATTTGTTTAAGGCCTATGGGCGGCGTTGATTGCTTCCCATCAGGTGACACGCCTGCTCGTTTGCCTTCCTATCCCATGAAAAAAAAAGTTATCACCATGTGAGTAAACATGTTTAGAGTTTGCATGTATACGTAAGTCGATGTGAATAAAAGGCTGTAGTCATGTTAGGTATACTGGGCATGTTTTCAAGACACTCAAATTTAGGGCATAGAGACCGTGTGACTCCATAGAGATTTATCCATGGATAATCTCCTCACGGTGTCTTTGTGTTGGTCGACTTTTGCCAATAGTTATGATGTGGTACGAATCAATAGCACAAATTACACATTGGAACAGTGTAGAACCTTTGGTGGAGTTCTTCATGAGCTTGGTCTCGTGGCCGGTGTACACGACAACGCCATGCACCCACGCGGTGTTGCGCAGCAGCGCGCCTCTTAACAGCATCTGGTCCAGACCCAACGGTATCGACCTGACAACAATCCCACATTCAACGAATATCACATACATAGTCAAATTCTATATATTCTAGTAGTTTACCTTCATATTATAAAAAAAAAAAAATAATTTTATAAAATCTAACACCAAATAAGTAATATAAAAAAATGGTAACTCCTTCTCTTTTATTCTCTACTTATATCCTATTTCTCTCCCATATAAAATAAAATTAATAAATTAAATTTAATTAATGAATTAATATTTGAAAAACTGTTTTAACATCTAATGTCATCCACTAGTGGATGAATAAAATGAAATAATTTCATTACATATTGACAATTTGAACAATATACATATCGATATCAGCCAGTGACAGTCCACTGCTGGACATAGGCCTCACTCAAGGCGCGCCACTTAGCCCGATCGTCGGCTACACGCATCCAGTCTCTGCTAGCCGCCTTGCTCCATTTAGCAGGAGGGCGTCTCACGCTACGTTTGCCGAGTCGCGGACTCCACGCCAGCACTCGTCTACTCCAACGATTGTCGCTTCATGCTTAACTGTAGGCTAAGTACTACACCGTCTGTACCATCAACATAATATTTCACCTGGTGTTAGTTTCCTTCAGCATGCCATTAAACTCGTACAGATGTCTGTTGGGCGGCTCGCACTGCACCGTCGCCTGGAAGTCTGTCAACGCGGCCAGGTTGTCCAGCCTCGCTGTTTCTGGACTCGCCTGTCGGATCTTCAAGTTCGTCTCCCCGTCCAGATTTGATGTCTCGATGAAAGATATTCCTTGCGGTTCACTGTGGGAGAGTCAGATTAAATGACTGCTCTTATACATGGATCCAATCCCAAGGTGTTAAAAGTGCGTAAGCTATAAATGTTATAATATACTATAAAAATATTTGTCTTGAGTGGCATACTTGCAGGAGACTGACTTTTGTGTAGCAACTTTAAAAAATTTTGCACGTTTTTGCTCTACCCCAATCTCCAGGTTACGTACCCCAGAGCCTCACCTTCCTCTTTCTTTCTCACTATTCTATTTTCATTGACATTGGCTCACTGTATTATAACGAAATTTGTGACATGGCCGAAAATGCCATATCACGTCACTCGTCATTCACGTTTTCAAAGAAAATGTGTCTGGTGTAATTTTTTATTGCACAGCCCATATATAGGAAATATACCTTTGATTGCGTTCCATCAGGTGACACGCCTGCTCGTTTGCCTTCCTATACCATAAAAAATGTAAACATATTGTCACATAACTCACCTCGATGCCAGCAGGACAAGATCGGCCGGAAAGAACTGATTGTTAAGTACTCTGCACACGTCGCCAACCTGAAGCTTTTCCCACCGTATGGCCTGCCACCGCCCCCCACTGAACACGTCAACTTTCCTCCTATTAGTCTCATCGTCCGCTCTGTGCCTTTTCTGTCAAAGCAATATATGTGTGAATAAAGAGAAATCTCACGCTAAAACATTTCTTTTTATTGCACTACTAACAGTTTTTGACTTGTTGGACGTCAGCGTCTTTGTTTGCTTGAAGACAATAACAAGAAACTCCTCTTCATCACCAACTTGTAAGTTGGTGATGAAATGCCACGTTTTAATAGTGGTAGAGCCACGCTGCAGACGAATACTTTATCAAGAATGGCATAATATTTGTCTGTGGCATGAATGGGCCGGCTCGCCCGGGGAAGTACAACACTCTAGCAGAAAACAGGCGTCTGAGGGGTAGCTTAGCTACCGCGCTTCGTACGGAGAGCGGCCGAGTTCTGGACGCCCAACACCCTCCCCTTCCCTCTACCCCCTCCCATAATGACTTCCCTTAAAGGTCGTCAACGCTTTGGCACTGCCTATGGCGCTGCGGATTTCTACGGGCGGCGTTGGTCGCTTTCCATCATTTTCCTACCCCATAAAAAAAGTTACTGCCACCCCATTATCAACCTGTGCGTTTCTTAATGTGGAGATGATAAGGATCTTTAGTTTCCCTGAAGCGCAGCATTCAAGGAAAGAAGACAACGACGTGCCCTTTATTATACCATTCCAACTCAGCGTGTGCTTGCAAAATTGTTCACATGAATAGTTCAGTGGAAGATGCGAACTCACGACTTACAGATGGGCAAACGAGCAAGCGTGTCGTCTGATGGAAAGCAATCAAAATTGACATCCGCGACACCATAGGCATTACGGAAGCGTTGTCGGCCTTTAAGGTAGGCTTGTTTTTCGTCCATCCATTCATCCATTGCTCCAGTGTCGTTTCGGTTTGGAAGTATCGCTGAAGATTGCTGCTGGTCATTTTTTTACGAGGAGTAAAAAATAACGTGAATACTCACAAAGTCCTCCACAATCTCCTTGATGGCGCTGACGCTGAGGATGAGGATGAGGGGCGTTAGCGTGGTCCATCGGCCCGTGGGCGACACGTCGGGGATCTGCTGCAGTAGCGCGATCAGCAGGAAGAAACAGTTGGAATAGCGGCGGAACTGTTCGAACAGGAACAGCGGAACAAACGAGGGCACGCTGAGGATAATGAAACGTCATATTTCAATACTAGTGTAGTAATATACATTCTGGATGTAGCACTAATAACATACTGTAGTGTAGGTAAGGGTGGCCAATGACGAGGTTCTCCGACAAGTCAAGCAAACACGTGAACTTTTGATTAATAATTAACATGTATCATTAGTTAATAATATACAATATCTCTGTTTATAACCTAGTTAAGTCACATATAATTTGTGTGTCGTCAAAATTTGTGTATTCAATGGTACACAATTAATAAATACGGAACGCGGCAATATTTTGCTTGTAATACAGGCTATGGCCTAGCAAAGCGACAGCGCCTAATATAAGTACCAAAATTATTACTTTGTTTTTTACTAGTGATAGAGCCGCACTGCAAACAAATACTTGGTCATAAATGGCATATTATTTGTCTGTAGCATGGATGGGCCGGCTCGCTCGGGGAAGTACCACACTCCCGCAGAGAACCGGCGTCCGAATGGTAACTTAGCTAACGCGTTTCAATCGGAGAGCAGTTGAGTTCCGGAGGCCCAATACTCTTCCCCTTCCATAGTGACACTTTCCTTAAAGGTGGGCAACGCTTCCACATTGCCTATGGCGCTGCGGATGTCAATGGGAGGCGTTGATTGCTTTCCATTAGATGACACGCCTGCTCGTTTGCCTTCCTATCCCATAAAAAAATAATAAAAAAAATTGTAAAATTAATAAAATAAATAAATATATTAATATGTTATCCGTGTGCACTAACGGCCTGGGAACAATATTTGTAGGCTACGTATAAAATCTTCGTTTCTTCTCACTGAGTTTAGCTCTTTTTGTCATCCATCCTGCATTATAATCCATACCAATAGAGTTGTCGCTGCCTAAGAAATACAGAATGCCATCTTAAATTCTTGAATAAAGCGAGTGTCCAAACTTAACTTTCACCTCGACATTGTCGCTAGGAATAAAAACAAAGTAACTGCCAAATCGTCGCAAGCAATCGTCCAGTGAACTCTGTCACGTGTACGTCATTTTTGGGCACTTGTGAAAGTTGATGCCGTCAGGCGGAGCGAGGCACTGAATGTGACCTACAATAAATCCTGTTAATAGTGAGAGAATGTAAAAAAATTAAAAATACTATACGTTATAGTTATAGTTGTCCATAGGTTAGTCCATAGGTATAATTTATAGTTGTCCAAACATGTGGAAAAAGCACTCGATCTTTAGGGGGGGTGGGGGGTTGTATATAAAAAAGACCAGGCTATGATCAGCGATGAGGCAAATGTTTTTTTAAATGAATAATTGCTATGGCCGCTTTATAAGACTCTGGGTAGGGAAAAATCTATGAGTTCGCGTCAGCAACATGCTAATGCTTAAGATATATCTATAGCTATAGACATACTTTAAACAGAGTTGATGCGCGCGCAGCTGCCTACATATACGCATCACGCCAACACATTGTATGTACCCGATTGTATGTGTGTGTGTTGGACGCTTCAAGGATGGATAAAATGTTGTGAGTCGCGTCAACAACATGCTGTAGTAATATAATTATAATTATTATATTATAATTAGTTTAAAATGTCAAAACAGTTTTAAGTTTTGACTTTTGTCGGCAGTCCTCATGACTGCCTCTGAATTTTTTTAATAAAATAATACATTTCACACCGCCGAGTCATGGATGGCATATACGAAACAAATTCTTGTCCTAGTCAAAAATATTCGTAAAATTATAGCCTGATTATATTAATCATTGACAAAATTATAATACATAAGTTAAGTCGATTTCAGTAATCGAAAATACCAATTTTATGTGATAGTAAATGTTTTTTTAATGATAAGCGATAAATAAAACCGAAACGAAAGAAAAGAACCGAGCCGAAACATGGCCGCTGACAGTCCGTCTGCTTCCCAAGCTCAGAGTCGCTCAGAGAGCTGTGGAGAGAGCTATGCTCGGAGTTTCTCTGGTAGATATGATTCGGAATTAAGAAATCCGCCAGAGAACTAAAGTCACCGACATAGTCTTTCGAATAAGCAAACTGAAGTAGCAATGGGCTGGTTACATTTGTCGGAGATCCGACAATCGTTGGAGCAAACGAGTGCTGGAGTGGAGAGCACGTCTCGGTAAACGTAGCGTGGGACGTCCCCCGGCTAGATGGTGCGACGATCTGCGCAGGGCGGTTGGCAGAAACTGAATGCGTGAAGCCGAAGATCGGGCTAGGTGACGCTTGAATCCCATGTGATATCGATAGTGGACACGTCGCTCTCATATTTTAATTATCGTTTATTCACCACTATCGTGTTGGGAATCTCCGAGTACCCGACGACGAGGCCAGCAGCTAACTCCAACCGTCAACGGGCGCGGGGCCAACTAGGGCGGGCGTAAAAAAGCGACGTACATCACTTATACATCGTGTTATAATAATATTGAACTTTACATCTCTAATGGTACATCACAATTCAGAAATAATGTTAACCTTTCGAATACTGAGCTTTTTTATGGTATAGGAAGGCAAACGAGCAGGCGTGTCACCTGATGGAAAGCAATCAACGCCGCCCATAGACATCCGTAGCGCCATAGGCAGTGCAGGAGCGTTTCCGGCCTAAGGAAAGTAGTATTCGGAAGGAAGTATTCGTCTGCAGCGTGGCTTTGCCACTTCAAAAGCTAAAAGCTCTTTATAACTTCAAATAGCGCACGATACCGCATCACCGCGCGCGCGGTACTTGAGCTCGAATATATGTTTAAATGAATTCTAGTTACAATTCTTGAGACCAAGTTAGATAGCCGATACGAAGTAAAAAAAAATAATAAAATTTTAATGTATATTCAGCTGGACATAAATAATTGTCTTCGGTAATGTAGGGTAGTTTTTCGTATGACATGACATGTCCGCGGTATTCGAAAGGTTAATCTTGCATAAAATGAGATGAATCGATCCATATCATACCTATACTTGGCGGTTGATATCCTATTGTTGACGAACTTCTGCGGCTGCTGGCGGTTGACGAAGATGATGCGGTTCTGCTGGTCCCCGGCCGCGCCGTCTGTGACACCCGACGTCGTCGCCTCATCCTCGTCTAAAACAATATACACATCGAATACAATTTTTTCTTTTATTTTAAAAAAGCCTAGCAGCCCAGTCCGTCTGGGATGGCTGTAAGATCGCTTCAACTATTAAATCTATGGTGGTGTAGTGTGGTGTGACGTTACCGATATATTAAGGGTGTCATTATTTTTTATGGGGGTAGGACGCTCAAAGGAAAGCAATCAACACCGCCCATAGAACGTACGTATAAAAAACGAATGTAATATAATTTAAACTCTTAACCGAATAAAGCCTAAACAAAAATCTTACATACATATCGTCACGCCTGTCTCGCGCAGGGGCAGACAGAGACCACAGATCTCCATCCGCTACGATCCCGGCACACCTTACACCTGGTGAACAAGGCGAAAGGCGCGCGAGCGGTCCTTCGTCATAGATTAATACCCCCCCCCCCAGCCGTATGTATAAAACTTGTGGTTTATAAGGCGTACGTTCGCTCCCGACTGACCTACGCTGCGCCGGCCTGGTGGTCTTCGACGTATCCAGATCCAACAGAATCTGTCTTTGCACGCCATCGTGGGAGCGGCTCGCTATGTGCATAATGACGTAATAGCGAGAGACCTCAGGGTGGAGAGCATCTTCCCTAAATTATTGTTTGGATAGTCTCAAGACTTATTATAACGCTCTCTCATAACGTCAACCAAAAAGAAACAAACAAAAGAGAGTGAGTCAACGCCTCGAAGTTTAACTGTTTCATTCGGCAACAAGTGCTCCTGCAAACTTTTTGTTTCTGTTAACAGTTCAATCTTGGTCCACGTGAACGCGAATACCGTGGCAAAGTTTTCATTCGAAATTCGTCAAATGTAGGTCATTGTTACTGGTTAAAAGTTTTCCGAAAATCTGGCAGGTGTTTCGAATAAACACGATCAATAATACTACCCACCACAAAAGTAGGTTCCATCCCCGTCATCTAGATGACTGACCGTCAACCACCGTTTTTTTTATGGGATATTTTTGTTGGGAAGGCAAACGAGCAGGCGTGTCACCTGATGGAAAGCAATCAACGCCGCCCATAAATAACCGCAGTGCCATAGGCAGTACAGCAGCGTTGCCAGCCTTTAAGTAGTGTCATTATGGAGCTTCCAGAAATCACCCGCTTAACGGACGATGCGTGGTAGCCAAGCTACCACTCAGACGCCGGTTGTATACGGGAGTATGGTAGTAATATGCCAATCATAAATATAATATAAATATATATATATATATATATATATATATATATATATATATATATATATATATATATATATATATATATATATATATATATATATATATATATATATATATATATATATATATATATATATATATATAGTTACGCCTGTCTCCCTGTAGGATTAGGCAGAGACCACAGATCTCCATCCGCTACGACCCCGACACACCTTCCTTACTTCCTTCACATTCATCCAACTTTTAATCCATCCTTCCTCTTCCATTCCTCGTACCGAAACGGCTCTCCGTTCGTCGTATGTCGCCCTTATAGGAATCAGGAGGTGACGGGTGGCGAACCACGTCGCCGTTATTTTTTAACGAATTAGGTATATTGAAATTCGTCATAGTGAATCCCACGAGCCGCAAGGGAGGATGGAGTTCAGCCCCTGTGTAACAATTGTGGGTAAGGCATTGGAGGGGAGGTTGAACCCCTAATTTCCCCCACGCCTACGTGCTTAGCTCACATTTAAATATACTTCATGCGATTTGTCCAATGTTTTTACCATAAAATTTTATATATTCTTAATAACTTTTCAACCATTTTAATGTAACAGAATAAGTGTACCCTGAGAATGTTTTCTCGCCATAAACATGTATCAGGCTTTGGTTGCGCAACTTAACTGCTCGAGTTAAGTGGCGTTATATTTCTAAAGTGACGTGTTCACTGCGGGCCGTAACAAGAGAGCCGCCTCCACTCGCGGGCCCCGGCGGCAATGAAACTAAGATATAACAATTTATCGCTATGAGAATAGAGCTACAAGAGTCAGGCGTTAGTTTGATATAGTATTTTTTCAATGTAGTACTATTTTTTTAGGTATCAGAAGGCATTAAAGGCAAGAGAAAGCTGGTAATCAGGTTAATGGAGCCCTGCACTCCTTTATGAGAAGTCGGAATGTGACTAAAATGGCCCGACTGGCGGTTCATCGGGGAGCACTTGTTCCGACTCTGATGTACTGGAAGTTGGAGTTTGGCAGAAGAAAATAGACTGAATGCAGTGGAATTGAGAGCATTAAGAAGTACGTGTGGGGTAACTTTGACTGATAGAATAAGGAATGAAGTTATAAGAGAACGATGTGGAGTAAAAGAAGGTGTCATGACAAAAGTTGAGAAATCGATTAATGGGATATAAAACGACGCAAATAGGGCTTTGTTTACTAGAAAAATGCGTAAATTCAGTAAAACAAAGGAGTAAAATCTGCAGTACAGTGTGTACCGCTTTGGATTGCAAAAAAGTTGCCGTCCTTTTAGAAAGGTGTAGATTTTTATATTAAAGGTTCCAATTTTCATATAGGAAATTATATTTTTATTGCGCATTAAGATTGACGACTTATTGATTGTATTACCCAAAACACATAGAGACGCCAAGTCTGAAAACCATAGAGAAAAATGTAGTAAAAGAACTTTTTTTTTTGATTTTTTTTATGGGATACGACGGCAAACAAGCAGGCATGTCACCTGATGGAAAGAAATCAACACCCCCCATAGACATCCGCAGCGTCATAGGCAGTGCGGAAGCATTGCCAACCTTTAAGGAAAGTGTCATTATGGGAGTGGGAGGGAGGGGAGAGGAAGGAAAGGAGGGAGGGTGTGGGTGCTGGGCTTCCGGAACTCAACCGCTCACCGTACGAAGCGCGGTAGCTAAGCTACCACTCAGACGCCGGTTTTCTGCGAGAGTGTGGTTCTTCACCCGGCGAGGAGGCCCACTCATGGTAATGACAAATCATGTGCCATTCTTGACAAAGTATTCATCTGCAGCGTGGCTCTACCAATATCAACTTACATTACCTCAAAAAAAAAGCTTTATAAGCTTAAACAAAAGCTATTAACCGTTACCCTTCGAAAATCACAAAAATTACGGTATAGGTTACACATTACGAATAAAACTTTAATGAGGATGTGGCTGAACTACACAATTACACAGAAATAATGTACACAATGTACGTTCGTTTGGTAACTGTATGCTTACAAATAACTGGACGGGGTAACCATACATTTTATGTTTCTACGTGAATAATAATGGGTGTTCCGGGTCAGAATCAGGTTTTCAACATTAAGAACCTTAATATAGTCGAATAATCCTTATTTAATACTTTATTGTACACATAAAACACGACATAAAAGAATTAAAAGGAAAGAAGATGTACAAAGGCGAGCTAGAAAGAGAAATAAGATAAGCTGTGAGGATAGAAATAAGTGTACAACAACAAAATACAATAATAATATACATAGCAATACATACTATATAAAACCATACATAAATAAACATATAAATACTAATAATGTATAATATAATACTATATAATTAAGAGGATACATATATCCTTTTTAAGATGATTAATAGAGTCAGGCGTTACTTTGCGGAAATCCATTACTATGTGGAGAGTCAGAATTTTCACTTGGCTAAGATCCGCGACAAGCAAACAAAAATAGAAAAATAATGTGTGTTTTTTTACTGGAAGAAATGGATTTACGGGGAACTTAAACTGAATCTCACCTACTCTACTATACCTTATGATGTCTCGTTTGAGGCGAAAAACGTATTGTGTGCATTGTGGACGTGTGGTGGTGTGTGGTTGGTGTTGTTGATAGCGTGGTTGGGAAGTGGAGAGTCGCTGACCTCCGTTTTTTCGTTAAGATTTAGTTTGAGTTCCCCGTAAATCCACTTTTTCCAGTAAAAAACACACATTATTATTTTTCTATTTTTTGTTTGCGTGTCGCGGATCTTAACTGAGTACGAATTCTAACTGTCCACCGAATAATCCTTCTTTGAAAGTACTGCTGTTTTTGAAACAATAATAAATAAAAAAAGAACTACAAAGAATATAAATAATATTCAATAACTTTAACGAAGAATAAAATTGCCGGTTTTAAGTTTTCCGGGTCTACGTCGAGCGCACTCTTGGTATCTAACCACAGAATTCTGTAACACTCACTGAAGCTAGGATACCGTTAACCTCGCGGACGACATATTCCTTTAGTGCTGAGATGATCGTCGGCTTTGTTTCATAGACTTTACTTTTGAGGACCTACCCCAACCACAGAATAAGCGCATATGAGGGATCCAGTGACCTGGGGGGCCACGGCATATCGACAATATGGCTTATTGAATTGTTAGAGAAGAAACAACGAAGAAGCTTCATGGTCCCCCATACAAAAAAAATCCATAGGGGTTGAGATCCAGTAACCGGGGGCAACTTGAAAATTTTGGGGAGAAATCGCAAGGAAGCTCCACGGTCTCTTTAGCAGTGTGATTGGTCGCGCCGTCTCCTTGAAACCGTGTGTGTGAAGTGAAGGCAGATGTTCCCTCAATATTGGCTGAAAATAATCAGTAAGCATGCGTTTACTGATTATATATTGACTTATAACCTAATTCTGGCACCGGACACCCTGTGACACATTAAAAATGTACATTGAATATCTATTTCACAGAATATCCCAGGGCCTCCATATTTTACAGCAGCATTTAATTGACAAAGCAAACGCCCACTGCCATTTGTGTTGTTGTTGTTGGATAAGGAGAGGCGTTTTTAGCATTCGAACACTAACATCACATTTATAAATAACGTATTACATATCCGAGACACGCGGTAATTTTATCTCGCGACAGCACCTCGCAGGAAACACAACTCGGTCTGGCGTTTTTTAAAGGCCTCTAATATTGGGATTCGATTGAATTGTAGCGGTCTGAATTAAAGCTGGGTCGTTTAAAAGCACGTTTCGAATGCATCTATCCTGCCTTCAGGCATGCATTCGAAACGTGGTTCTGGAGGTGAATGCTCCGGACCGGGCTTCCCCCTCCCACTCTCATAATGACAGATTCCTTAAAGGTCAGCAGTGCCTCCGCACTGCCTATGGCGCTGCGTAAGTCTATGGGCGGCGTTGATCGCTTTCCATCAGGTGACACGCCTGCTCGTCTGCCTTCATATCCCATAAAAAAAACCATGGACAGCCACACGCACAAACGTATCTATCTATTCACTCCCAACTCGACATTAAGACCCGACTGTCCACCATCTGTCTTCAATGAATTTTCTCGGACACATTATCTGAAGAGGAAATGGTAACCAGGAAAAGCTGCTCATTGTTGGTAACACCGAAGGGAACAGAGCCCAAGGACGGTCGCCAACAGGATTTCGTTTTAATATAGCTCCACGGGAACATGTAACGACATACATAAATAAAGCTAATATAATAAAAATGAGACACCGCAGGGAGCTTCATTTCGCTACCCTTCTATTTGGTAGGATTCGTTATGAATCTCCATATTATTTGTATAATAAATTAACATGGTACCGTAACCAAAATAGCGCTTGTGATACCAGGGCGTCTAGGTCATCACTGATTGTTCCTCGCCACTGCTCAGCTGCGTTTCGTGGTAGCTTTAAATACACCTCAACTAAGTGTTGGAACAACTTGCTACCACCCCTGACTTGCATACTATAAACTTGTTAAAAAAAAGTACAAAAAACTAATTTTAAATATGCAAACAGGAACTTGTTCTTTTGGTTGCGGTTAATTTACTACACGATTTAGTTGTTGTTAATTTTATTATATTTATGAGTATGAGTTGTGTGTGTATATATATATATATATATATATATATATATATATATATATATATATATATATATATATATATATATATATATATATATATATGTATGTATGTGTGTGTCCGTATCAATGTTGTCACTGTGGTCCGCGGTCGGTCTGACCACGTCGGTTCTTGCTGAAATCCAACGCCAGGTGCTCCAATCGAACGCCTGGCGTATATATGCTGAGCAAGAACCATTTTATGACACTTGTCAGATTCAAATTATTTTCTTTTTGTTTTGTTTATTTGTATATTATAATATTATTTATGTTTTAATTTTAGTTATTGTAAAAAAAATGAAAAACTTGTTTTCTACTTCTATTTCAACAATATCTTCAATTTAAACCAGTCAGAAGCAGATATTATGTTGTAGGCACCAAAATAAAGTCTCAGAACAAAT
The DNA here is from genome assembly GCA_031353405.1 of Baronia brevicornis. NCBI lineage: Eukaryota > Metazoa > Arthropoda > Insecta > Lepidoptera > Papilionidae > Baronia > Baronia brevicornis. The sequence goes on along the minus strand of JASFAT010001399.1, from coordinate 186,382 downwards.
GTAGATCGATAAGCAACGCAAGCAACCTTGCTTTAATCCAACCATTTAACTGCAAACACCCACCCCGCGCGCCTCGGAACAAACAATGGTCTCACGGTGAAATGTAGATGAGTTTCTACTGTACGTACATGCCTACTGTCAAATTAGGGGACTTCAGAGGTCAAAAGCACAATTGTACAATTCAAATTTAGAAATCATTTAATAATAAAATAGATCGTATATAAAAAAAGCATTAGCGAGCAATTTGACAGGTCTCATTTATCACGAAAATGCAAATCTGCTATGCTTAGAACTGAAAACTGTAACTTTTTAAAATATATATTTAATAACAATTGAATGAACATTACAGGCAAATACATTTACATATATACACATACATCCATAGATATTAAAAATCAATAAGAAATAAGGGTTGGAAGGCTAGTGACCTGAGATACAGGCTCACCCCTAGTTCAGGCACTAGCCTCACCAAATATGTATTGTTTTCTCTTTAGAGCTTTGTAATATATATAATATGTAACTTTGTGGTGTCGAAATAAGTGATTATTATTATTTTTTTACTTCAATTTATTTATACTGAAATATACGTTAATTTATTTATACTGACATTTATTTTATTCTGCATACATATATACATATATCGTCACGCCTGTTTCTCGTAGGGGCAGGCAGAGAGCACAGATCTCCATCTGCTATGATGTCTATATATATATATATATATATATATATATATATATATATATATATATATATATATATATATATATATATACATACACATATAGACTTCTTATATCATATATAGACAGTTTTCTAACCTTGTGATCGAAAGCCTTGAATATATAATTGAAAACAAATATATAATTGAACTGCGCTAACCAGGCTGCAGGTCTGGTCTCGTGTATTGTAATTAGAGGATACGTTACTTGCTAAATTGAGTTCTGATTCCCTGTGTTACGGTCCCTTTTCCACAACCAGCTCACGTACCACCGAGTAATCCACTGAATAAATTGAATAGATTTTATACATTCCCAATTTCGGAAGGCTCAGAAATACAACGCCCCTACTACATAAATATAAGTCATAGCGACCTCTAGTATTGAATTAGGGGTCTATTGGACTTGTATATTTTAATACCGCGTTATATGTATACATATTATATAAATTCAAAAAAGACAACGGAGTTTCCTTATAACCTTATTACAGAGAACGAGTGTACGAACATCGCAACAAATATCGTAACATCCCCTCGGTGGAAAATGTGATGATAATATACATAAAACTAATTTTTTATGGGATAGAAAGGCAAACGAGCAGGCGTGTCACCTGATGGAAAGCAATCAAAGCCGCCCATAAACATCCGCAGTGCCAAAGGCAGTGTAGAAGAAGCATTGCCAGCTTTTAAGGAAAATGTCATTATGGGAGGGGAGGGGAGGGAGGGGGAAGAGGCTCTTGTCCTCAGGAACTCAACCGCTCACCGGACGAAGCGCGGCAGCTAAGCTACCACTCAGACGCCAGATTTCTTTAGGAGTGTGGTACTTCCCCGGGCGAGCCAGCTCGTTCACGCTACAGACAAACAATATGCAATTCTTGACAAAGTATTCGTCTGCAGCGTGGCTCCCTTCAGAACTAATATGCATAAGACAAACATGTCTGCTGTTTATGAAGTCAAGGGTCGTGGGTTCGATTCATAGACAAAATACATGTATGGCATGCAAAAATTTATTCCGAGACCGGATACTCCTGTAATCCTCTTCAGACAGTGGATTAATGCCCGTTCCTTCAGAAATTGAATACGCCCGAACCCAACAGTGGTTAATGGGCTGTGTAAACGAAACTTGTATTCCATATCGACCAGTCACTCGTCATATGACGTCATAAACTGTTAATTATATAAATGATGTCATCTCACTCTAATATACATGAAAATATGTGACGGACAACAAAGGACGCCTGACTCATTCAAGTATTTTCGCCACGGAGCAATTTGCCGAGTTCCAATTTGAAAATTCCTCGTGTATGACGTCGAGTTTTATATAAAATGTCTTCTTACATTGAGTTGATACTTTCTCTTATGATATATTCTAATTATTGTTGTGTGACTACAATTTATATTTCAAAAACCACGAAATGTATGCAGATGATAACCAACCGAAATAAAACGAAAACCACAGACGGAAGAGCACCAGGTAAATTCTTAAGTAAAATGGAAACGATTAATTCAAGGAACGAGAACTTGGATTACTTTCCATTCCCGGGGACCAACCGATCGGTCCCTTTACCAAATTTCGCCACAAAGAAAAGTTTCATCCCCAATCGTCTGGATGAATGGCGATCCTGTATTGTGCGTTTTTCCCGAAACATCTTTTCACGCACCTCCAGCGTTGTTTTCTAATCGATTAAGAATCTTCAAAGAATAAGCATATACATTTCTTAAAGGCCGGCAACGCTTCTGCGATGTCTATGACAAAGCGGATGTCTATGGGCGGTGTTGATTGCTTTCCATCAGGTGACACGCTTGCTCGTTTGCCTTCCTATGGCATAAAAAAAGATAAACAACTGTACAATACTTGTAGGGCAGAAACAAACTTATTAAATTGGGTTTTTAAATAGTAACAATTTGTAGTGAGTCAATTTGGTCAAGATTTATAGATAAATCTATGATGGCCTAGTAACAATTTGTAGTGAGTGCATTTGGTCAGTATTTATCGATAAATCTATGATGGCCTGGTAACAATTTGTAGTGAGTGCATTTGTCAAGATTTATCGATAAATTTATGATGGCCTAGTAACAATTTGTAGTGAGTGCATTTGTCAAGATTTATCGATAAATCTATGATGGCCTAGTAACAATTTGTAGTGAGTTCATTTGGTCAAGATTTATCGATAAATCTATGATGGCCTGGTAACAATTTGTAGTGAGTGCATTTGGTCAAGATTTATCAATAAATCTATGATGGCCTGGTAACAATTTGTAGTGAGTGCATTTGGTCAAGATTTATCGATAAACCTATGATGTCAGACCTTCAAGGTCCGATGGACAGTACGTGACGCTATATTATACACCCAGCCTTAGTTTTGGTAGCACACAATCGAATTACATGTAACGTGTTTATTCCTCCCGTATGAAACAATTTCTTACAAAAAAGAAAGGTTTTGTTGCCAATTTTTGTCTTTTAATTACTAGTTAGACAACATCCTGTATTTAACAATCTTCGATGATCAGGATCTCACACAACGGCTTGATTCTCTGACATTGAGGAGGGATGTATTATCTGTTGGCATCTTTTATCGCTTTTACCATGGGCAGTATTTCGATTATTTGTTCGGAATATTTCTTGAAGTTGAATTTCGGTATCGGACAACTTACCAAAATGAAAAGTTTTATCTGCACCGTTTGGATGAATGGAAATACAGCGCACCATGCGTTTTTCCCCGAAACTTCATTCCACGCACCACCACTCTATAGAACATACCTACAGACTACTTTCAGCGTTGTTTACCAACCGATACGACATTGGAACCTTCAAAAAACAAACCTACTTGTATCTAAAAGGTGGGCAATGCATTTGCAGATGACTCGTTTGCCTTCCTATACAAAAAAAAAAGCTTATAGATGAGAATGTATACATAGCGAATTGTTCACCTCACGAATTTCAATGTGGACTGGATTGTTGTTAATCAATTTCGGGATCGCGTGCCGGCGTAGAGGTCAGAGTACCATGAGGTAGTAATAGCAACCTACATGTATAACATTCTCATTCTTTTCTTCAACATTCTCATTAGAAAATTAAAATAAATTGGCAGCTATTTGCATTGAAGAATCACCGCAAACTTTATCTGCAGACCTATTTATATAAATAAGGTCAATAATCCTTGTTTGAAAGTCTACTACCTTTCACGTTGAAAACCTAATTCTACCACCCGACACCTGTATAACCATACAGCATACAGCAAACACCTCTCATCATTTAAAATGTTTTCTTTAAATGAATCTCGTCCGACAATATATAAAAAAGGCAACTAGATCTCACAGATATTCTATTATTCATGGTAGTAAGTGCCCGAAAATGTCTTCCAACATATAAAGAGATCTTTTCATAACGTTTCTGTTCATAACGTTCTCACTCCCTGCGCATAGGCTTGGTGAGAATATCACATTTCTTCACATCTGCCACTTTTTTATATATATATATGTATACATTTTTATTTGTGTCTGGCTTCCTCAGAAAATTATAATTATAAAAAGTTATTATTGATTTTTTCCTTATCCAGAGTTGTGTAATGCAGCTATAGAAGTTTTCACTTCAAAAACCTATATAACAGTATTCTAACCAATGTTTTCCTCTGCAGTATGTTAACCATTGTTTTCCTCTACAGTTTATTTGGGTCTACTTTTGAATTACATTTATTGTTGTACATTTCACTTACTCATTGGCTCAACAACCCAAAGTATGTTTTAGCAGTCAATATGGGGACACTTCACACTGATCACAGTTTTCTTAATATTATATTTAATTTTACATAAATGGTCAACATCATTGGACTTTATAATTTTTTGATATGGAGAATTTATAAAATGATATATACATGTATATCAAATATCCATGGTAGCAGAAAATAAAATGAAGAGAGGCATGCATAATTTTTTAATTTTTTCTAGGTTTAGCAAAACTCAGTCAGCCATACAGAGCAAAATTACGGTAAAAAATCTGTTTTTATATTATTTACCCTGTGGGTCCAATATAACAACGATTTCAGAATATTGTTGGGGCTGCCCGGTTTCTGCAGTACATCAGGTATGTTAGTTAGAGCCCGCACCGATGATCTTTTGGATATTTTGGGAAAATGAACAGCCTTGTTGCTTCACAAAGTATGAGACAGCTCCAATTCTATGATGAAAACTGTTGTTGCTAGATTCAATATGTGCCTTATTAAACAGATAAATTGGCTTTAATTTGAATGGAATGTATATGATTTACTAACATAATTTTTAAAGTGTATATAATACTAACACAAAAATGTAAAATGTACAGACAGAAAAAAATGTCTAAAATAAAGATTATTATTATTCTTATTAACAGCCTGACTTTCGACAGATATAATCTTATTTCTTGTGTTGTAGAAATAAGATTTTATCTGCATCTGAAGGAGTTTAAATTTGTCATTTTTCTATAGTAGAGCATGCCAAGCTGACTGGTCATCTCATGATAAGTGATCACCACCTTCCATAGGCATAAACTCCAATAAAATTAAATACTTTGGTGACCTTTCATAGACACAGACAGATGATACTAAAAAGTGCATTGATTATTAAAAAGCTAACTAATGTTGATTTAATTACATATAAAAGATACAGAACAGAACAGCCATGACCACTCTATGGAACCAGGTGCTTGCGGCAGTATTTCCACATGGATATGACATTGAAAGCCGGCAATGTATCTGTGATGCCTCTAGTGTTCCAGATGTCTTTAGACGGTGTTATTTACCTACTATGCTTCATCCAATTTCACTTGTAAATTGTCATAAATAAAATAAAAAAAATGCTTTCCATCAGGATACACTTGCACAAAAAATACCTTACAGTGTAAGAAAGCTGTATAGCACTGAATAAATAAAGAAAAGAAAATATTTCAAATCCTTTTTAGTTAACTACAATATGGTGTGCTGTGCCAATAGTGTCCATACTAAATAGACACACAGCTGCTTGTGTATGAAAACTGAATATTAAATAATGATTTCAGATGCTTACAGTACTCACGTTGATTCATCTTGAGCACCATGGCTCGATAAAACCTTGAAAAGGGCGCCATCATGTTGTGATTATGGAAAAAATCAGATATATAATCTCTTAAAGCCATCTCATGTGTAGGAAAACTTCAAAACCATAAAACACTAGCTCATAGCACTGCGCACTGTTTACACATTAATAAAATAATAAAATTTGACACTCATTATCACCGCATAGTGTTCTTCTTAAGCTCAGACAGGAAAAAAGACACTGGATATAATACAAACATTTTTGTAAAGATTATGAAGTTAAAAAAATACTACTCGTGTTATTAGAACATAGTAAAGTCGTTATAATAACATACACCACTATTATAATTTAAAGACGTAAAAATGCATGTTGACATCACAAACAACCGCTCAGCACATCTATCGATCTTTCTTCCACCGCCCACAACACGATTGGAGTATAGTGATGTGTTTGTTAGTCTTAATAATATTTTGAAATGTCAGTTGAAATTCATAAAATTAAAAAACTAAAACGTTCAACCTTATAATAAAAAATAATAAATCATTGTATGGAATCTTTGGACTGAAAAATAAATTTATACGAAAAAAGCGCTATACATAAGATTCTATATAAAAAAGAGTGATGATGGAAAAAAATAAGAATTATATAAAATACATCCAAAGTTGTGAATGCTAATTATGTAGGGATTTTTTACTATTGGACTACTATTTACCTGAAACATTTTTCATGCAACAATGATGATTCGCGGTATAGACGCCATTCCGGGTGTTTCACGCGAGAAAATAGGAGACATTAGTTTTTTCGAAATATTTGTTATCTGAACCGACTGCGTTCGCGATCATTTCGGATAAATGGGAGTTTACTATATAATAAAAACAATATTATATGATTATACTATCATCAAATTAAAATAATTTTCTTGTCGATATCGATGAAATTCAATCAAACTCTACATTTGAGAACACACTAGCGCATCGTGGTATTTATGGGAACTACTTTGACATCTGTTTTAATACTAAAATACAATTATTATTGCCAGGCAAGGTGATTATAAGTAATACTTTAATATGATTACTTTTCTATTTAATAAACAAAAGTATGAAAATGCTAAATGGTACCATATTAATGGGTAGGATAGTATTATGTAATTGAAGGTCAATTTATTTACCATCTAGTTAAGCGAGGCGGAAGGTAAATGAAGAGACTTGAAAAATATTTATCGTTAAATATTTGTTTTCTTATTATTTCGTATTACACATAAAGGTACTATTCCTCTAAGCACTAATAACGAATGAAGTTTATATTTTTTATTCTTAAGATTTTTATAGGTACCGTCCGTAGTACCATAAGGCAATTATAGGAATAGAAAAACCGAAAAAGGGTTGCTTGAATATTGCAACTTTAGAATTTCCCTATTTCTGACAAAGAACCAAACTAATATTATTATTTTAATTTCATAGCTCATATATGTCCTACTTGTGTGCACGGGACTCTCCATTTTCTGGAGGAATGGACTAATGTCCATTGCGTTAATACGCAAAAAATTCCGTCAATCCGCATTTTCCAATATGGATAGACGGGGTAAATATCTGTGGGCGATACATACCTATATTTAACAGATGTGAGGATCGAACCCGCGACCATTGATACCGCAGACGGTTTCCCCGCCAATAAGTGAACTAGTCATCATCAGGTGCCAATAAAGTTAAATTCAATTTTAGTTGAAATAATTACGTAAAATTTTAAGTAATTATGAAACTTTCAAACAATGGCAACAAATAAAAAAGTTAGTCAGTATCGGTGTCACACAGTAAGAATCCGAAAGACCTTTTTCCCGCCAACTTACATCAGTGACGATGTGTTAATATTTAATAAATTATTATTTAATAAAAAAAATAAATACGTGTATCGTGACTTTATAAGTTGACTGAAAAAAGTCTATAGAAGGTTTTGGTAGAATAGCTACCATTTTATCAAAACGTAACGCGATAAGTTATATATGAAGAGATTTAATGTTATCGTATTTTACTTGACACTGGCATAATAGTTATAACTAATTGCCATCAAAGAAAAGAAAAAAAAATAATCCGAAAACGATCTGAAGTCGTGAGGTCATAGTATTCAATGAACTATTAATATTAATTATGTCTAGGTATTATAATCTTAGTTGGAGTGATTAATAAGAATTCAAGCAATATTAAAAAAGATGACTAGCAAAGTCATCTTTTTTAATAAAAATTATAAATATAAATATTTAACAAAAACCAATAGATTTTTTTTATGTGAAACATCTTATCGCTCGGTATGGGAGTGATATCATAGACCGAGAGGTATCGATTCAGGCTACGCTCCACTCGACTCTATACAGGGTGACTTACGCGTGGCCGTCAGCATACGCTAGAGTTGTCGTCAATGTTTCACATCTACCAAGCATCCTCCATCCATGACGCTTCACCTTTTTATTTTTATTTTCTGCAAGTTTAAAATTCGTCGCTCTTGATAAAATCATCAATATTTCCCGCCAACAATAAAATAGAAAACATTTTTTATCATCAAGAAATTATTTAGTTAATGTTGTTTTGTTTTTCAAATTTTAACCGAAGAAATAAAACTAAGCTCACAGCGCGAACTACATATGCTAATTAACCGTCCCCAAGCATCCTAAATCAAGCGGTTGATGTTGTGTTCAGTTGACCGTGCATTCCAAGGTTTGGCAATAGTCGTGCCGAGCTGAACAACTACCACTGGGTGTCGCGCTCGCTGCCAAATTGGTTGCCAGTAAATTAACTTAATCCTCCTATAATTAGTGAATAGGAGGCTTAAATTAAAGTCATTTGACATTTACACGTTTGAATGATGCTTATTGCTTACAACAAACATTTTCCACGCACCACAGCCGAACTGATACGACATTGGAACCTTCAATGGGCAGCGTTGATTGCTTTCCATCAGGAGATATGCCTGCTCATAAAAAAACCTCACTCCTATAATAATGGTAAAAAAATTGCGCCATATTGGGTGAAAAATATTTTTTTCTTTTTGGTATAGGAAGGCAAACGAGCTGGCGCTACCTGATGGAATGGATCAATCTACGCCGCCTTAGACATTCGCTATGCCACAAGCGTTGCGAAAGCCTTTGAGAATATATATATATATATATATATATATATATATATATATATATATATATATATATATATATATATATATATATATATATATATATATATATATATATATATATATATATATATATATATATATATATATATATATATATATATATATATATATTTCGAAAGTGGTGCGTGCTGCGAGGGTAAAATTTAACCATTACATATGTGTGGATATGCAAATTAAAACAGAGCGGTAGCGAGTTGTCGGAAAATTTACATTTACCAACAGATTTATATGGATGTTCATTTTGAAAATAATAAATGTTATTTTAAAATTTGCAATCCGTCAATACAGTGACAGACTATCGGGGGAGGGGGAGGGGGGAAGAAGCATCTTGCCTCGAGCTTCTGGTCCTTGAGAATATTTATAATAATCTAATCTTGAGAACATCCATGGGTGGCGCCGGTTGAATCATATAAGGCTTTCTCATTTGTCCGGCTGTTCCATAGACGCGTAAAACTATTTTTGTCGCCGAATTGTTGCTATAACTGAATCAGATGATGACTGAACTGCGATTTATTAGGAAGGAGATAAGCCCCACAATATGAGAATAAATCTTAGACCAGTGCACCCGTGGTTCGCCACGTGCGTGCATCGATCGCGTCATCTCAAGTCAAGGTCGAACTCGAATGAAGAAAAAAGTCATAAATAAGTTAAAATATATTTGTAGATTTTCCATTTTTTAAAGCAAAAATTATTAAATAGTAAGAATTAAAATTGAATGACAAACAATTTAGTTGGTATACACAATGTATAGTAGACTGATACCATAGACAAAAAGACGATAACGTATCATATCTGTAACGAACAGGATTGTTTTAAATTACTAATATATGACAGTGGACACTCTTCGTCAGATAAGGATAAGATAATGAATCACTCTAACACAAATAAAGATTTATGTTCGCAATGATAACGGTATCACGGTTTTGAGTACATAATTACGTTGATTAATGGAGTCAGGTGTTACTTTGCGGATATCCATTAAACTATTAGGCACGGCTGAATTTTGCACAGGTCTGTTTCTGTGTACGGCAGATTTAATGGCAAAACCAGTATACACCGTGACTTTTTAATTACCCGAGAAAACTAAAATTCGTGTTTGTAAAAATTAGTATGTCAGTAAGTAACATTCAAATATAACGTTCATACAAAAATATTGTTTTATCAGTCTTCAAAGAAATCCTGTAAATATTACGCGGCCAAATTAGGTTGGTTTGGGTGCAGTTCATATTGGAATGATAATGATGTCTATTTGAATTAGCAAGATTTTTTGTTGTATAATTTTTGGTGTATATTAAGGACATTTTTAATGAATATTTCATAAAAATAAAATTTTTTTTTTCTTTGCCAAATTTAATGTATATTGATAACTGAATATATAAGTTAATTTTCTCGGGTAATTAAAAAGTCACGGTGTATAACAATATTTTTTAAGGTTAATGAGTATGTTCCTAGTGTGTGCCACTATTGTGACGCATCTTTCAGGAAGATGACATCCGCTAAAGCCACTATAGTGGCGTGTCGTGCCTATGAGTTAATAAGATGGACAATCAAAACATACTTCGACAATAGAAGCGGTATAGCCACGCTGCAGACAAATACTTTGTCAAGAATGGCATGTTATTTGTCTGCAGCATAAATTTCCTATCCTATAAAAAAAATCTGCAAAAAGAGGAAGTAAATCATGATCGATCACAAATAAAAATATGCCAACTCACCGAGCCGTCTGAATTTCGTGTAAATCCACCGCACCCGTCTCCACATTGATTAGACTTCACTAATTACATTGACTCTAGACACAATTTGGATAAAATGTATTTTGGGACGCATGCCGCGCTAGACTACGAGGACTTTGGACTGTGGGTATCAGAGGATTGTGAAGTAGTAATCAATGACATGGGCGACGTAGAACAGCAGGCATGTGGCGATGTACATGAAAATCAGTATTTGTACCAACATGGTGCTTCTAAGGCAGCTCTAAGCGCACTGGGTCGCGCAAGAAGCCCCGCGTGGCTCCGACAAGGTGAATGTCACTAAACGGCCTACGGTGGATCTTGTTGTCGCATTATGATAATATACTTAACCGTCACAAATTCCCGATCTGTTTTAATGTAATAAACTTGGATAACTGAAATATTAAAATTGGGAAAATAAAAAAAAATAAATTGAAAACCTAATTTGTTGAAAAATGACGGCGACGTGGTTCGCCATCCGTCACGTCCTGATTCCCACGAGGGTGAGAAGCGACTAACCGAGAGCCATTTCCCTACGATTCTTTTTTATGGCATAGGAGGGCAAACGAGCAAGCATGTCGCCTCATGGAAAGCAATCAACGCCGCCCATAGACAACCGCGACACCGCAGGAGTCGCGGAAGCGTTGCCGGCCTTTTAGGTATGTGTAAGCTTGTTTCTTGAAGGTGCCAATGTCGTATCGGTTCGGAAAGACCGCCGAAGGAAGCTGGTTCCACAGTAGTAGTAATGATACGATGAATGTGTGAAGGTAGATGGAAAGATGGATGAGTGTTGAGGAAGCAAGGAAGGTGTGCCGACGATGTATGTATGTAACTGAAATTTATGTAATACTAACCTTTGCCCGTGGCTTCGCTCGCGTGGAATTTGATCTGCCACATTAAGTTTCGTGACAGATCATCTTAAATAAATATATATTTTTTTTACTTTATGGTTCACAATTTTAGTCATAGTGGCTTCCACATAGAAGGCAGATATAAGCTGTCGCGGAATTTTATTTAGAACTATTCAAGACAAACAACCCTACGGTACATCATCTTTGTGTAACTCCAATGGTTTAGGCAGCGTACGCCAAGATAGCTCTCAGAGACCAGATTTTTCCGACTTAATTGACATGTATCGTTATATTACGACCAAAAAAATTACATAAAATCATTACAAATTGTAGCCTATATGTTATTCCGATGTGTAACCTATATTTCTGTAAAGTTTCATCCAAATCCGTCCAGTAGGTTTTTCGTGAAAGAGTAACAAACATATATGCTCACAAACTTTCGCATTTATAATATTATTAGGATAGGATATTAGGATAGCATAATCTAGCGGAAAATAAGTTCCATCTCCATCATCATTCCACACCTATATTTTGTAGCAGAGTAGGCAAATGAACATGCAGGTCACCTGGTGCTTAGTGATCACCGTCACCCATAGTGGATATGCCGTTGCGTTGCGTCAACAAAGGATGCGTCTCAAATGCTTTGATGGTCTTTTATGAACACATATTCTCGTCTCTCTCCATTAACATATTAGAACAGCGCAGGTTGAGGCAGGGTAGGGAGGGGAGGGGTAGAAATTGGGAGGAGGTGTAGTTGGGCCTCCGGAACTCAACCGCCCACCGGACGAAGCGCGGTAGCTAAGTTTTCTGCGGGAGTGTGGTACTTCTCCTACTGGGCGAGCCGGCCCATTCACGCTACAGACAAATAATATGCCATTCTTGACAAAGTATTCGTCTGCAGCGTGGCTCTACCACTATGAAATATAAATGAATCAATTTGGTACACTCGACTTGACAAGTCTTTTGTTTATAAAAACTAATAAGTGTATACCTAGAATCAACAAAATTATATGTTAAACATTCTAGAAAATTAATAGAAATTTGAATATCATAGTTTATGTAATTTTAACGAAAATAGACAGAAGTTATACAAATCAAACTATATGTCCATCATTATAATAAATATTTAAAATGATTAATGCAGTCAGGCGTTACTTTGTGGAAATCCATCACTATGTGGACAGTCAGAACGTTTACTTAGGACACTTTTCGGTTGTCTTCCGTAGAGTCTAATATACCTGAAGATGCCTCGTGTTGAGGCGAAACACGTGTTGTTTGCAAGGTGGAAAAGTGATAGTGTGTGTTTGGTGTTGTGTAATCCACTTCATCCAGCAGGAAAACACACATTATTAATTTTCTGGTATTGTTTTGCTTGTCGCGGATCTTAGCTAAGTAAAAGTTTTGACTGTCCACAATAAATATTTAGTTATTATAGTAAGTGTTGTGTAACGTAAGATACTCACGACTCCTTATTTGACCGTCGACAACAGTGGCGGACGGCACGGTGAGTCCGTCGATGCCGTCGGGACTGCTCAGCTGATGCAGCGGCAGTTCCACTGTATCCGGTGTCCCACCCGGCCACGCCATCGTATAGCACTATATACATGGCCTGCACATCGCCAACTTCAAAACACTTTACACTTGATTCACTTAGCAAACCAGCGATGTATGTATACCACTCATTGTTTATCAACGCTCCAATGTTACAAAGTTCGAACTACGAAGTTAGCACCAAGTTTGTTCTGCGTTTAATTGTATATTTATTTTTAAAATACGAAGGCAATTAGAGTTGAATTTTGTTCTATGTAGAGCTTAGATAGAAATCCAATGCCTACTTTTCTGTGCTCTGTGAAAATCAATTGACGATCGATTGGCTCAGTGGCGGGACCTTCCGCCCACGGAGTCAATGGTCGCGGGTTCGATTCCCGTATCGGAATAAATATATATATGGATTTATAAATATTTTTTGCTAGTCTGGTAACCCCCCCCAATCCGCACTTCCGTTCCTGCCCTTTCCTTTCTTCTCTATCCTTTCCCTTCCTCTCCGTCAATCCACGGTCTACCGTGCCAAAGGATGCGTGGCTAAGGGCGAGCTTAGTCGCAAGCGTGCCGACCGTCCAAGGATCGGGCTCCCCCGGGTACTATGGTGCCTTACCTCAGCATGCAGGGCTCTGTTGGGATTGACCTCCATCCTCCCTTGCGGCTCGTGAGATTCACTTACACGAATTTAATATACTTAATTACTTTGTTGAAAAATGACGGCAACGTGGTTCGCCACCCGTCACGTCCTGATTCTCACGAGGGCGAGAAGCGACCAATGGAGAGCCGTTTCGTTGCGATGAATGGTAGCGGATGGAGCTCTGTGGTCTGTGCCAACCCCTGCGGGGGATAGGCGTGAATATATATAAAAAAAATCAATTAAAAATGCGAGTTCACGAATCACTTCACGCTTATTTTTTTATGGATAGACAAAATAGCACACGTGTCACCTGATAGAAAGCAATTAACACTGCCCGTAGATATACGCAGTGCACTATGTATTGTAGGAGAGTTTCCGATATTTGAGAAATGTATAAGCTTGTTTTTTTAAAGATTCCAATGCGGTATCGCTTTGGAAACACCGGAAATGGAAAGAAGTTTCGCACAAAACGCACCGTACTGGATCGTCATTCACCTAAATGAAGAATTCAGAAGGAATTCAACCGAAATTATTTCAAAGAATTCTTCAAAACACCCCCAATAGTAAAGGTTAATCATGGAACACGCTATAATACTTATTAAAAAAAAAATGGAGGCATTATGAAGACTGCCGACAGAAGTGAAAACTTCAAACTGTATTTTGAAAATTCAAACTAATATTAATATTAAATGCTGCTATTACTACAGCATGTTGCTGACGCGACTCAAAAACTTTACTATCCATGAAGCGTCCAACGCACACACATACAATCGGGTATATACAATGTGTTAGCGGGATGCGCGTACGTAGCACGCGCACGCATTAACTGTGTTTAAAATACGTCTAGCTATACTTATAGCTATAGATATTCCTTAAGCATTACCATGTTGCTGACGCGAACCCATATGTTTTTTCCCTACACAGAGTCTTGTAACGCGGCTGTAGAAGTTTTCACTTCAAAGATTTTCGTTAACAAATCCGTCAACTTCTATTTGATTTTCACGGAGGTTGCATAGTAAGAATTAACTTCACACTATAAACAATATAATATAATAACTTAACATTATAAACAATATAATCTAGTGAATTAATGGAATCGGGCGTTATATATATATATATATATATATATATATATATATATATATATATATATATATATATATATATATATATATATATATATATATATATATATTAATTACAGATATGACACCGATTATTAATAAAGCTGGCAAATTGTCATCTGCCGTTTTTATCGATATATTTTATTTATAAATAAAATGTATGTGTAAATTTTAGACATATAGTATATTTTCACACGAAACTATGGATGTTCCCGTTTATTCAAAACACTGAACAGAAGAAATCAATGAATATTTAAGGCGGCGAGAGTCATACGTACGTCAGCGTCCTTGGAAGCCTTCCAAACTAGGACTAGGGAATAACGAATGAGCGGGAAAGATTACAACTTTAATAAAAGTAGTTTACAACTTCACCCAAATTTTTTCGTTTTAGAATAAGATTTGTTGTTTATTTCATAGCAGGCAAACGAGCAGCCTATAGATATACAGAACGTTGGAGGCATCGCAGATGCTTTGCCGTGGTTCAGTGAACGTGGGAATACCACATGTGGTAAATTGTTATAACTGTTTGTCATATTTGCCGTATAAAGTAATAGATAATTATTAATGGAGTCAGGCGTTACTTTGCGGAAATCCATCACTATATGGATACTCAAAAGTTTTATTTAGCTAAGATCCGCGACAAGCAAAACAATAACAGAAAATTAACAATGTGTGTTTTTTCTGTTGTATTAAGTAGATTTATTTGGAACTTAAACCAAAAAAATTACCGAAAATCTGCCATCAATTCTCCACCCACCAACCACTATACATAACACCAAACATACACTACCACTTTTCCATCTTGTAAACGACACGTGTTCGCCTCAAAATGAGGCATCTTCAGGTATAGTAGACTCTACGGAAGACTTTTCTGACTTTTCGGTTGTCTGTTGGAAATAAATCCACTGCATCCAACAGAAAAACACACATTATTAAATTTCTGTTATTGTTTTGCTTGTCGCGGATCTTAGCTAAGTAAAACTTTTGACTGTCCATATAATAGATAATTTTAAATACGCCGATGGTCACCATACCAGAAAATTAGTCTTTCGAATTAGCAAATTAAAGTGGCAATGGCCTGGTCAAGTCTATCGAAGATCCGATAACTGCTGGAGTAGACAAGTGCTATAGTGGACACCCGCGTCTTGGCAAAACTGTGACGATCTGCGCAGGCAGCCGCCCTGCGCAGATCGTCACAGCAGGGACTGGATACGTGAAGCCAAAGATAGAGGTAGATGGTGCTGCTTAGTGACTTCTGCGGACTGTTGATTAATTGATTGATGTTATGGAGGTCTATTTGCGAAATAACTTTATCAAGTGCCTCTGGATTGAAAAGACAAACTTTAATGCAATATTTTAAGAAAACATATTTAAAAATATAGGTCACGTGGATCTTTACAAGCAATTCATTAAAATTATTTCCATATATATCTTGCAAATGTTTATAAATGGAAAATGTAAATTGTTTTCATATAATATTTAAGTAGAAGTCAGCGCGGTGTCTGTACACAGCACGCAAGGAATCCGGTAAAATTGGAGAGATAACAGGTCGGCCGCCCGAATACAGGAACTAGGTCAAGGTTCGCTGCGCGGTAAACCTGCGGGGTTCGTTGTTCTACGATTTGAGTATGTGTGTGCGTGTGTATGTTTGTGTGTGTGTGTATGTGTGTGTGTGTTTATTGTAAGTTTACTGTAAACGAAAAATTCATTTTTGTATTTAATAATTCAACTTTTCGGTTATGTTCTGTAGAGTCTACTATACCTGAAGATGTCTCGTGTTGAGGTGAAACATGTGTCGTTTACAAGGTGGAAAAGTGGTAGTGTGTGTTTGGTGTTGTGTATAGTGGTTGGTGGGTGAAGAGTTGCTGACGGCTCTTTTTCGGTAAGTTTTGGTTTAACCCTTTCGGTACGGACGCATTTTACGTCGCGCCGTCCCCGCTGACCGAGCAGTCGCGGCAAGCGTCCGTACTTGCGGAACAACTGCAAGCGCCCGTCAGACGCACAATACCACGCTATCTTACGCAGAGCGAGTGCAGTCGCTCGTAAAAAAAATTATAACATAATGCAATAGAAAAATATTTGCTCATTTCGTCAGTTTATTATTAGACAGCGTAAAACAAGTGCAAAAAACTTGCGATGGATTACCATGGAGATAACAGCGAGCGTCAGGCGTTGGGTGACTATAGTCACCGCTCGGACAGAGCGAGCGTCGGGCGTTGGGTGACTATAGTCACCGCTCGGGCCGAAAGGGTTAAGTTCCAGGTAAATCCATTTCATCCAGCAGGAAAACACACATTATTAATTTTCTGTTATTGTTTGCTTGTCGCGGATCTTAGCTAAGTAAAAGCTTTGACTGTCCACATAGTGATGGATTTCCGCAAAGTAACGCCTGACTCCATTAATCATATTTAATATTTTATAGGTTCGACCGGTATCTAAGTTTAAAACTCTTTCGATATACTTATCTTAAAGGCCTAGGGCACTGGGGATGTCTAAAGGCGGCGTTGATTGCTTTCCATCAGGCGATATGCTTGCTCGTTTGTTCTCTTACTCCATGAAAAACACTGGATCGATGAGTAGCATCCAGATGTAGAGTATGAAACCTTCCTATGATATATATGTATAGATACGTAGAAAGTTTTTATATTTTATATAGTGGCTTTCACAGATGTGTTGTTTCTACACGACGCGCCATTAAAGTGGCTTTCGCGGATGTGTTTCACTCGCTCAGCGTTTAAATTAAAATTAAAATATAATCATTTTCACATATTGCTTCACACTTGTTTTGCCTTCACCTCTTTCGTACAGAGAAGCAGCCCCGTGCAAAAGACAGCCGTGCCCAAGAGGTTAAAGCCCTCATAGAACTCAACCTTTGAATATTAGATGTTATAACCGTATAAAGTTGCGATGCTTTTCCGTCCTCTACATTTCTTTGTGAACACAAGCGTTCTCGAAACAAGGGTTAAATGGCTCGTTGGCAAGCCCCGGGGCTCCATTATCAAGTGGTACTGCGGTATCGCCCTCGTATAAAATAAAACATATGCTTGGGGTAATTGGCTTTGGTTTCATAGCTGATTATAAACAGCTTTTGCGGCGAATTTTAAATTTCTTTTTTTTATTATTAAGATTTTATGTGGTGGAACCATGCTACGGACATATGTATGTATTTTTACAATTACAATTATCTACAGATCCAAATTTATTTGCAATATATATAGCTTTTTGTTTGGTGAGTCGTGGGTGTCGAGAACCTGAGGCATTACCTAACCTTTTGTCTTATTTGCAATAGAATAGAATTTTTTTTATTCATGACACTTTTTTAAAGTGAAAACTTCTATAGCCGCGTTACACGACTTATGGTACTGTACTGCCGTAGTACAGGATTCGCCCTAGTTTGGCAGGCAGTGACACAAAATTGTACACTATTCAATATCAGCCCGCGGCAGTCCATTGCTGGACATAGGCCTCACCCAAGGCGCGCCACCTAGCCCGATCGTAAACTTTATTAATGATCAATAAATATATTATTATATACATATAGACACATATAGACGAATGCTCGCTATCAGCTGGACTCAAAAGGCCAATGACGAGGTTCTAAGCAATGCGAAGTCAAGCAAATACGTGAACTTTTGCAGACCGCCAAAGATAAAAAAGTTGCTTACCTGGGTCATATCTTGAGACATGACAGGTACCAATTGCTGGAAAATGATCATGACAAGAAAAATCGCGGGCAACAGACAACTTAGTCGAAAAAGAAAGTCTTGGCTACGTTATATCAGGGAGTGGACCAGGATAGCGAGTGCTCCAGAACTGCTGCACCTCACGAAGGAGTAGGAGAGTTGTACTGAATTGGCTGTCATCCTTCGCAAATCGGAGAGGCTTTCTTAGAAAAAGAATTATTATATTATTATTTAAGAAATGGCGTCACAGATGTTTTGGCTTGAATTATAATCACGAGTAACCATTATGGTAGTTGGATGAATTGGACGTTTGAAGGGTTCAAAATTGAAACGTTTTCGCATCGATACATTACCGTTAATTGCGTTGGTCATATCAACTGAACGGTTTACAACGTGCGTTTCACATTTGTATGTACGAGTATGTACAGTCCCTGGCCAAATTATTAGACCCACTGCAAGATTTCATGTAAAATATTAATTACCGAGTGATATTGTACCGTTGTATTATTTTAAATTGATTTATTTTTTTTTATTTTTATATAATATTATCCAATCAATTACCGATTTATTTGACATAAATAAAATAGCATTAATTTAGAAAAGCTTAAGTTCATTAAATTTTAAAGAAAAGTGAAATTAATGTTAGTACAAGTCAATATTTAGTTGAGCCCTCTTTACCCGCTATCAAAGCTTTAATTCTTTAATTCTGCGCGGCATGTTATCAATGCAAGACTGTATTGTCTTCTGAATTTGAGGATAATGATTCCACACATAAATAATCTTTTCTAGGAGCTGGGTTTTGTTGGTAATCACATCCTTAGCCAATTCTCTTTTTATCAGCTTCCATACATTTTCAATTGGGTTCATACCAGGGCTATTACTCGGCCAATCTAGTATATTTAAACTACAATAATATTGTAGTTTAAATATAACATTATTGCATAAAAACTCTTAAGAAACATAAAATTACTAAAAAAATACAGTGCGTCCAATAATTTGGCCAGGGACTGTACAATGTGTCAACGGGACGCCGCGTCGTATCGGAATTGTGAACGTTTAATTATCATCCAGTTAGTTTATCGTATGCAGCGCCCGTCGAGTTTGACTGCGAGTTGATATATCGCCGTGGGTGAGCTCGTATTTCGCCAAACGGTACACCTCCCCCCCCATTGTACCTCCATTCGTACGTTATTTAATGTCAACGGCGTGAATAATGATCCTGTGATATTCATAGCAGCGAAACTGCTCGATGCCTTACGCTAATGGATGTGATGTCCTACGTCACGTACGCCTCGATTCGCTCGCACTGCAGAGAGTTAATTTTTTATGGGATAGTAAGGCAAACGAGCAGGCGTGTCACCTGATGGAAAGCAATTAACGCTGCATATCGACATCCATAGGGTTGTCGGCCTTTGAGAAATGTGTAGGCTTGGTTTTGAAGGGTTTAAAGTCGTGCTTTGGAAACACTGCTGGATGTAGCCGATTCAATAGGGAAGTGGTGCGTGTAAAGAAAGTAAAGCTAAGTTTGGATATCACTCTCAGCATTTTTTTTCGATTTTACCATGGGGATAGCTTCGACATGTTGTTGCACCACAAAGAATAGTTTCATCCACAACATCTGGATAAGTGGCGATCCATAAAAGTGCGTTTTTCTGAAACTTCTTTTCATGCACCACCATCCTGTGGAATCAACTGCCTGCATCTGTATTTCCGAATCGATACGACATTGGAACCTTCAAGAAACAAATCTAAACATACCTTAAAGGTATGTGTTTCGACTTTCAAGGTATGTGTTTGTATTTTTACTTCGATCCAAGATCCGCGACAAGCAAACAACATAATAAATAATAATGAGTGTTTTCTACTAGAAGAAATGCATACATACATATAGTCACGCCTGTCTCCGTGTAAGGTAGGCACAAACCACAGATCTTCATCCACTACAAACCCGACACACCTTTCTTGCTTCTTTCACACACATGTACCAAAAGCTGGGTGCTTTTAATACATCCTTCCTCTCACATTCATCGTAGCGAAACGGCTCTCCGTTTGTCGCTTCTCGCCCTCGTGGGAATCAGGACGTGACGGGTGGCGAACCACGTCGCCTTAATTTTTTACTAATTAGGTGTACAAATATTATTAAGATTAAAATTCGTCAAAGTGAATCCCACGAGCCGCAAGGGAGGATGGAGGATGTTTTTAAACGAAATGTTTTACCTCATTGCAATAAGCTTAATTTGTACTCGTAGTAATCACATTGTACAATACACAAATTAGTTTAAAAAGTTTTTTTACATTAATTTAAAGTCTCACAGATTAATTTAAAGTCTTTTTATTTACATCACTAGCGACTGTAACTCCCGACGACAAGATACTATAATAATCGATAAATTAATTGATCTCCATTCGATCCGAAATACGATCGCGAATGATTCACTGACTTACACCGTTGGCAATCAAAACTCGACCGATACTGGACACAAAAAACCAAACGACACAGTACAAGTCGCATCTTATCACCGTGGCTATCGGAATACAAAATTGCTTTATCAATTAACTGAACAGTGGTCTACAGCTGT
Organism: Baronia brevicornis; assembly: GCA_031353405.1. Taxonomy (NCBI): domain Eukaryota; kingdom Metazoa; phylum Arthropoda; class Insecta; order Lepidoptera; family Papilionidae; genus Baronia; species Baronia brevicornis. The sequence continues at coordinate 165,289 of JASFAT010001399.1, read as the reverse complement.
TGTTTTTGAGTTAACGTAACATTTTTACGTTGTAAAAGAATAATCGACAAATCAATAAATACAAGATAAGGAAATTGATAGATAAAGAATTCGAAGAAGAAAAATCATTAAAAAATGAATTTTATAAATCAATAATATATTTTATTTTTAACAATTATCGATCTACGTCACAGTTGCAAATGTCCACAAAAAGCACACAATCATATGCATATACATACGTAAATACACGCGTCCATGTGCATACATAAACAATTTGCTTAAATACCAAAGCTAATATTTGATGATAAGTCGTTATTGATATTTTCTTGTTCTGGTTGTTAGTACATTTACAACCGTCTTATATAAAAATGTATCTTGGAATAAGCTGTTGTTGAAGAAGGAAGAGACAACATACTTTTTTTATGAATTTAAGAAATAGACAACATACTTTTTTATGAAACAAAAAGGCGGATGCGTAAGTTGTTTACCTCTTGGTGAAAAATCACTGCCGACAAAGGAAATCAGCAACAGTTATAGTCAAATATATATTGAACAGTAGTAATGAGAGAGTGGCGAATGCGACATGGTTTGCCACCCGTCACGACCTGATTCCCACGAGGGCGAGAAGCGATTAACGGAGAGCCGTTTCGCTGCGATGAATGTGAGAGGAAGAATGGACGAAAAGACGGAGGAGTGTGGAGGAAGCAAGGACGGTGTGCCGGGATCGTAGCGGATGAGATCTGTCGTCTCTGCCTATCTCTACGGGAAACAGACGTGACGATATGTACGTATGTATGTAATGACCGAGAGAAAGAAGAAAGTAAACAGGGAAGAGGAGTTGTTCCATCGAATCCCTCTCATTTTACGAAACGCAGTAACAAAAACGAATTGTATCATTTTTTTTATGGGATAGGAGGGCAAACGAGCAAGCGTGTCGCCTGATGGAAAGCAATCAACACCGCCCATAGACAACCGCAGGAGTCGCGGAAGCGTTGCCTGCCTTTTAGGTATGTATAGGCTTGTTTTTTGAAGGTTCCAATGTCGTAGCGGTTCGGAAAAACTGCCGAGGCTAGCTGATTCCACAAACTGGTGGTGCGCGGAAAGAAGTTAGGGGAGAAACGCACCGTAGTCGATCGCCACGCGTGTAGATGGTGGGGATGAAATTTTTCTTTACGGCGAGTTGTGCGGTTGTGAAATTTGGCAGCGGGAATTATTCCAAACAATTCCTCGGAGCACTCCCCATGATAGAAGCGGTAAAAAATGCTGAGAGATGAGACATCTTTCCGCAGCGCTAGAGAATCAAGCCGATCGATGAGATCTTGGTCATCAACGATTCGGATCGCACGACTTTGAATGCGATCAAATGGAAGAAGTTAATACTGGGGAGCCCCGGCCCAGAGGTGAGAACAGTATTCCATGTGAGGCCTGACTTGTGCCTTGTACAGTTGGAGGCAATGGCCAGATGTGAAATACTGTCTCGCTCTACTGAGCACACCCAGCTTTTTCGAGGTCAGCTTGGCCTTTTCTTCCAGATGGCCGCGGAACTGGACGTCATACGATATGTCAACGCCAAGGATTCCGATATACGGCTTAAGATTAAGGGGAGTGTCTCCAAAGCGAGGAGATCATTTACCGTCCACCACCGTCCGATTTAATCGCATATTTCTACCATCAATTTCAGAGTGCCTCCGGAACTCAGTCGCTCACCGTACGAAGTGCGGTAGCTAAGCTACCACTCAGATGCCGATTTTCCTTTGGAGTGTGGTACTACCCCTGGCGAGCCGGCCCATTCATGCTACAGACAAATATTATGCCATTCTCGACAAAGTATTCGTCTGCAGCGTGGCTCTACCGCTATCAATTTATATTAATAATATTGTTATTACGAGAGATATATGATATAACAACCGCACCATGGTTGGAATCGACAATTTCAATCACGTGTAGTTATCAACTGAAGAGTTCGTTACATAGATAGATAGTCGCAGTGCGCCTGATAAGGGGGTATCCAAAAATAAACAGCGCTTCGTTTCTCACGGCGCGGCGCTGGTTCGGATGGGTGGGGTCGACAGGTGTGGCGCGATCTGGCGCACGGAGCTCACGACCTGTGACGTCATATGGGGCCATATACCGAATTGAATAGCACCTCTATATCAAGGTTGCGGCGAGGAAATGTTTCAGCGAAATTAAATTAATGATGAACGCTGCGGTAGGCTTTAGTTCAAACGCGATATATATATATATATATATATATATATATATATATATATATATATATATATATATATATATATATATATATATATATATATATATATATATATATATATATATATATATATATATATATATATATATATATATATATATATATATTAGATGTGTGTTACATTAGTGAAATAATAGCATGAACCACATGTTATTTACATCTTTTTAACCATTCTGCGTCATTTGACGAGACACACGGGTAACGCTGACGACATGCTGCCGCAGTTCCGATGGCGCCGTCCCTTACTAGGGTCCGATCGCAAAGTTGGAGTGGAGATGAGGTTCTCCAATTCCTTCCTACCTCAGGGGACATGGTACATGTGTTGCACCACCTCGAGGTCTACACTTTGAGCGACAAGACTACCCTTTCTCCGCGTCCCAAACCTCGTTTGTGGGGGTTGTAGGAGAGTCAGAAGAGATTCTCCTACACCGCCCTGCTCTCCGCTGCTATTTAAATCTTAAACCTAAGATAGCTAATCTAAACTAACCATTTATCTATATATTGGTGTGTCATAGATGTCCATGGTTGACGTTGATTATCTACCACCAGATGATAGGCCAAACTCCTTGCCTTATATTCCTTAAAACACGGGTGGAATTCGCAAAGCAACAATCTTATTTTTAGCGTATATTTACGTTCGGCGTGTTAAAAATCTAGAGGAACAGTTTCAGTGAGCAAGCAAACATTGTTTACATTTTCGTATTGTAAACACCAGGGGTAGTCAACTTGATTTGATGCAAGATTTTATGTTTATTAACTACACTATGAGATCATCGAATTATATGACTACTTCATATAAATATTTAACATCGTATATAGTATTTACATGAAATTTTAAGATTATTAATGAAGTCAGGCGTTACTTTGCGGAAATCCATCACTATGTGGACAGTCAAAAGTTTTACTTGTTAGAGCGTGTCGCGGATCTTAGCTAAGTAAAACTTTTGACTGTTCACATGAAATTTTAACTAAATAAACGAAACAGTATTCATGTATTTTTTTCGCATAAAATTGAATATTATTTTAAGTATATTCTTTTTTCTTTGATGTCAATAAGTTATAACTGTTGTGTCAGTTTCAAGTAAAATACAATAATTTCAAATCTCTATCTCTCTCTCTTCTCCCATCTACGTGACATTGGCGAGATCATCCGTGCTATTTTGGCACTATTGAAAGCCATTAATTCAAATGAATGAATGAATGAACAAATCTCTACAAAATATAACTAGTTAGCTTATCACTTTACCTCTTGATAAAATGGTGGCTAAAAACTTAAAAAGCCACGATACACAATACGCATTTACTTCATATTTTATTTTATTTTATTTTATTACAAAAGGTACAGTTACAGACTACAGATTAAAGAAAATATAAGATAACAAACATACAAAAGAATTTAAGGTAAATCTGAAGTCCAGTTACAACTATACACAACAATTACAATTAATATTTAACGATAACAATATGAGGGATTTATAATTTCATTCATATATATAATTAGGTAGACAAACACTAAAAGAAGAAACAAAAATTAAGATAAGTATGTAAGACCATAGAGATAAGTTTTAAAACAATTTAAACTAATATTGAAAATATCTATGTGAGCACATATACAATTATAGCTTCTACACATTCGGCTTATCGGACTATTTTGTGTGACATTATTGTTGAAGTCGGGCAAATTGAACAATTGTGGAGTGCGCATGGATGTCGTCGGCACTTTAAGGTGAATAGTTGACAGCAGTTGACCCCCTAGATTACCGTTAACGATTTTATGTAGGAAACATAAATCTGATACCCACCGCCGGTCTTTAAGACTTATCATTTTAAATTTCCGAAGAATTTACCTCCAGTCTGGAACACTTATACGCTTTAATTGAATTACATACATATATTGTAAAATACGTCACAATGAAACAATTTAATTGATAACAACATAAGATTATGAAGATGAAATAAAAACAACGTCACTGATGTAACTTGACGGGAAAATTGTTTCATTATATTAAAATTATATTTTTGTTTGCCGGTTGGTGACCCCTGGCACATGACACACTGTATTTAATATCAACTGGTTTTTATTTTTATTCTTACAAGATTTTGACCTTCAACAAGATGTCAGCTTTTATGTTTTCAAAAAATCATTAATACTAAAAAATTATTATTTCAATTTTATATTATATATGAACTATATTTCGCCATCTTAATTGTGGGTCTAGAAATGCGGAATTGTAATTAGGAATTCCTACTGTAGCGTAAAAGGAACATTGAAAGTTTTGTATCACCGATGGAAAATCATTAACCACACACTTCTTAAATCTTATGATTTTTAACGGACGTGTTTTTGTACAAAACTGTCTTTTCATTGTGCGATTTTGAAAAGTATTGCATACCTAAGTACTAACATACCAGGAGAAGATAAATACAGGGGAACATAAATTGTAGGTGAAACGAAGTTCACCAGGCCATTTTTTTATATATATTCACGCCTATCCCCCAGGAGTTGGCAGAGGCCACAGAGCTTCGTTCGCTACCAATCAGCGAAACGGCTCTTCATTAGTCGCTTTTCGCCCTCGTGAGAATCAGGACGTGACGGGTGGCGAACCACGTCGCCGTCATTTTCAACAAATTAGGTATATTATATTCGTCTTTTAGTAATCCCACGAGTCGCAAGGGAGGATAGAGGTCAACCCCAGCAGAGCTCTGCATGCTGAGGTAAGGCACCATAGTACCCGGGGTAGCCCGATCCCGGGACGGTCGGCACGCTTGCGACTAAGCTCGCACCTAGCCACGCATCCATTGGCACGGCAGACCGTGGATTGGCGAAGAGGAAGGGAAAAGTAGACAGGAAAGGGTTTTCAGACTCGTAATAATCATAATTATAAATCTTAAATATTTATTCCGATACGGGGATCGAACCCGCGATCATTGACTTCGCAGGCGGAAGGCCCCGCCACTGAGCCAATCGGTCGTCACCGGGCCATCTTGTTTAGAAATAAAAAAATTATATCAATTGTTGTTTATTTTAAATCGAGTTTTTTTCTATGTATCAGACATGTAATGTATACTGTTTAAAGGATTATTAATTTTAAAAAAAATACAGTTAATGCAGAGCGGAATATGAGTAAAATTAGTTATTATAAATGATACGTAATTCAGTGGTAGAAGAGAGGACTGTCCGAATAGCATTACACAGGCGTGGTCGACCTGATGTCGTGTGGAAGTTGACAGTGCTGTCACACCCAACTAATTCCGTCCCCACTTTCTTGATTAAATCGCGCAAAATCGCTGGCGGCCTTTGTTATCGGCTGTGAAACCATTAAGACGTCAGTAGACAAAGAGACGGTCTGTTTAGACCGGCCTTGCTCGTAATGCGCAACTATCCCGGTTACGAACTTTATTTTTGGTTTTAATGGCCCCAGGAGTTTACTACTCACGAAATTAGCCGGCCGTCGGGGTGTTGGATGTTGGATAATAGATTATTTATATACACTATCGATAGTAGATTTCAAATTAATGACAATGGATAGATTTTAGTTGTACTTTCATTAGTCATACAAAAAAACATTGATGAGAAGATTAACTCTTCCGTTTCTATTTTTAAAAGGACGTTTTTTTACAAACATACATACATTTCGTCACGCCTGTCTCCCGTAAGGGTAGGCAGAGACTACAGATCTCCATCTGCTACGATCTCGGCATACATCCCTTGCTTCCTCCACACTCATTTTTCTCCTCATGCAAGCTCGCCGGTTAAGGGTACTCTTGACCTGGCCTTTCTTAAAAACTTCAGTAATTTGGTCAAGGTATGTTTTCCGTGGTCTTCCTCTACCGACCCCTCCATCCATGTTTTTGTAATGGGATAGAAAGGCATTAATGGGATAGAAAGGCATAAATGAGATAGAAAGGCATTAATGGGATAGAAACACATTTAGAACTTTCAAAAAACAAGTCTTCACATATCTGAAGGGCCTGTGCATTTGCAATACTTATGGAGTTGGAGATGTCTGTCTATGGGGGGCGTTGATTGCAGTTCATCAGGCGATACCCTTGCTCGTCTGCCGCCCTATCCCGTAAATATAAAATATGGAATATGAAACGAATTATAATAAAAAAACACACTATTATTTTTCTGTCTTTGTTGCTTGTCTCGGATCGTTGAGTAAGAATTCTGATTTTCAACATAGTAATGGATTTCCGCAAAGCAACGCTTGACTCTATTAATAATTACATTTTAATACTGTTGCGGTCAAGCAAGCCATTACAACTTTTTAAAAATAAATCGACAAGATGTCCGTCAATGCGTGACAAGAACAGTTAATAGAAAATAGCTGCGCGCGGGAAAGAGACAGGACGATTTTTAAAAAAGACTACATATTGCTGGAACATTCTCGAATTTTGGAATGCTAGAACTTTCGATCGTTTTACCTGTATAAAGGGGCGACGGTGCGTTGAAGAGAGATTTTTTTAACAATACGAGAGAGTTTAGGAGATTTAAAGTTGAATACGAAAGAAAATAGTAAAACAGAAGAAGTGGAAGTAAAGTGAAACTATGTGTTTGATTTTATTATTCCGATCCCCGAACCCCAACTCATAACGATATGTTTTCTAAACTATGTATAATAACGTATTATATTATATTATAACTCTTGTTGATGGTCCATAAATAAATTTAAAAAAAGCAGATATGCGAGACTGTCATGTTTAACTTATATGGCAAATTGAGTCGTACCATCGTCCTTGGGCTGCTGTATGCAAATGCTACCTCCCACCTCGGATGCACCGCCCCCGGGGTCGCGTCGCTACGTGATCTGTTTTAATGTTCGAGACAGTACATTTTTAAAGGCGTGCTAGAACATTTAATTCTACATAAATGTAAAATATAGTAAGAAGTACAGCCCATATAAAGGGAGGGAGGTTAGGTAATAAATACGTAGAAAAAAAAAATGCACAGGTAGCGAATACACACACGTAAACACGCACATGCACAGACACACAATCACACACAAAAATGGACCTTTATTCTCCTTTTCTCTTTATATGCCTTTTATAATTATAATTAATATAAATTAGTTAAGATACATAGCCAAGATTGATAATTAATGTTTGGGTACCGAGATGCGGACAATAGTCCAGTTCGGAGTCCACTGGCAACTCAATCTTGTATACACGCATGTATTGGTTATTATTAGATGGGCCTATCCTGGAGGAAAGTAAAGCGTACGGCCTCTGACAGGTCGAGATGGAGAAACGTCGTGTCTGCCCTATGCCCCACAAGGGGGACTTAGGACTTAGAGCGAGAGAGACTGTTTATTATAAATAAAATATATGATGATGATAAAATAAAAAATGAAGACAAAAGATCGAGTTTTTTTAGTATCAATTATTGACGGCCTTTGTGAAATGTGTAAATTTTATTGTGAAGATTTATATTCGGTTATTCTGCTGAAGGTAGCTGGTTCCACGGAGTAGTTGTGCGTGAAAAAGTAGAGATGTGAACTAAAAGCAACTCAATTTACTCGAATTAAGATTTAGTTTGGTCGCTGTATTCTTTTTTAAAAGAATATAACGATTTAATTGCATGCGTTGTAATAATACCATACAATTAATAATATTTTTACAGTAAAATAATAAATTAAATAATTAAAAAGGTTAAAAATAGCTTTTTGCACTTACTTTACTATTTTTTCTTCTCCTGTGTGTTCTTATAGCATGGGGTTTTTTCACCACCGACATATGTTCCACTGTATGGCACGGACCTACTCATTTCTGTACGAATGGTCATTAACTACTTATACCCACCCATACCCACTATTTATGTCTAAGGTGTATTTAACAGAAAACGTGGGGTGAACATACAAATGACGTGGAAAAACACTTAACCTCGGAATAAATACCTTTAAGTTCGAAAAATATTAATCCCGATGCGGCAATTGAAGGTGGGACATTTCATCTAAAAGCGAAATCAAAGCTAGCAATTAATAGGTATAGTACAGGTGTCCCAGAACTCAACGTCAAGCCGAAACGGGGTGACAGGATTGATTGTAACCATCATGAGAAAAATCAGAAAAAAAATTATCTGAAGATTTTAAAATTAAGAACCTACCAAGAGCTTGTACGAATAAAAACATTTTAACTGAGTAAAATGGGTTAGCAAAAATCGGGTTACTTGAGGTTTTTAATTTTTTACTCGTTTTTATTTAGTATGAAACTAACAAGTATTGTACCATTTTACAATCCTGATTAAATGCGCCAACTTTTGATGGCACTTGCCAAGACACTCTAGTACTTTTTTTTAAAGGAGGGCCTTTCAAAGTCGACGAATTTTGAAAATTTTAAATTCATAGTTTAACAAATAGTCTTAATTCCAGGAAACTTGTGGCAATTGTCTCATTATTTTTTTACTGTGATTCTAGAAATGTTATTTAGGGTTACGGTTTCAAAAATGAACAAAAATAATAAAAATTAACCACAGTAACCGAAAAATGGTTACAGTTTGACCAAATTTCTAGGTTTTTCTTAAATGCCCATAATTTTCAAACTGCATGGGATAGATTTCTTTTCTGATTTTTCTCATGATGGTTACAATCAATCCTGTCGCCCCATTTCGGCTTGACGTTGAGTTCTGGGACACAGTATACTTATTATGACAGAGACATGTCTGATCATCATTGAAATTGATTTTCAAATATAATTAATAAATGTTTAATTTTAATGCTATATAAAGCTGCATTACCACTTGAAACTGACATGTTTTTTGGAAAACTGTAAGAGATGGAGGGTAACTGTAAGAGTTAAGCTCTAGGGAAATGTTCGGATAGAGCTCGAGGCAGAGGAATTATATCCAAACATTGAAAAATCTGAAACTGGTAAAAAGTTTCTCAACGGCCCCCGGAACCATTATACTAACCGGGGTCGCTTTCGAATAAAAAATGATCACAAGTGCGAACACATGGGAGAAACAAAAATCCAAAATGGCGGAAAACAAGATGGCCTGTATACAAAGCTAAAATCATCATTTATGGGCCGATTTTACTGAAATTTGGCAGGAGCCCGAAACTGCCGCTGTATGGCCCCGAAAAGCTAGTTAAATATTATAAGATCGCATGATATCTTTAACTAATCAGTTTTGTCTTCATTTTCATTTATATATTAAATAAAATAATTTTTAATAACACACAATTCAATTGTGTTATGTTGTTTGAATTATTACATCAGTTTGCTAGATCTCAGGACTTGTATCTTAGGAGATCTTATACGATTAAACAGTAGAATATATTAATAAACTTAAGCCCTCCATATTTCTTGCCAAGTATGGTCAAACTAATGTACCAAACTGGAGTTCCAGCTAGAGGCTGTGTGTTAAAGTATTTCGATTTAGGGACAATGGCCAAACTTTGGAGTTGCCGACCAAACTTTTCGATCGTACATTTTGTTCAGCGATTAAATAAGTACTGGGAGTTTATATAAGTATATGGCATTTTAAAGATTTCTACAAAATAATTTTTTTTGTACATAGATACATACATACATATCGTCACGATTGTCTCCCGTAGGGGTAGGCAGAGGCCACAGATCTCCATCTGCTACAATCTCGGCATACATCCCTTGCTTCCTCTACACTCATTATTCTCCTCATGCAAGCTCGCCGGTTAAGGGTACAATTTTTTGTGAACGTTAAAATAAAGATAGAATTTTTTTTATGGGATAGGAAGGCAAACGAACAGGCGTGTTCCCTTATTATATATTCCGTCCATTGCCATTTTAATGACTTACATACTTTTATTGCGTTTTTAAATATGGTTAGACTTTTTATGATATGCACATATATACTTGTGAATGCCACTAGTTCTTTTTAACAGCCCATATATGTCCCACTGCTGAGCACGGTCCTCTCCGTTTCTGGTGGAACGGACGTTAACCCACCACGTCAACCAATCACGAAATGCGGATTGGCGGGTTTACCAGACTCGGAATAAATATTTGTAATCCTTTCATATATTTATTCTGATGTGGAGGTCGAACCCGCGATCGTCGACTCGGCGTTCGGAGGATCCCGTCACTGAGCCAATTGGTCGTCACTAGTTTAGCTAATTCAAAATTATACATACATTAAATTATAGTAAATACACAACTGATTTAATACATACTTACATACATACATACATACACACACACACATTTATATATGTATATGTATATGTATATGTATATGTATATGTATATGTATATGTATATGTATATATATATATATATATATATATATATATATATATATATATATATATATACATATATTACCTTTTACTGCCAGTTAAGTCTTAACTCTAAGAAACATCAACAAATGTTCCCACCGTGAAAATTGTTTACATTTCCCTTTGTTACCTTGTAAATATTTAAACAGGACGCGTTATATATCTATGTGAATAATTTAGAAAAAATGTCTACACAATACGAACTAACAAACAAATTCTAACATGATATGTATGAATCGTAAAGTTTGAACGGAGGGCGGAAGCCGGCGTGCGCCTCCCTCGCGGTCGTAGCTTGCACTGCGAGGGAAAACGACTGAAGCTTTCACGGCGCCCGCCTCTAGAGCTTTTGTTCAGGGTCCTCCGGGCTCGCTTATTCACTTAATTTAAACATGCGCTACACTTTGTTTCTGAAACTTGTTTGGTAAATTAGTATTGTTTTCTAGAAACAACATACTCGGACATTTCATGTTTGTCGTCGAGTTCAGACTAGGAATGTTAGTTTTGATGTTTAAATACAGTTCATATGGCTGACGTAGTTCCTGGCTTAAGTAGATACAATCTCTCTGAGTCGTAAATAAGGTGGGGCATAGGGCAGACATGACGCTTCTTCATCTCGATCTGTTGGAGGCCACACTTCACTTCACTCCAGGATAGGCCCATCTTCTGCGTTTTGGCCGCCGCAATACGCCGCTAATTTTGTTTTTATTTTCCCCTGCGGATTCCATTCGAGGGCTAGTCTGATAGTTTTTTTATGGGATTGGGAGGCAAACGAGCAGGCGTGTCACCTGATGGAAAGCAATCAACGCCGCCCATAGACATCCGCAGTGCCATAGGCAATGCAGAAGCGTTGTCGGACATTAAGGAAATTGTCATTATGTGAGGGGCTGGAGGCCTAACCCGCTCGGGTAAGGCCTCCGGAACTCAATAGCTTACTGGACGAAGCGAGGTAGTAAGCTACCACAGAGACGCCGATTTTCTTTATAGGGAAAATCTTCTCTTTCTTTATTCTTTATATGGAAAGGACAAAGGAGCACGCTTGCTCCTTTGTCTTTTTCCTACAAAGTAGTCGTTTATTAAGTTCAAAGACCTTGCTGCTTATATTTTGCTTAAATCCAGAACTCATCATGGCATCTCATGAAAAATTTAAATAAATTAATATTGAAAGGCAAATGAAATGGACCGGAAGCCTCTGAATCTTACATTTAAGGAAAATTCGGAACTACGAGCATATCGTAAAAGGTTTCGCGTTTACATTTTATGAAGAAATTAAAAGGTGGAGCTATTCAATCTAAAAAAATAATTATATCTTTGTTTTCAGAATTTTACACATCTTACAGGACTCTAGCTCCCACATTTTGTTATCCTGTGTTGTGGGAAACTAGACTCTTCGTGTACAAAGTACGTTGTATGATTTGTGACACACAACCTCAAGATATGGTGGCGAAATTATAAACTGCAACTCAGCAAAGTCATAGAACCATACCATACTTATGATACAATCATACAACCATACTTATGATAAGCACGTGTTCAAATTTACTCCATCGACTTTACTTGCCTTTTCATCGCACTCCACGCGACCCCCAGTGGCTCCCCAGTTGACATATTGATATATTATTGACAGTGCTCAAAATTCTGATATTACTCTTACATTATATTTTTGATACATCGAGCCGGATTGTCCTTCGAGCCGGATCATCCTTCGAAGCCGGCCTTATTTATTAGTACAATGTAAAAACACAAATGTCAAAAATGTTAAAACAAAAAAAAAAAGATTAAAAAACACAATCCTCTCTCTCTCTGAGTCACAATCTCTAAGATAGTAGTGAAACTACTACATTGTGAACTCCCAGTTATACGTGAAAATTTATTTTATCCCGATAGATATGTTCATTTTAGTTGCATAGTTTATACCTGCATAATACAGATAGACAAACGGATATTTCTGGGAGTTCCACACGATCGTAACTGGTGGTGAGTTTTGATCCGGGTAGATCAGCTTTAACTCGAGATATTATGCTCGAAATATATTTTGTTTCACTTCAAAGACTTAGAATTAGTCACTAAAGAGTACTTCGCTAAATAATTAGAATTTGCCAACGGGTAAGTGTTAAATTCCGTCCAGAGTTAACAATACTGAAGTTTATTTAATAACTTCTTAGATAATTTACATTTCAAGGAGGTATTGTAAAATAAATTTATTAAAACAATAACATTTCTATTGTTTCAAGTTTTCAACTTGTTGGAATTGGATTCAAAAGTTTTATAAACGAAACAGCCAGTTCATAATGATTAATTTATCTAATACTAACAAATTATTTAGAATAGGAAATAATATGAGAATTCCTAAAGCATTAGTTCGCTCAGAACTATTCATAGAAAACTATATGTACCTATGTGTGATTATAACATTTACAAATATTTTAATAACACTCCGTTTTTTCAATGTAATTTGAATTTTGTATATTAATATCAAATATCAATACTAGCTCGCGGCAGTCCACTGCTGGTATGATATCGGATCTCATTGATAGAGTCCGATCTTCGTCTACACGCATCCAGCCCTGCAACCCGCTAGTATATAAACTATAATCTTGTATAAAAACTAAGACATTTGTTGAAAAAAATTTTTTTGGCTCGGACAAAATTTGAATCTTTGCTCTTCGCAAAACCGCCAGGAATATCTAAACCATTATATTTTAACATCATTTTTTATATTTTTACATTATTCACAACTCATATATGTCCCACTCCTGGGAACGGACCGCCCTATTTATGGAAGAATGGACATAAACCTTCCACGTTTTTCCAGTGTAGATCGGCGGGGAAACCAGACTCAGAAGAAATATCTATACGATTTACATATATTGATTCCGATATGGGAATCAAATCCGCGACTATTGACTTCGTAAGAGACAACCCCAATGTCGAGCCAATTTGTATATAAAGCAAAACAAAAAAAGTGGTAAAATTATTCGAATGTTCGAAGTTCGAATAAGTGTAGAAATGAAAATGGTAAAAAAAAATTGTTCAATTTTTCGTCTTTAGAATGAATGAGCTTCTTCAGATCGAATATGACACTATTATTAAAATTATATAATCTTTAATAAACATATTTATCGACGACGATGTTAGCCAATTCGGCTACACGACAAATATTTATTTAAGTGATTTAACTACGTGTACAAGTAAAGCATGCACTCTCCCCTCCGAAATCTCTTTAATTGGAAGAGTATTCAGACGCATTATTTCTTTTGACAGTTGTCTTTTATCCATCCTCTCTATGTGCCCAAACCATTTAAGCATCCCTTTCACAACTTTTGTCACGACACCTGCTTTAACTCCACATCGCTCTCTTATATCTCCATTTCTTATTCTCTCATTCAAAGTCCACACATACTTTTTGATGTTCTTATTTCCACTGAATTCAGTCTGCTTTCATGACTCTTCTTCACTACCGTACATCAGAGTCGGAATAAGTCGTAATAAGTCGAATTTATAAACGAAAAAATATTATAGTGAAAAATATTTTTAAAATTATGTTACTTGTTCTATTTATACGTGCGACATTTTGTAAAGTGCATTTTTGATTTAAAAGTGAAATTCATTTGGGCCTGCTTTCTACATGTTTTTATAAAATCAATGTTATGTAAATATTGATGTATCGATAAAAAATCGATATCACAATGCGATATATTACTTCGTAAAAGCATCGATTTTTTATTTTCAATACCCATCACTAGTTTCCCTGCGGAACCCCAGTTGCAGATAAAAATAGAAGCTACTAATATATTTATAAAAACATCTATACAATAGAACATTTACATATGCCTGTTCACACTGTATTTGTCTAGGTATCTATACATTAAAATGATACATACATACATATATATGTTTGTATATCACAATTTGGATAAATATTTACCTAAAATGTTTCAACACAATGTTTCAACACTAAGAGAACAATAAGAAATATTTGCTATATACTGAGCTTGTATATTTTGTTTGTACCATAGACACACGATTTGTGTCCTTGTACAATTTTTATGACATTGTCTATAAGCGAAGAGCTTTTGTTTATATAAGGGCGATATCACACTATATTATAGTAGCGACTGTAATACATTATTGTGTGACCAACACGTTTTTTATACGTGTGAAATTGAAGATTCATGTGTATCAAAAAATCTATTGAAATATAATAATGTGTGACAGGTGGCGAATCACGTAGCCGTCATTTTTAACGAATTAAGTATATTAAGATTCGTCATAGTGAATCCCACTTTTTGTAATTTTGGATTTTCGAAATAAAAGTTGAATTGTGTTGCTTTGAAAAGAGTGGACTCATCTAAAAGTATGATACATCACGATGTTTTATGAAACTTAAAACAATCTATCTTACCTGAAAAAAAAAATAACATTTGAAGGTATTATATTGATCCTTTTACAAATAAACATTGAATTTTATCTAATTTCCATATAATATAACCTTCCGTTATTGGGCCGGCATGAGCTTTTGCGGGGCTGTATCCAAAAATTTTGCGGGACCTAAATACACATTCAACTCCTATACGTAAATTTTACGACGAGGAGTTATTTATTTACATATGCTGTTACCTACTTAGTATAAGATGAATATTAAATAATAATACAATTAAAAACAGTGTGTCAACTATCGTATAGGTAGACTAATAACTCGTGAGCGCTGAAACTGTAGTATTAACATTTCTGAAAAAGTTAGCAATGAGTTACATTCGAGGCAGTCGTTTATTCACGGCGTGTTTGTGACTGCTTTACTTACTCGCCGTGAGTTTAAAAAAAATTGTTATAGTCCGGTGAAATTTGCGTTTAAATCAAGTTTGTATTTAATGAAGTTTAATTTTATGAGTGTAGCAAAAATGTTTTTTAACTCATGTAGACCGCGGAGCTATATATCTATCTATCACCAAATGTTATTTCTTATACATAAAGTTATTATTGTAGTAGTAGTATAATAGTGTATTACTTACAATAAACGTAATGTGGACAGTCAAAAGTTTTACTTAGCTAATATCCGCGACAGTCAAACAATAACAGAAAATTAATTATGTGTGTTTTCCCGCTGGATGAAGTAGATTTATTTGAACTCAAAGCAAAAACTTACCGAAAAACAGCCAGCAACTCTCCACCCAACAACCACTATACACAACACCAAACACACACTACCACTTTTCCATCTTGTAAACGACACGTGTTTCGCCCCAATATGAGGCATCTTCAGGTATAGTACTAGGACTCTACGGAAGACAACCGAAAACACATTTCTCGCGCATTCCATAATAAAACGTAATGATTAAGTTAAAATATTTATAATATGTCATGAAATACGTATTTCTTAGCATATATGTATATAATTAAAATGCGAACAGATAAGGCTTTACAAAGGGCTGCTTTTTATAAGGAGCTTTGTAAAGCCTTATCTGTTCTCTAAAACAAAATCTCCCAGAACAGACTTTAAAAATCATATAAATCGCGAGCTATGTAGTCCCGCCCTTATAAAATAATGGCTTTATAAAAATAACGCGATGACTGCAAGGGCTGAATAAATTATTTGAAGGAAAGTAATAAAAAGTGCTCGGAATTTATGCGAACAGGCAGTATTACAGTGTAAATAATGAGAAATTAAATATTTCAGAACGCAATAATTGACTCAGTGGCAGCGCTACCGTTTGCGGAGTTAACGGTCGCAGGTTCGATCCCCGCAACGAGATAGATACATAAACGGTTTAAAGATTTTTTCCGAGCGTGGTAGGTAATGTCCATTCCTCCAGAAATACTGGGCTCGTGCCCAACAATGGCACGTATGTGGGCTGTGAAAAAATATAAAAAAAATATTGTGGTTCTCGGAAAAAACTTGCAAGATCCTCATATAAGTAAATAGCGGACACTCAAGTTGATACATTTATATATATATATATATATATATATATATATATATATATATATATATATATATATATATATATATATATATATATATATATATATATATATATATATATATATATATATATATATATATAGTGTGTGTGTATGTAATTCAATTAAAGGGTATAAGTGATATGAAATAAATGCGTATTGTGTATCGTGGCTTTTTAAGTTTTTAGCCACCATTTTATAAAGGTAAAGTGATAAGCTAACTAGTTATATTTTGTAGAGATTTGTTCATTCATTCATTCATTCATTTGAATTAATGGCTTTCAATAGTGCCAAAATAGCACGGATGATCTCGCCAATGTCACGTAGATGAGAGAAGAGAGAGAGATAGAGATTTGAAATTATTGTATTTTACTTGAAACTGACACAACAATTATAACTTATTGACATCAAGGAAAAAAGAATATACTGAAAATAATATTCAATTTTATGCGAAAAAAATACATGAATACTGTTTCGTTTATTTAGTTAAAATTTCATGTGAACAGTCAAAAGTTTTACTTAGCTAAGATCCGCGACACGCTCTAACAAATAAAACTTTTGACTGTCCACATAGTGATGGATTTCCGCAAAGTAACGCCTGACTCCATTAATAATCTTAAAATTTCATGTAAATACTATATACGATGTTAAATATTTATAAGAAGTAGTCATATAATTCGATTTTTAAATGTTTTTTCCGAGTCTGGTAACCCCCCCAATCCACATTTTCCTTTCCTGCATATATATATATAAATATATATATATATATATATATATATATATATATATATATATATATATATATATATATATATATATATATATGTGTGTGTGTGTATGTAATTCAATTAAAGGGTATAAGTGATATGAAATAAATGCGTATTGTGTATCGTGGCTTTTTAAGTTTTTAGCCACCATTTTATAAAGGTAAAGTGATAAGCTAACTAGTTATATTTTGTAGAGATTTGTTCATTCATTCATTCATTCATTTGAATTAATGGCTTTCAATAGTGCCAAAATAGCACGGATGATCTCGCCAATGTCACGTAGATGAGAGAAGAGAGAGAGATAGAGATTTGAAATTATTGTATTTTACTTGAAACTGACACAACAATTATAACTTATTGACATCAAGGAAAAAAGAATATACTGAAAATAATATTCAATTTTATGCGAAAAAAATACATGAATACTGTTTCGTTTATTTAGTTAAAATTTCATGTGAACAGTCAAAAGTTTTACTTAGCTAAGATCCGCGACACGCTCTAACAAATAAAACTTTTGACTGTCCACATAGTGATGGATTTCCGCAAAGTAACGCCTGACTCCATTAATAATCTTAAAATTTCATGTAAATACTATATACGATGTTAAATATTTATAAGAAGTAGTCATATAATTCGATTTTTAAATGTTTTTTCCGAGTCTGGTAACCCCCCCAATCCACATTTTCCTTTCCTGCATATATATATATATATATATATATATATATATATATATATATATATATATATATATTTTTTTTTTTTTTTTTTAAAATATATTTTTCTTTTTTATTAAAGAGCATTTGTTAAATGAACATGTCACCCTTATACGAAATAATCAAGAGTGTGTACAAATTCTATTTATGTCTATATTATATATTTGGCAAGTACCAACGTGGTCAGATCGCGGAGCACAATGACAACACACACACACACACATACATACATATATACTACACTACTCATACTCATATACACACACATACAATACAATAAAATTAAAAACAAATCATGTAATAAATTCACCGCAACCAAAAGATAAAGTCTCTGTTTGCATAGTTATAATAAGATTTTTATATTTTGTTTTAAACATATTTCTAGTATGCAAGTAACGAAGAGGTGGTGGCAAGTTATTCCAACACTTAGTTGCGGTGTATTTAACGCTACCACGAAATCAGCCGAGCAATGAATAGAGGTATTGGCAATTGAAGTTTAAGAACTCACTCAGCCATTTATAAAAGCTTAGTTTAGCACAGAAGATTGTCTTCAAAGAACTGATGCCATTTTAGCGCCCACAATAAAAATGTCAGCCCACCTTGGGCGACAATCGCAGCGGCCTCGGTATTTACTGACATTTGTGCAAAAATGGAAAAATTCACGATTCAGTGAGCTGGACTCGTTTGAACGTTTAATGGGAACATCACGAGGGACGAGGAGCGGTGGTGTTGCCTACAATATTATCAAAAAATTGTTATGATTTTAACTAATAGTTTTATTTATTTATTTTATTTATGACAATTTACAGGTGAAGTTGGATGGAGCATAGTTTCTTTGTAGACACTCAGAACTTTTACTTGGCTAAGATCCGCGACAAGCAAACAAAAACAGAAAAATAATAATGTGTATTTTCTACGAGTCTTCTAGGCTAGCAACGCGTCTGTGACGCTTTTGGCGTTGTGGATCTCTGTGGGCGGCGGTGATTACTTATCACCAGGTGATCTGCATATTCGTTTGCCTGCTCTACTATAAAAATATTCGGGGCTTCCCCGGAGGCTACGCCAATTACGCAACGAAAATATTTAGAATTTAGAAAAATTAGAATAGAATAGAATAGAAAAAACTTTATTTATGATATTTTTTTACAATAGCTAAATTTTAGTGAATATATATATATATATATATATATATATATATATATATATATATATATATATATATATATATATATATATATATATATATATATATATATATATATTCACTATCGTATATCACGTCTATCCCCCGCAGGGGTTGGTAGAGACCACAGAGCTCCATCCGCTGCCATTCATCGCAGCGAGACGGCTCGTCATTGGTCGCTTTTCGCCCTCGTGAGTATCAGGACGTGACGGGTGGCGAACCACGTCGCCGTCATTTTCCACAAATTAGGTATATTAAATTCGTCTGAGTGAATCCCACGAGCCGCAAGGGAGGATGGAGGTCAGCCCCAGCAGAGCCCTGCATGCTGAGGTAAGGCACCATAGTACCCGGGGGAGTCCGATCCCGGGACGATCGGCACGCTTACGACTAGGCTCGCCCTTAGCCACGCATCCATTGGCAAGGCAGACCGTGGATTGGCGGAGAGGAAAGGAAGGACAGAGAAGAAAGGAAGGGGCAGGAAAGGAAATGCGGAACTCGGAATAAACATTTATAAATCCATATAAATATTTATTCCGATGCGGGAATCGAACCCGCGACCATTGACTCCGCGGGCGGAGGGCCCCGCCACTGAGCCAATCGGTCGTCTAATATTTAGACGACCGATTGGCTCGGCGAACCAAAATTTAGACCTTAACAATATTATAATATATAAATAAACAAACCAAAAAGAAAACAATTTTAATGTAACAAGTGTTATAAAAAGGTTCTTGGTCAGCATATGCTAGGCTGGCGCTGTGTTTCAGCTGCAACCGCATTAATTTCTTTCGATACTCTTCCCAATGTGACTTCAGCTCAAACATTAATAATTTTATAAATGAAAATTTATGGAATATCCAGTTATGAAGGTTACAAGCCGTTGATTGAGCATCATTTACGAATACGGCAGGCAGCGGAAGTGTGGTGAGCCGGTTAGCTACCGCACAGGAAATAGGGTTCGGCCCACGCCTACTTCCGGTAGCGCCTTAAAAAGTGTTAGGCGGGCGGGGAATAGATTTGTTTTGTAGCTTCATTTAACATATTCACTGGCTAGAAATATTTGTTACGATAGCCAAGTAACTAAAGATTTAGGGCACTACTGGAAGGAGGCTTTTCCTCATTTGTTAACGAGAGTGAAAGCCTCCTTCCGTAGTACGCTCATCCACCACGGACGCCCGATCCCACGCGAATGCTAACAGTTATATATATTTTGAAAAAGTCGGGAGTCAATTACGGATTTACATTTTATTGATTATGATTGTAAATGATTCATTTATTTATTATAATAGTGAATCTCTCATCTATAATACTCCATTTCAAATTGTTCTTCCACACAGTTAATGCAGAGTTAAGTTTAATGCAGATTGCAAGATCAAATCTTTCCTAAAATTGTGAATGAATATTTTAGAGACCCAATTAAGAGAAATTGCTAATTTTTTTAACACTAATAATAGGTTTGGGAAGCCACGCTGCAAACGAATACTTTATCAAAAATCGCATATTATTTGTCTGTAGTACGAATGGGCCGGCTTGCCCGGGGAAGTACCATACTCCCGAAAACTCTCAGAAAACAGGCGTCTGAGTAGTAGCTTAACTACCGCGCTTCATCAGGTGAGTGGTTGGGTTCCAAAGGTCCAAATGACACTTTCCTTAAAAGCCGGCAACGCTTCCGCATTGCTTATGGCACTGCGGATGTCTATGAGCGGCGTTGGTTGCTTTCCATCAGGTAACACGCCTGCTCGTTTGTCTTCCTATGCCATAAAAAAATACTGTTTATGTAAGTTTATATATTCATATATTCACGCCTATCCCCCGCAGGGGTTGGCAGAGACCACGAGCTCCATCCGCTGCCATTCATCGCAGCGAAACGGCTCGTCATTGGTCGCTTTTCGCCCTCGTGAGAATCAGGACGTGACGGGTGGCGAACCACGTCGCCGTCATTTTCGACAAATTAGGTATATTAAATTCGTTTTTAGTGAATCCCACGAGCCGCAAGGGAGGATGGAGGTCAGCCCCAACAGAGCCCTGCATGCTGAGGTAAGGCACCATAGTCCCCGGGGGAGCCCGACCCCGGGACGATCGGCACGCTTACGACTAGGTTTATGTAAGGACAAAATGAAAAGCAGTGAACAATTTGAAACTCAAATTATCCCCGCGGTTTTGTAAAGACGCTCTCGAAAAGAGCTTATTCTATCATTAAATTAATAATGAGAGAATGTAATGAACAACAATAACAAAACACTCGCATTTTCTCTACTTCGTATTATTAAACAAAATAGACATTACTGAATATTTTTTTCAGAAAATTAAATATGAGCATTCGACAGATCAATTGTTTCCATTGTTACTTGAACCGTTGTTATGGTTTAAAAATATATTTCTCAAAATAAAATGTTATTCATTTCTTAGAGTAATTAATACAAGGAAAAACAAATCCTTGTATTAGTCTAAAAAATGAGGACAGTCAAAAGTTTTACTTAGCTAAGATCCGCGACAAGCAAAACAATAACAGAAAATTAATAATGTGCGTTTTTCTGCTGGATGAAGTGGATTTATTTGGAACTTAGACCAAAAACTTACCGAATATCGGCCATCAATTCTCCACCCACCAACCATTATACACAACAACAAACACACATTACCACTTTTCCGCCTTGTAAACGACACGTGTTTCTCCCCAACACAAGGCATCTTCAGGTATAGTAGACTCTACGGAAGACAACCGAAAAGTCTACTTTTTTGGTTACGGTTGTCTTCCGTAGAGTTCATCGCGGAACTTGGCTAAGTAAAACGTTTTGACTGTCCACATAGTGATGGATTTCCGCAAAGTAATGCCTGACTTCATTAATAATCTAAAAAATTAATTACATTTTATTTAGAGACATATTTTTAAACCATAACAAAGGTTCAAGTAACAATGGAAACAATTTATCTGTCGAATGCTCATATTTAATTTGATCTTCTATAAATAAATCACAATCCATTACGTTGCCGGGAAATGGAACGCGAAGATATTTAGTTTGACGGAGTTAGTTTTCTTTGTCTCTCTTTTTCTATTAGCCGAATAAATAAACACAAAGTGAACTTATAACAAAGAACATACGTCTCTGTCATTACAATTACAATACAATAATAATTCGAATAAAAAATGAATATTTGCAGTAGCGAACTAAGCCCATCAGAGGCTCGGGGCGGCAATGTTGAATGAGGCCTCCAGTTCTTTTTTTTTGTATTAGAGCAGGCAAACAGTATCAGAGTATCAATATAGATGTAACAGTCTACTCAGACTGATAAGGACTTTACACAAAGTCGAAGGATATTGCCGTGAAGTGGTAGAGCCACGCTGCAGACGAATACTTTGTCAAGAATGGCCGGAAGAAGGGCCGGCTCGCCCAGGAAGTACTACACTCCCGCAGGAAACCGGTGTGTGAGTGGTAGCTTAGCTACCGCGCTTTGTCCGGTGAGCGGTTGAATCCCGAAGGCCTAACCCCCCTCCCCCTCCTATAATGATACTTTCCTTAAAGGCCGGCTACGCTTCTGCCTATGGCACTGCGGATGTCTATGGGTGGGGTTGATTGCTTTCCATCAGGTGACATGCCTGGTCGTTTGCTTTCCTATACCATTTGGAGGCCCTCCAGAGATCAGAGGCCCAGGTGCATCGCCCCTTCCTTTTGGTGCATGACTGCATATTACTAATGCACAATCTACCCGCGTTCTGACCAACGCGTATAACATTTTCTTACTGACAATTTTTTATAAAATCATAACTTAAGAAGCGATTTTTGAAAGCAAAGAGCTAAGTTAGCTCAAAGTATTACGCTGGCTGACTTCCAAACCGGTAATGCTGAGTTTTTCTTAACGAAACTTTAGTTTTATTAAAAAACTACCAGACCGAGTTAAATTTCGTATCGAATACTTAATAAGTTGTAAAATTCAAGCCACAGTAATAGGTTTAGTTTTTTTTTTTTTGCAGCCCAGCTCAAAAGTACCTTCAACCGGCAAGGTTATAAATAGAGTGATGAGTGTGGATGAAGCAAAGAAAGTGTGCCGAGATCGTAGCAGATGGAAATCTGTGGCCTCTGCCTACCCCTACGGGAATCAAGCGTGACGTATGTATTAATGGAGTCAGGCGTTACTTTGCGGAAATCCATCACTATATGAACAGTCAAAAGTTTTACTTAGCTAAGATCCGCGACAAGCAAAACAATAACAGAAAATTAATAATGTGTGTTTTTCCGAAAAGTGAATTGAATGAAACCGAAAAGTTCGATTGTCTTCCATAGAGTCTACTATATCTGAAGATGCCTCGTGTTGGGGCGAAACACGTGTCGTTTACAAGATGGAAAAGTGCTAATGTGTGTTTGTTGTTGTGTATAGTGGTTGGTGGGTGGAGAGTTGATGGCCGATTTTTCGGTAAGTTTTTGGTTTAAGTTCCAAATAAATCTACTTAACCCAATGGAAAAACACACATTATTAATTTTCTGTTATTGTTTTGCTTGTCGCGGATCTTAGCTAAGTAAAACTTTTGACTGTCCATATAGTGACGTAGATATGTAGATATGTATGCATATATGTACATAGTATTATATGTTTCACTATTGGGCACAGATCTCCCTATTTCTCGGAGTTACGGACATAAACCCATCACGCTTGTCCAATGCCGATTCGCGGGGTTACCAGACCCGGAATAAACTTCCGTAGGCTATACATACATTTTTCTTGATGTGGGGATTGAGCCCGCGACCATTTATTCCGTAGGCGGCAGCTACATTATTGAAACAGTTGGATTAGTTAGGCTATATTAAAAAATAATATATCAAACTATAATCCTATAGTACCTACGCATTTGTCGCCTATACAATAATACATATATTTATTGACCAGAGTTTATATGACGTAAATATTAAGAATTATAGTTCAGGCGTTATTAATTATGTTCGTATTATGTATTACTCTTTCCACGACTGTAGTGGTACAGCCACGCTGCAGACGAAGAATTTGTGTAGGATGGCATATTATTTGTCTGTAGCTTGAATGGGCCGGTTCGCCCGGGGAAGTACCACACTCCCGTAGTAAACCGGCGTCTGAGGGGTAGCTTAAGTACCGCGCTTCGTCCGGTGAGCAGTTGAGTTCCGGAGGCCCAACCCCTCTCCCCTCCCATAATAACATTTTCCTCAAAGGCCGGCAACGCTTCTGCACTGCAGATGTCTATGAGCAGCGTTGATTACTTTTCATTAGGTTTATCAGGCCTGCTCGCCACCCCATCCCGTAAAAAAAATTGTGCTAAATATTAACCCTCATCTTATAGAAGAGATGGACAGACGAGCAAGCTGACAATAAGGAATCTCTAGTGGACTTGGAGACATTATGCAGCAATTACTACTGATGCTTGCCTGCTGTGAAGGATATGGTATGACGGGAGAAAAATAAAGACCAATAAGAGGAGAAGGAGTTTAGGGAGGTCTCTAAGCCACAATGCTTAATAGAATCATGGACTTAGACCGTGATTTAATACAAAATGTGGTACTTCCCCGGGTTAGTTAATGAGTGATTTCAGTTATCTAGGGGAATATTTAGTATCTAATCTATTTTAACATATTGTTAATCTTATCTTAATTACTTTATTGATTAGTCTATTGCAATATATGTCTGTATGATAATGCAAGACGAAGATTGGGATAGGTGAAGCATCGTGGAAATTTCTGTGTCAGGCAGTGGGCTTCCACAGGCCGATTATGATAATGATGTGTTGGATTTTTTTTTAATTAATGGAATGATACATGAAAATGATACACCCGGACCCATTAAACCTTATTGGTTTTTGCTGGCCCAGATTCCATCAAACGTTTAATGGGCCGACTCACCCGGGGAAGTATCATACTCCCACAGAAAACCGGCGTCTGAGTGATAGCTTAGCAAACGCGCTTCGTCCGGTGAGGGGCTGGGATTCGGAGGCCCAATTCCCCTTCCCCTCCTCCTCTCCCTCCTCTTCCTCCCCCTACAATGACATTTTCCTTAAAGGCCGGCAACGTTTTTGCACTGCCTATGGCACTGCGGAAGTCTATAGGCGGCGTTGATTGCTTTCCATCAGATGACACGCTTGCTCGTTTGCCTTCCTATCCCATAAAAAAAAGGATTTTATTGCTCATACATCGTGACACAATTTTATGAATAAAGTTATAAGAGTTTCGAGTGGCATTTTACACATAACTGTTAATAGAACGTAAGTATTATATAAATACATCACTATGGCAAAATCGATTGTAAAAGCGATACTAATTGACATCACTATTAAATAAATGATGCGATTCCAACCCGATCACACGTGGTCTAAAATCGATTTCTTTAAAGTAGAGTGTTTGTGTACAACTAACAACGCAAGCACGCTAACCGCTCATAAATGGGATTCACGAATTTAGATCGTCTCTCCAAGGCATAAAGATTTATATCGCATGGAATGTGTCTACAGAAACTATTCAATGTATGGTCGGTGTACTGTTGACCTTGGGATGGTAATTTAATTGGTTTCCTTCGTGACTGCTGAGTGGTCGTGGTTTGATAGTAAAGCGGATACCGTACTTTAATTGTTACATTAAAATAGATACACGTGTATTAAAGCAAATCTATTTTCAGCAAAAATATAATCACCTGCGATTCAGTGGCTAACATGGCCAAAGTGGGTTTTTGGACTCGAATTGTTTGTATCCTATTTTACTATACACATCGGATGTAAGCATGCATTTACTGATTACTCGACCTATAACGTTATTCTGCCACTGAATACCCTATATGATTGACATTCACAAACAATATCCTCCGGGGATTCCCGAAAACGATTAAAACTTTCTTACAATAAATTTTAGTTACGTTTAAATACCGGTTATTGGAGTACATAAAGAAGTAAGATACTTTAACCACCGAGACGAGCGCTTGTATGCTAATAACATAAATAAGGGCGAGGCTTCACGGCCTACACATATAATCCCCGTTTTCATGTAAAACGTGACAATGCGACGGACTCGCGTGTGTGTCACCGTTTATCTGTTGACCCAGTGAGGTCGCGGCTTAAATAATGTCATTTATAAAGCATACAAGTAATTAATTACAACAGAGCTCGTTATGAAGGCTTGCGTGGGCGCGTCGGCGCCTAAGGCGTGACCAGGGTTGGTCATCTTTCAGTTTTAGTGCATGGCTTTTCTTTATTACTATTCAAATGGATTTAATAATACTCAAGTCCAGCAATTCTCAAACTGTGGTGAGCGTACCTCTGGGGGTACGCGTACCACAGGACGCAAATAAAGTGTGCCGAGATCGTAGCAGATGGAGATCTGTGGTCTCTGCCTACCCCTATGGGAAATAGGTGTGATTATATGTACGCATAGTAGTTAAATAATTTTATTAATTAAATAATTGCTATCGACGAAAAGATATAAAACAACAACAACATAAAACAAAGAAACAGTATACAGTATAAAACAAAGAAATTACTTATTAGATACGTAACGGGTTCGATTCCCGCATCGGTTTAATATATATATATATGGATTTATAAATATTTATTCCGAGTCTGGTAAACCCCCCAATCCGCATTTCTTTTCCTGCCCTTTCCTTTCTTCTCTATCTTTTCCCTTCCTCTCCGCCAATCCACGGTCTGCCGTGCCAATGGATGCGTAGCTAGGGGCGAGCCTAGTCGAAAGCGTGCCGACTATCCCGGGATGGGGCTCCCCCGGGTACTATGGTGCCTTACCTCATCATGCAGAGCTCTGCTGGGGCTGACCTCCATCCTCCCTTGCGGCTCGTGGTATTCACTAAGACGAATTTAATATACCTAATTCGTTGAAAAATGACGGCGACGTGGTTCGCCACCCGTCACGTCCTGATTCTCAGGAGAGCGAAAAGCGACTAATGAAGAGCCGTTTCGCTGCGATAATGGTAGCGGACGGAGCTCTGTGGTCTCTGCCAACCCCTGCGGGGGATAGGCGTGAATATATAAAAAAAATTAATAATATTATATATAAAATAATGTGATTATATAATATACAATACCTATAATGCTCCATCTCCTCGTGTAATAGCAAAACCATCGTAGTCCGTTTCGAATCCGGCGTCTCGCGCTGTACATACAAGCTGCGTTTGTCTTGATGGTGGTCAACTCCACATCTAAAAATGAAACGCTTATATAACATATTAAATATATAAAGCAATTCAAACAACCCATTCCTGGGATCTGATCTACCTACGGCGCTGAAAACTTATATAGCGTTTCTCAAAGGCCTGCGACGCTTCAGCAATACCTATAGTACTGAGGACATCTATGGGCGGCGTTGATTGCTTTCCATCGGGTGACACATCAGCTCGTTTGCCGTCCTGTTTCATTAACTTATTGTTGGGTATATGTATAGTTTTATAGCGGGGCATGTCTCAAGGAGAAATGGAGCAAACAGGTAACAGTTTGGTACCCAAGGGATGGCGCTAGGAGCCGCGGTCGCAAAGCTAGAAGATGGGAAGATGACCTGAAAACGTCATTAGGACCTCTTTGGATAAGAGTGGCGGCAGACAGAAATCAGTGGAAAGAGTTGGAGGAGGTCTATGCTGTAAGGCACACAGATTAATTGGCAATTAGAGACATTATTTTAAAAATTAAATAAATATTTATATATAGTGTTAAAATAACTACACAATCTTTTAGGAAATAAAGGTTTTATTATTAAATATGTACAATTATTGTATTTGTTATCTGTGGCTGCGACCACGGCTTTACTGAGTGACGCATTAGACATTTTCGCGCTAAGCTGGCTCTCGTTTCGCTGGCCCCATATATAACAATTATCTTGGTAGAAATCAAAAGTCCGTATGCAAAACGTTACTAGAGACTATCTCACATAAGCATTAAGGGATTTTTAGGGAGGTGGTTGAAATAGATGTAAATAACAAATCTGTATAACATTTGATTTGTCTGCTTTCACTTTATGTTAATGTTGTGTCCATCTATTATATGATAAGGATTATATTTTAGTATGTTTTTAGAACTCTTTAGAATAATGACTGTAACTCCTGTTGATGGTTCATAAATAAATAAAAATCAAGCGACCTTAAAAACTTTCTACCATTTGGTAGAAACAATTTGTCAAGGAAATATCTTCGCCAGCGGATGCGAATGTAAGACATGTGGGCAGGCTCAATCCTTACACGAATAACAAGCTCTGTTATTCATCAATTTTTTATATATCATTATTGTATCGTATTATATGTAAAATGACTTACAAGTTTTATGAAATACAAGTTTATTTTATGACGTCTCATTAGCGACGATAAAGTAAGGCGTGAAAATTAAATAGAAATAGATAAGTATATAGACAAACAACAATTTGACACGTCTAGAAATTCAGGTGACATTTTTCAGAAAACAACTATGGACTAATTAAGAGCCGTAAAGGAAAAAAATCTCAAAAGATGATGTTGGGGATTCCGAAAAGTTAGCACATTTGTCGACGGTTCAACGGTGAAGTTGTTGAGTTCTTGAATACATTAATATTTAAAAACGGATTCTTAAAAGATACATTTTTATGGGATACCTATCGGGCATATAAGGAGCAAGCGTGTCACCTGATGGAAGCAATCTACGACGCCTATAGATATATATATACCTGATATATGTGTAGGCTTGTTTTTTGAAGTATTCTATGCTATTTCGGTTCGGAAATACCGCTGTAGACAATTAGTTCCATAGAAGCGTATAAGCGTGGAATGAAGTTTCGGGAAAAACGCATCAACATAGGTCATGGGAAAGCCTTTGTCCATATATAGGACATGCAACTTTTATGGTGCATGGAATCACGTGATTGGCATTGGAGGTTTTAAGTTTGAGCCTTTCCCACAAAATTGGTTGGTTGGACGAAGACCACGATAGCGAAGGGTCCTACAGTCTATTAACCGTTCTGAAGCGATGGCAGACGCATACGCACGATTCCCAGGGAAAGATTAAATGCAAATTGACCTATTTAATCAATCGTGGAAGTCCACAACCCGTGCAGGGGTGTGGGATCGAGCCTCGGAGATGAACCCCACTGCTCGTGCAGCAACTCAATGGGACAACCACCCCCCGGTCCTAGGTACCGCTGTTCCTAGCGGCTTTTGCTCCTTTAACGACTTCGCGTCCTCCCTTGCGGGAGCCAGGCGGCGACAAGTGGATTTCGCATGGGAGCGGACGTCCCTCAGGTGGGCGAGACGCCTGACCCACTCGTCCCCTCTCCAAAAAAGGGACAAGTTGGTTATTGGTTAGTTTGTTCGGGGAAGTACCATATAAAAGCAGAAAAACCACCCACGAAACTGACATTATTTATCAGGCGATACGCTTGCTTAGTTCCGTGTCATATAAAAAAAAATAACCAAACACGAGTGATGATGACACAGCGGTTATATTTGCTCAGCGAATCGTAACAGACATGATAGTGAACTGCTTTATAGACCTACTTGCAACAAATGATAACGTTATTTGTGTATACATTAAATAAAACACAATTTACTATTAGATTGATGTTAGTATTTTTTTTGTGTACGTACCGCGGCGTCCAAGATCTTCGTAGCTATCCCTTTTCGTTCTCCTAAATGACAACATCACAAACTGTTCACTGTTGCACCGAATAAAACATAAACACACTGTTGATATTATTAATTATACCGGGTAGCGATTGTGCTGCCGCAGGTCGAGTGCTATAGATAACTGAATTTGTGTAATCTGTAGTCAATGTATCGACATCCCACTTTTAAGGAGGTAACAACAAAGGGACCTTTCCCGCCAATTGATCAGTGACGTTGTGTTTTTATTTCACTTTCATAATCTTATATTATTATCAGTTATATTGTTTAATTATGGTGATATATTGTACAATATAATTCGATTAATACTTCTAAGTGAAGTGATATGAAATAAATGTGTGTATCGTGACTTTTTAATTTGACGGAAAAATCCATAGAAGGTTTTGGTAGAATAGCCACCATTTTATCAACACGTAACGTGACAAGCTGCCCAGACTTTTTAAGAGATTTGATGTTATTACATTTTACTTGACACTGGCATAAAAATGGACTCGAATTTTGAATTCGAAGGTAAATGAACATATATATTTTTCAAAAAATCATCTTATAAATTTGAGGTGCGTCTTATCGTCCATTGGGTCTTGTAGTCCGAAGAATAAATAAACATTTGTTTATTACTTTTAAAGTGTTCATGTGTGAATATTATGGTTTTGATTGGTTTACCTTTATGTGATATAAATCACATAAAAATCACAGTCACATAAAACATATTACAGTTATCGTGGGATATTAGACAAAAATAAATACCTGCGGAGGTTTTTTCGGAATTTCTTCCTTATTCAGTGTAGAGTCTAACCTTCATCCTTCCTTGCGGCTCGTGATATTCACTATGACGAATTGTAATAAACCTAATTTGTTAAAAATGACGGCGATGTAGTTCGTCAGCCCCACAAGGGCGAGAAGCGACTAACGGAGAGCCGTTTCGGTACGATGAATGTGAGAGAGAGGATGGATGAAAAGATGGATAACTGTGGAGGAAGCAAGAAAGGTGTGCCGGGATCGTAGCAGATAGAGATCTGTGGCCTCTGCCTACCTCTACGGGAAACAGGGGTGACCATATGTATGTATGTATGTATGGATCGGGAAAAGTCGTAAAGAAAGGTAAAAGCAAAAGATACCACGTATTGCGTATGTGGCAGCATTAAAACACACAGCATACACTATAATACAGTAGCACGTCACGTTGGTGTTTTTTTATGAAATAAGAGGGCAAAAGAGTAGTCGCCTGATGGAAAGCAATCAACGCCGCCCATAGACATCCGCGACACCATAGGTATTACGGCTCGTTTTTTGAAGTTTCCAATGTCCTATCGATTCGGAAATATCGATAAAGTTAGCTGGTTCCACAGGGTGGTGGTGCGTGGAAAGAAGTTTCAATGATGAAGCAGATCTACTAGCAGAACTTTGTTGGGAACACTTCTTAATTTTGATGTCGGCAAAATTCCAGCAGTTGACTGTTACAGCTGGTAATTGATCGATATGAATTGTATTTTATTACTGACTTAACCACTGCCGCTTATAAATTGGTAGTTACTACCATAGTTTCCTCGTGCGACATTCGCGGGAACAAATGGTACCCACGACAACAAAAGCACACGGCTCTTATACGTAAGGGGGTAGTATCATAATTTGTGCGCTTGGCAGATGGATGTTAGATAAGTGTCCAGCAGTTGCCTTTACTTTAAAGGTGTTCAGTAAATAAAGGATCAATCATATTTATATTAGGGTTATAGGTCGAATATACCTTGTTTGAATGTAGTATGTATTTAAGGTTGAAAACCTAATTGTCACCGGACATCTTTTACGTAATTATGAGCAAAGCATTTATTTATTCAGTATGTGGACAGTCAAAAGTCTTACTTAGCTAAGATCCGCGATAAGCAAAACAATAACAGAAAATTAATAATGTGTGTTTTCCTGCTGGATGAAGTGGATTTATTTGGAATTTAAACCAAAAACTTACCGAAAATCGGCCATAAATTCTCCACCCACCAACCACTATACACAACACCAAACACACATTATCACTTTTCCATCTTGTAAACGACACGTGCCAACACGAGGCATCCTCAGGTATACGGAAGACAACCGAAAAGTCATGTCTTAAAACACACATTATTAATTTTCTGTTATTGTTTTGTTTATCGCGGATCTTAGCTAAGTAAAACTTTTGACTGTCCACATAGTGATGGATTTCCGCAAAGTAACGCCTGACACCATTAATAATATTTATTCAGGTTTATATGTTTTCTCCAAAAATATAATATTAAATTTGATAATATATCTCGGCGTATTAGAATTAATATCATTATTTAATGATTTTATGCAATAAGCAAAACTAAATTTATATTTATTTTTGCGCAATCTGTTGGTCCGATTATATAAAGGTAATGTTGATTTATATGAAAATTGTATATGTGTAAAATATATTATTTAAAATTATCTAAAAGTCATATAAATATGTAATATGATTATTGAGCTGTATTTAAACAATTTTTTTGCAGTAATTGCATTTTTTTAAAATATTTTGTTAAAAAAGATATTGTTGCTAGGCTGATGCAATTCTATTTTTAGATTCATTGTTCATTCTTCATTGCCTTTGTTCTCCTAATCAATTTTGTGAATAAAGGCTGAAATTTAGTCGGCGAAGTTTCATTTTAATTCGAATCACCGTCGACGACGAAATATACTTTAATTAATCGTATTTTTAGGGTAAAGCACTACTTCATAATACCAAGGCCGTGTGTTTATATAACATTATTGGAATAAAATAAAATACTTTTATATATAATATTATTACAGTAGTAATAAACCTTATGATTAAGTTAAAATATTTATAATGTATTTAAGCCATGAAATACTTTTCTTGTTTGAAAGTAGAAGTTACCCTTCTCCCCTTTGATTCTATGGGAGAGACCACTTTTTATGGGATAGGAAGGCGAACGAGCAGGCGTGTCACCTGATAGAAAGCAATCAACGCCGCCCATAGACATCCGCAGCGCCATAGGCGGTGCAGAAGCGTTGCCGACCTTTAAAAAGTCTCATTATGGGAATACGAGGGTGTTAAGGGGGGCTCATCGAACGAAGCGCGGTAGCTAAGCTATCACTCAGACGGTTTTCTACGGTAGTGTGGTACGTCCCCGGGCGAACCGGCCCATTCATGCTACAGACAAATATAATATTATGCCATTCTTGACAAAGTATTCGTCTGAAGCGTGGCTCTACCACTAGCATCTCTACCGTTACCACATCCTCCATAGGCTATTAATAATTATAACACTCGTACTAGAAAAGTCCATTCCAGATTTAATCATTAATACAATCTGAAAAAAATATTCTAGTAAGTACTAATAAAAACAAAAACTTCATGATTAAATTTTGGAAATGATTTATTATGTTTTCAAATAATGTAAAATACAATGATTTTTTTAACAGATTTAAGTTTTAAAACATAAATAATGCTTTGGTAACTAACAAGCAATCAATTTGTAGTTTGTTTTCTTTATTTGTGAATACACTTGATACATTCATGTAGAAAATATCTTTAAAAGTTACAAAATTTTAAAACCGTGATGAATATAACAATACTTATCTTTTAATTTTTTTTTATTAACAATTTATTTTTAAAATAGCTTTACTTTGACTAAAAAAACCCATTATATTCACATATTATAGTATATGATTATTCGTATCCACAACCAATTGAAGAAAAACAATCTTGCCGTCTTCGAAAATATTAAAGATTCATTGTTTCATTTATTAAAGAGTTCATTTATTATTTATTAAAGTGTTTTACTTATTAAGTGTTAGTTTCATTTATTAAAGTGATTCACATATTAAAAGCTGAGCAATTCTTTTTAACCTTTTGTTTGCCGATTTCGAATTATCGGTTGTACCGCGCATGCTATAAAAAAATTTAATTTTTTTCGTATTTTCATGAGTGTTTTTTATCCTAAATAATTTATAATTATTTAATAAAAAATAATAATGTTGGAACATGATTTCAATAAATGTCACCATATGTCTCATTTAAAATAATTCCATTATGACGCATACGTTTTTCATTAGATTTCCATTATATAGAAAAGTGCTAATGGTATCGACGTGATATCGCGTATTTGGCGTATGGGATGCGGAATGCCCGACGTAATATTACGTATTTGGCAGCCAAGCAGTTAAAAAATGTGATTTTTCCTAAAAATTCTTTTGTTTTTGCTTTATACAAAACTCAAAAAATCCCACAGAAATAAATAATATCGTGAATGAAGTCGGTAAACAAATTTAACTGTTAATACTGTTGTTATTTAGAAGCGGTGCTGAGTCTTCTGCCTCTGATTTATCGCTGTCACTCGTCACTGTAAACACGACAGAAATATATTAATAAACTGATTTGCACCGCAAAACTATAAGCTGAAAAACAAAATTCAAACGTATAATTTTAAACATAATATTAAAGTAAAATAAGCAATAGCAAGAAGTATATACAAGCAAAACATAAATTAAAAAATAATTTTTCGAAACACAAACAATAAAATGTAAGCACCGTTCTATTCGACTGTACATATATGACAGTTATCGTATTAGGGTTAAAATCAAGCACGTCAAAGCTGCACTAACCTTAGCATCCACAACCTGTAGCAAGAATACTATTAGATATATTATTTCTGCAACGTGAATTACATTTATCAACTATTTCAAGTTAATAATGTTTAAACGATGAATTAACCATAAAAATCGCTGTGTATTACTTTAGGTTCGCCATTGATATAATAAAGAAATGTTGCCATCACAAAAAATGCTAACGAAAACCTTGGTGTTTTTGATTTTATTTTCAAGCACGTTCTCATAATTTTTGCTTGTATCGAAATAAAACTTTCACTTGTTAAATTGATACTTTCAATATTTTCGTATAATATCTAATAAAACAAGAATATGAAAATGTACATTAGCTTATATTTCACATAAAAATACACTCCACAAATATAATACAGCTGATGCCTACATAGGCAATTATATATAACAGCTATTTACAAGTCGTAGCTTGCAACTGGGGATTTTAAACTTCAATGTTGCCATGTCATTATGAGTAACTACGAATTCGCTCACTATAAATTAAAAAAAAATTAACATTTTTTTTAAATCTAATTAATAACACAAATTATTCTATTGTTATTTTTGTATACAATAAAATTATGAGTGTTACAAACTTATAGGAACTAACTGTTAAAGATGAACAGAAATAATACGATCAAAACATACTTTAATTTATTTTTATGGCAAATTTTCTTTTACTCAAGTGTCCAACCATGAGGATCAGATTACACTGGTTTTCAAGGTCATCAAGTTGTATAAACAAGTTATTACAGATGGACCTATTCTTCTCATTGCTTAATCATTATACATGGTAATACAGACTACATACACGTCACGAGGTCAAATTGCAAATCAGCACTTTAACATATATGAACTGATTTGAAAATATAAAGTATTAATAATTGTGGTATTTTTTACCCTTAATGGCAATTAGTTACAACTATATTATGTCAAGTTAAATACAATAATATCCGATCTCTTGAAATGTAACAAGTCAGCTTGTCACGTTACGTCTTGATAAAATGGTGACTGTTCTACCAAAACCTACTATGGACTTTTTCAGTCACCTTAAAAATTTACGATACACGCATTTATTTCATAACAATTCACTTATACACCCGAATCGAACTATATTGCATAATACACCACCACAATTAAACAATATAACTGATAATAATATAAGATTATGAAAATGAAATAAAAACACAACATCACTGATGTAAGTTGGCGGGAAAAGTCCTTGTGGTATTCTAAAGTTATATTTCGAAATGTCATTGTCACTTGTTAGTATTGATCGAACCTTTGAGGCAGACACGAGTACCATGATTAATTTATTTTAATTTAAAAAACAATCAACTTTGAACAGAAATTGAGCGTAATACGAAAAATAAACTCAATACAAATAACTATACATTACAAATTCATAAAAACAACTTTTATGTAACATTGCAAGATTTATCACCGAAAGATGGCGTTGTTATAATTTATTTCGAAGTTGTGTTGCGAATTCTTAGCTTTGTTTGGTTCAACATAGAGAAATAACTGAAAGGTATAAATATATATTATTATATTAATATTACTATTTGTGAGTAGTTAGTACAGATAATCGAGAAATCATTTAAGGCATAGAGTTTGTTATTTAGTCTATGGTTGTAACATACACAAACAGATAAAATATGCACATAGCGGAATAGAGCGATACAGTTACATAAATATATAGCTTAGAGTAGTTACAGACAGCTAGCACAAACTTTACATAATATGTATATACAACACTTAAACTATTTTGAAAATGGTTTATTTAGTATTATTATTAATTATTTTAATTTGTTTCTGAAGCATCTTTACTTGCATTTAAATCTCTTGAATGAGAAAAATAATCTACTCACTACCAATATTTGAGTGTCTATAGAAAAACATACATTGTTTTTCTACAAATCAGTCAAATACCATCATTGTTACACCATATTTGAGCGAAATGACATACCATAAAGATATAAATATGAAAACAGTTGAAATATTTTTTATAATAGACGAGATACACTAACAAACATATATGCACGCCTTGATTTGTAAATATACTTTCGTGAGCTGTTTTGTGTCCTGAAAATTTCGGCAAATTAATGTCTACCCTACTGTTAATATAATTTTTCTATTAAACTAATTGAGACACTAATAGCCGCTTATACAGAGTGACTTTTAGAATCTAAGAGAAGTTTACGTTTGGGTTATATTAATACATACATACATACATATCGTCACGCCTGTTTCCCTTAGGGGTTGGCAGAGACTACAGATCTCCATCTGCTACGATCTCGGTATTCTTTCTTTGCGTCCTACACACTCATCACTCTTTCAAACCCGCCGGTTTTGGGATAACCTTCACCTGGCCTTTCCTAAATACTTCGGTAATTTGGTTAGGGTGTGTTTTCCTTAGTCTTCTCCTACCGAGCCTTCCATCCAGATCCGTAACGTAAATTTCTCTTGCCAGTCGTCTTTCACACATTCTCTCTACGTGTCCAGACCATCTAAACATTCCTTTCTCAGCTTTTTTCACGACACCTATCACTCCACATCGCTGTCTTATATCTTCATTCCTTATTCCATCGTTCAAAGTTAACCCATACATACTTCTTAATGCTCCGATTTCCACCGCATTCATTCTGCTTTCGTGTCTCTTCTGCCAAACCCAACTTCACTGTCATACATCAGAGTCGGAACAAGCACTCCCCGGTGAACCGCCAGTCGGGCCGTTTTACACACATTCTGACTTTTCAGAAAGGAGTTCAGGGCTCTATTAACTAGATTACCAGCTTTTACACGCCTTTCAATGTCACCATCACATTTTTCGTCTCTTGTAAACAATGACCCCCAAATATATAAACTCATTCATTTGCTCAACTTTTTCTCCCGCAATCAGCAACTCCCTTTCGAAAACCATTCGTCTTACTAACTTAACTTTCGTCTTACTAACATTCATCTTAATTTCTTTTCTTTCTAGAGCTCCTCGCATTACACTCATTATATCCTGCAACTCTCTGTCCGACGAAGCCAGAACACCTAGTCCTTTCATTCTTAAACCACACTGACTCTCTTTCAAGTCTTTTAAGCAAACTATCCATGAATAGATTGAATATTTATTAGTAAAATACATGAATAGGTTATTATTAAAATACGTTAACTTTTCTTTCGCATATATATTTTTTTTTATTTATTTATGTATATTAAATTTCGGACGCCTCAAATTCTATTTTATTTGTATGTCAAGGAGGTTAACAATACGATATAACAACTTTAACCCATAAAGATTTATGGGCATATTTTTACTATTGTTTAGTCAATCACAAGCTACGCTTTCAAATGACGACCTAATTATCTACTGTGTAGAGTCGAAGCTGGTAAAATAACACTTAACACTTACTGCACGTTACTTCCAATGAAAACTTCGTAACAATTGGCTATATGAGTATCATCTAAAACAATTAAAAAAATCGCCTTCAATGCGACGGTCACAGTATTCAAAGAAATTAACTAAAATTAAGATCAGATTTTACTAAAATATGTTTAACTTGTCCTAAACTTATGCACATAAAACATCGTCATCCTAGTTTGTTTAACATCTGGGATATATTATAAACATTTAACTTGTAATTATAATACAAAACCTTGTAGTTTTAGTTTTATTTTGATATTACAGGAGATACATTTTTAACATCATACACTAATTTGTTGCAAGTTTCGTCCAATCCAAAAACATTCTTACGCCATTTACATAGGATTGAAAACGCTTTGCGTTAAAATAATATATATCACGTGAATCTATTCGTAACACTTAAAACACGTCTAACACAAAAATGTAACACAAATCTATATTTTATAATAATCAACCTTACGCCTATGGCAATAAAGCACAACCGGAGCTAGCGTACATGATAAAGAAGAGCGATAGAATAAGTACAACTAGCTGGCTTCGAGCAAGCGGCAAACGTAAAAACACCATTTTGTAGTTCATTGTGTGTAATGTATACAATATTGTGATCACGCATTCCACTATGGTGGCAATGAGTAACTATTGTGCCAGTGTCAAGTATAATATGATGACATCAAGTGCCTTGAAATGTCCTTACTAGTACAGCATGTCACATTGTCTTGATAAAATGGTGGCCATCCTACCAAAACCTTCTACGGACTTTTGCAGTAAACTTAAAAAGTCACGATACACGCGTTTATTTCACATCACTACACTTATAAGCCTTAATCGAACTATATTGTACAATACGCCACCACAATTAAACAATATAACTGATAATAACATGAGAGTACGAAAATAAAATAAAAATATGTCACTGATGTAAGTTGGCGGGAAAAGTCCACGCGTGTACATTTGTCAGTGCGGTGTTATATTATAAAAAAAAAATTAGAGGCACACAACAGTCGTATTTCTGGCAAAGAAGTTGCCATGTTGTTATATTATTATATAAAAAAAAAATTAGAGGCACACAGCAGTCGTATTTCTGGCAAAGAAGTTGCCATGTTGTTATATTATAAAAAAAAAATTAGAGGCACGCAACAGTCGTATTTCTGCCAAAGAAGTTGCCATGTTGTTATATTATAAAAAAAAAAATTAGAGGCACACAACAGTCGTATTTCTGCCAAAGAAGTTGCCATGTTGTTATATTATGAAAAAAAAAAATTTAGTGGCACACAACAGTCGTATTTCTGCCAAAGAAGTTGCCATGTTCCCAACGTCAATTAGAAGTCAGTTGGTAGGAAGACAGAGCCATACTCTCGTGGAAAACTGATTTATTGTAGTAATTTCATTACGGCGATTCGTTTAGAGACAGTGAAGGCAGAAAGCCAACTTTTTGCATGTTTATTTATTTGCCCTATTTTCATTATTACACGTAAATAAAAAAGCAAATTAAGAAGAAATTAAACTAGATTAAAAAACAATCAATATGGCGTCTTGACAAGCATTATTCGTGCCTATCAAGACGCCATTTTGATTTTTTTCACTCAATCATTTTTTATGAAAAACAATAAAAGTTTATGATCGCTTAAAACGAGAAAAAACAATTATATTCAAATGAGTCGGGTCCTTTGACTTCGGTGGACATTTCTTATCGAGAATATTCCATTCGTTAGACGCTTAAAGAGCGGATAGAGTTAAACTTTCGCACAAATCGAGTCACTAATGTGACCACAATCGATTAATTTTTGCGAGACAAGTTTTATTACTTTTTCGATGGAGTGAATTGTAATTTATTTTTTTAAAAAATTAATTAAAATTCGTTAATTTATTTTTTAATAAACAAGACAAAAACAAACTAAACTGTTCAAAGCGTCTGGTATTTCAGGGTTTCAACAAACCCGGTTTTGGTTATAAGCCCCCGTTTTTGGAAACCTATCGTGGCATCAGATGCGGGGCGTGATGGGGATAACTAAATTAAACGACGGGGTATGAAATTTAAAAAATAATAAAATCCCGGGTGACGCCGTAATCAGTACGGCAGGCAAGCTACAGTACCCTTAACCGACGAGCTTACACGAAGAGAGTGATGAGTGTGGATGAAGCGTACAAAATATGCCGAGATATTAGCAGATGAAGAACTGTGTTTGATCGACGTTTTTCTTTAGGAGCTCCTCCTGTGAATCTACGATTTTCGACTTAGCGTAGTATTCTTTGAAGGTATCGATATGTATGTATGTATTGAAATCCCTAATCCTGCCATCGGACAGCCTGTAGATGTATGTGTGTGATTACCACGATATGTAAATTACATACGCGACCCCACACGCCCCGCATCGTGCAACCTTCAAGCATATATACACCGTACACCGAGCCACGCCTCCACCGCGGTCTCCACAAACGAAGCCTTACGGATGGTCACCCCGGCTGTCGTCGTGTAACTACGTGTTAGCGAGCCAACTACGTGTGCGCGCGTTTGGGCTTGGCGGGGGGGCGCCGGCCGCTCGTACCGTTGCGCTCGCTCGCGTGCGCCGTGGCGCTCGCCGCGTGAACGGGCGGATACGGGATGGAAAACAGCCGTATCTTGAGATGGTCGCAGATCTCGAAGCATATCTGGCCGCAGTACCGCAGCAGGTCGACCCATACCCATATCTGAAACGTGAATGGTCCGTGTTTGAGGATATCGTGTTAATGATTAATGGAGTCGAAATGAAGAAATTCGCCGGAGAACAAGAGTCACCGACATAGCTCTTCAAGTTAGCAGACTAAAGTGCCAATGGGCTGAACACGTTTGTCGGAGAACCGACAATCGTAGGAATAGACGAGTGCTGGAGTGGAGACCGCGACTCGGCAAACTTAGTGTGGGTCACCCCCCTGCTAGATGACGATCGACGCGACGATCTGCGCAACGCGGCTGGCAGAGACTGGATGCGTGCAGCCGAAGATCGGGCTAGGTGACGCGCCTTAAGTGAGGCCTATATCCAGAAATAGAGTATCGCGGCATGATATTGATAGGGAATATAGAAAATTATTAGTCACACTGTTACCGAGACCAGTCTCACTATTGACTTGTGATTCCCTACGCACTTCTTTGCAAGCACAAAAAATTAGTGTTCGCGGATCTTAGCAAACTAAGTCAAGCAAACCGTCCATTTTAAGGTCGTTATGCTGGGTAAGTAAGTATAGGTCAAAAATAAAACCACTAACCGTACACAGCCAGAGAACGTAGTATTCGGGCAGTGCGTTGTTGAAATACTGGTTCAGGAACAGCATGGCGGGGCCGAGCATCGACCAATCGTAGTACTCCATCTCGCTCTTTGTCATATGAGCTACCTGAAAAGAGACAAGGACAACAATGACAAGACTGGAAACAAATACGAGGTAATTTTTTTTTGTATCTATATACCGAGTTGCCTCTTTACCAGCAAATAAAAAACAAATTTCTCGAACGTGAATAATGAAACTACACTGGCGGTATTATCATCCTGGAAACGAGGATATAAATGAAAATAGAACTGGAAAAACGTTAATTTGTAACACATCTGTCTTTACAAGTAATTGGTACTATAAGAAATTATTTAAAACGCATTTTACTGACCCAAAAAAGCGCTCTATTAGAGCATCTGGCGTTGGTTTTCAGCAAGAACCAATGAGGCCAGATGGTGAACCACAGTGATTTTAGTTTAGTATAAATATATTTGATTATATAAACTAGAATAAAGAACGAAGAAACAAATATGTAATATGAATAGAAACATTTGAATAGAATACATAGGCCGATGGAAGAAGAAGCACTTCTTTCTTTTTCTTTTCTTTGATGGCAATTAGTTATAACTACTATGCCAGTGTCAAGTAAAATACAAAAATATCAAATCTTTACTCGTTACTAGGCAGCTTCTTGTCACGTTACGTCTTGATAAGATGGTGGCTATTCT
This sequence comes from Baronia brevicornis, assembly GCA_031353405.1. Classification (NCBI taxonomy): domain Eukaryota; kingdom Metazoa; phylum Arthropoda; class Insecta; order Lepidoptera; family Papilionidae; genus Baronia; species Baronia brevicornis. The sequence goes on along the minus strand of JASFAT010001399.1, from coordinate 123,572 downwards.
ACCAAAACATTCTATAGACTTTTTCGACCTTTAAGAAAAGTGACATTATAAAGAGTGGAAGGGAGGGACGGGTGTTGGGCCTCCGGAACTCTCGCTCACCGTACGAAGCGCGGTAGCTAAGCTACCACTCAGACGCCGGTTGTCTGCGGGAGTGTATGTAGTACTTCCCCGGGCGAGCCGGCCCCTTCATGCCACAGACAAATAATATGCCAGTCTTTAAAAAGTATTCATCTGCAGCGTGGCTCTACCACTATCAGAATAAATAAGTACAAAAAAGAGTGAATTGACGATTGCTCCAAACTTACCACAAGTCTATTGGTGACCTTGGCGGCGACCATTCCAAAGGCGATGATGTACAACGCGGGATGATTCTCGTACACATGCGACTCACTCTTCTGGAAGATGATGAAGGCGGGCACCACCACAAAGGAGAACGGGATCACCGGCGACAGGATGCTCGTTCCCTGGGGAAGGTCTGGCTGTAACTGGAATCTTTTGGAGTACGCCGATTCCAAAAGCCGTTTAGTTGGGAGCGGAATATCGCGTATGGGCTTATAGTCAAGACTGTTGTGTTGACAATATGATGACGCAGAGGAACACAGTGTCTAGGACTCGAAGCGAATTTCTTCTTTTTTTGCCACGATGAACGCCTTAAAAGATTTACTCGCTAGATTTAATCGTCATTATCTAGATCGGTCTTGGTAGACTAGACGTAGACGGAACTTTTCCCAATTAATAGACAGGACAGGACAAAAGAGGGGTTATTATATCAAAATTAAAATCAGCTTCAATTTCAATAAATATAAATAATATTTTAATGTAAAGGCAATTGAATTTCAGTTAATACAAAAACGAACAGGTTTATTTACTGTAAATTTAAAATCAATTATAAAATATCGTATGGTATAATCCATAATTAAATTTCACAAATGGAGGGTATTTATTAAAAACAAAATTATTGTATCTTATTGAATATAAACGATGTCTTTACAATGGCTGACCCCTTGACCTACGATTTACATTCAGAAATTCAGGGCCGAAAACGTAAACAAATTCGCGCAGCCGTTGAACCATCCGCACATACATATCGTCACGCCTGTTTCCCGTAGGGGTAGGCAGAGACCACAGATCTCCATCCGCTACGATCACGGCGCACGTTCCTTGCTTCCTACACACTCAACCATCTTTTCAACCATCCTTACTCTCAAATTCATCCCAGCGAAACGGCTCTCCGTTAGTCGCTTATCGCCCTCGTGGGAATCAGGACGTGACGGGTGGCAAACCACGTCGCCTGCATTTTTTTTCGCACGAACTTGTAATACGCTGATTGGGCCAATCGTGAATATTACGGGCATGGCTCGTGGTACGATGGTCTTCTTCTTTGGCCCTATGTCTCCGAGGTGGGGCAGAGGGCGTCCACAGTGCTCCTCCATTGGGATCGGTCTTGAGCGACGCGCTTCACTTCAGGCCACGTCAACCCGATGGATTTAATCTCGGCCGCTACGGAGCGCTTCCAGGTGTGTTTGGGTCGGCCTCACTTCCTTTTCCCTAGAGGAGTCCATTCCAGCGACTTCGGAGATCATGGCCTATCCAAGTCCACTTGCGGCGTAAGATTTGAAGTCCAATCGGCGGTTCGTGACAAAGATCCAGTAGGCATTCGTTGGATATTTTCTCGGGCCAGAAGATTCCGAGAATTTGTCGACAACATCGGTTAACGAAGAACTGAACGACCGGTACGATGATAGCGGTGGATAATTTGGTCCACCACAAATAGCACAGACAAGACTCTTGATACATTCTTATTATTTCCCCATGTAGTGATCAGTTTGTTTTCAAGAAAAAGATTTTGTAATGAAAACGATGAGATTTGAATCACACCATTGCAGTGTATTAATTTTGTATTACTGATTTTTGTACAAATAAACTTTTTGTAGTACTTTTTTTTCAAACAGCCCATATATGTCCAACTGCTCAGCACGAGCCTCTCCATTTCTGGAGGAATAGACGTAAACCCACAACGCTTGTCCAATGCGGATTGGCGGGGTTACCAGACTCGAAATATATATTTGTAATCCATACATATATTTATTCCGATGCGGGGATCAAACTCAGTGAGCGGGTCCCGCCACTGAGCCAATTGGTCGTCATATATCTACAATATATTTGTAACACTTGCCTCTATCTATCACAATTATTGCATCAGGGTGTAATTACTTATCGAATATTCCACAAATATTTATAATTATAAAAGAGCGACGCCGCTAAAGTTTATATTTGGCAGTACATCGTACCGCTATAACCTTATATAGAGCTATAACCGTAATATTCACCTTTGGCCCCACCATCGTAATACGAGCTATGCCCATAGTTGTAGGTCAAGGGGTTAATGCTGGTTTTACCCTGGTAATGTCTAGAATTAATCTGTAATTCAGTTAGGCTTGTTTATTTCAATCTATCATCGTTCTATCAGTTGTTTTTGTCAAATACGCATCACAATTGTAATTTATCATCAAATAAGTCACAAGCCATCTCCTTGTATTTATAAGAGAAGGCATATGGAATAACCGTTTGCATTCCAAGCTTATTTCCAGTGATTATTGGAAATTATCTTCTAAATGGTTAATCAATAATTTTACATATTTAATTTGTCTGATATAAAATTTGTGAAAGAAAAGTGAGAGGGAGAGAGAGTTGAAAACAATGTAAATTAAGATGGTGAGTAAAGCTCACCGTCAAGTTGATGCAAGGGATAGCGCGGTGATATAGACTCAACGGTGGATTGCAAAGTGTTAAAAACACTCGAAACACAATTGAATTAACTATAGCCGTCTTCCGAAATTCCGCTCTCAACTATTTATTATATATAAAACGAGACAACACAGCAGGCGACGTGCATAACGAACTAGCAAGCTTCATTTAAAAACATACATACAGTAAAATAGAAACGCATGCATAGAATACAATCTAAAATCGTGCAAAAACACCAAACAGTCTACGTAAATAACTACAATGTAAACATTCAAGTTAAACCTTTGGTGAACACGGACCCAATTTATGTTTGGAAGAAGTGAAATCAATATATTTTAATATCAACAAATGAATGGATACGAAAATTTTAATTTACAAAACTCTTCTTAACCTGTTCTCTGGGCTGTTTCTCCGTACGACATATGCGAAGGCGAAGCAAATGTGAAACAATATGTGAACATGATTATTTAATTTAATGGGTGAGCGACTGTGTTTCTACCGTGTGTCACTGTAGTGGCACATATTATAAGGAAGATCTTAAAGGATGGTACTGAATAGACATCCGCTAAAGCCACTATAGTGGCGCGTCATTCAGAAATAAGACATCCGCGAAAACCACAGGTGCCAAATAGGTTAAAAAGACGCGAATTAAAATCGAGCTATTCATTATAAAATCCAGGCATGGTTACAATCGAAAACGAAAGGGTTCAAAGTATATAATAATAGGAGCACTATGACGCTCTCCTAGGGCTCATAAGGAATAGAAGCGCCTTTATTCACACTTATGGAAATCGGACAGAAGAAAAAAGACAAAAGTAAGTCAAGTAATGTAAGAGAGGGGCTGGTTACTAGCAAAAGGATAAGTCCCATCGTCGATTTTATATATATCTATGTGACGCTGAGAAAATTTTCGAAATTATTACGATAGCTCTTATAAAACTTTAAATTTTCCCTCAAAATTTTATTTGATAACTACAAATCATAATTATTAGGTTCTTAAAAAGCTGAATCTTTTTAAATCAGGTCCGTATCCTAGCAATAATGAACATAGCACAGACTATACAACGTAATAAATCCAAGATCGGATAGCGGCTCGGCTTCAGCGGTGCGAAGCTTCACAATTAACATGATAGAATACCCAATAAGGAATACTCCGATGATGAACATCGTAAATTTATACGCGTTGAAACATTACATTTTCATTTAAAAAGACACGGTACACTTTTATTAGTCAAACCCCTTCATGCTGACAATTTATCTGACGTCAACAAGCCCAAGAATACAGCACATATATGACATCACAATAAATGATTAGTCATACAATATAATCTTCAATCAGACGTGGCTCCCCATGGACATGCAACACCAGATAGGTAAGTTGCAGAGTACGACGTCAATACCCAGAGACACAAATGACATCAAGAAATCCCATTGTGCAACACGTAATATAGTTGTTAATTCTTACTGCGACTGTGGACCCGTTTTTCCCCACTCCGCCCCTCATAATGACCTTAACGTAGGTAAATACGAGGGAGCCATTCAAGGCGACCACAGCGTAATTCGACAACAGGTTTATACTGGTGTTGATTGTCGGTAGCTGCATGATCCACGTTTCAAGGTAATGTTTGTTCACGTGTTTTGTACATGTTCAGCGATATGCAGTTAGGTCCGTAGCGTCGGCAGGTCGGCGGCAGCCACAACAGGAAAAGAGAAATAAAAACATACCATTAATACCGGCAAAATTAAAAAAAAAAAAAAAAAACATTAGGTCACTGTGCTATCTTCACTCATTGGTTTCTACTTTCATTTAATATGAACAAATGAACAAGAAAAACGATAAATATTTTCAAAAGCACCCTCAAACTTTTATAGAATACCCACACCAACCAACCTTAAAATTAGTTATGCGTTAATATCATTGAATTGGTACTGAATAGACTCAGGTTTCCACTAAAAATAATATCCTGGACATTGTTCTAGTTTATATGTACATATATAAACTAGAACAATGTAGGTATGTGAAAAGAAATCGTAACTAAAGAAGAAACTTTAATCAGAATCTATATCGCAGTGTGGAATACCGCTTAGCACAACAACGTCCAAAAATGTGTAGTTTTTTTGGAATTCTTGCCCTTTTTCAGGGTGGTGCAAATATTGCAAATATACTGGGTACCCAAAAATTATTTTACGTAAATAATTAAAATCAGCATACAATATCCGCTAATTTTACAGTAATATCATCAGCAACAACCCTGATCTTTTTTTCTTAATATTCTTTATATGTTAGTGCATACCCGATGTCAATTTGGTATTACGTCAATGATTATTAGAAAGTTATTTCAAAATTCAATAAAAAAAAATATCACACCTTTCAATGTTAATCAAAAATATAAATAGCAAAAGAAAGCTTGGTATAATTAAAAAAATATGAAGCCTGATAATTCACATCTGCTACTCTGTGACTACTCGTAGGGTGTATAATATTCGTGAGGTGACCGTCACCCGTGGAAAGTTGACCGAAGTAACGTAAGCGATGATGCGGTAGAATATTAAAAGCGTGACTTCAGTAGGAGGGAACCTGTGCCTTTACAACCTTTATTCAAATTAAAGACAGAACAATTGCCAGCAAACTGTACTTTAACAACAATTGTACAAGTTAATAAGATAGGAGCGAAGTCAATGAAACACGGAGGAAGTAATAATGGATTCGATTTTGATAATGAACATCCGTGAAATAAAGTTTTTTTTTTTGTATAATTATGCGAAACCGGATTAAACGGGAATCCGGTTTCAATTCCAACTGGAATTCACTGAACCAGGCTAAGGCCCACCTGCGGCTGTAATGCTTGATGATGATGATGAGGATTTCCATTTGACAAATGAATTTGTGATTAATATTCATGGTAAGATGAATGCAAAAATGAATGGACATTGTTGTTATTGAAAGCATTCATTGTGGTCAAATGGAGTGTCTTAGAAATAAAAAGTAACCAATAAAGAAGTAGGTGGTATAAAGAGTAACGCTAAATCTTACAGCACATCGGAAGTAGAAGGGAGACTAAATATAATTGAATATTTGGTTGGTGACAATTTAATTTTAAATATCGTGTAGCGAAAAGTTCAAGAGAGAAGGAAAAGAGAAAGACAAAGCAGAAAAGTTCACAGACCAATCAAATGAAAGAGCAAGGTCGTATAAAGAATTGAAGGAGCTAGCCTTGGATCGAAAAAAAATTGGAAATTGCTACATCGACAGGTGATTAGGATTGGACTTATGGCTGTGATAGAGTATGTCCAGAAAGTTTAAATTTAATTTAGTTAGTCGAGTTCAATTTTAAATTTTCTTTGATTTTGTTTTAAAGCCAGATATATGTTAAGCTAGATAGATTTACACGGACAGGAAGATTGACTTCATAATTAGTTTGTACATATTTCATTTACCTCTGTTGCTTTTACGTGTGTTTTCACATTCTAATTTTTAAGCTTATGTGTGTCCCCTTTCTTTTATTTCAAGTCAGTTCTCTACAGAATGGTAGTATAGAATTAATGACATTCACAGGGACATGATCGCTTATAGTATATTTTTTACTATATTTCGTATAATCAATAGATAATGTTTGCTAGCAATTTTCTTAATTTAATCTGAATAATACGTGAAGACGGAGCGTTTCTTACGGCGACGGTGGATCCGTTTTTCCCGCAGCCCCTAACTCGGAAGGTGGTAGCGAAGTTCACAAGGAAATACAACTGCGTCGCATGAGAGAGCGCGCAAAGGTGCAGTTTGCTGGGCAGATCCACGCTGGACATCTGTCACATATAAGAACCTATCTCTGGTCAGTTTGATACAATATTAACCAAAAATATAGACCTGACATCTCTGGCCTAAGTTTGAATTTTATAATAATCTATTTATGAGATAAATTAACGATTCATTGGCCTTATGTTTTTTTGTTTTTCAGTCCGCTTGCTTACTTATTTATAGGGTCATACTCCAAGGAAATATGCAGGACCTCTACTTGCAATGTTTCCTTAGATTCCTACTTGATTCCATTCTGTATTACACACATACACACACACACACACACAAATGAATCAGACGTACAGATATACGTTTATTTATATTAATCTCATTCTTCAAAGTACTTAAAAATAGCATTTGAATTATACTTGTTTATTCAAGTTTCATAAATAATGTATGTTTAATATGAAAATGTACTGGGTATATGTTGCATTTATCATTGGAACGAAATTAACATTTTCTTGAACCGGATAGACGAACGTCAAATAGGTAGGGATAGTAAAAACAATTGTATGAAAACCTGTAACGGTTTACATTCATTTTTGAACAAGTCAATTAAAAGTTGTTATTTCTTACGCTATTCTATGCTACCATATATCCAGTTTTGAAAGGAGAAGAAGTCTTCTTTTATCATGCTTCTTTTATATTAATATATGTTTTTAATTTTGCAATTAATACATCATTAAATAAATTCTAATGTAAATCTAATCTAATCAATTTCAATGGTGAAAACTGTATTGAGAAGGAATGTTTGAGTGAATGAATGAATGAAGTATCAAATGAGTGAAGACCCACATGACCATTACAGTATACATCAACAGCGAAACATCAGAAACTTAATAATGATTAAATCTAACACCTAAATAACTGTAAACGTAATAAATAGCAATAATAACATACAAGTTAGAAAATTCATGAACGAAATACGACGAAACAGGAATATTTTCAATAAGCACAACAAGAAAACACTCCTGTCCGTCAAGTTGACACAAAATTTAAAATGAAAATAGTAACCGAGCAAAATCAAGAGTCACAGAGTAACGATAGAATATACATCGAGGGCATGCTATTAAAAAAACCCACATGAATTACAAATGAAACCCAAATAATTATAAATGAAGCTGTGGCGTCAAAATTTCACACATTTTTGACCTGTACGTTAGCAAATTCAACTGTAAAGATCCTTGCACACGTAAATAATATCGAAAACATCAGACAAAATATACCAAAGTTCATAAATCTATACACGGATATTAAAAAAAACTACTCTAAATGAAAACATACTACTAGACTATTTTAGGTCTACAAAAATACTATTCTATTAGATATATTTTTTAAAATTTTAATATACAATATTAGATTAACACATTGTTGACAGGTCACCATTATCTACTTTAACTTATGAAATCCAGGGCGATATAAAGTATTGTTAAAGCTTTGTTCACCATGTTACTTCACGACTATGGTCTTAGTTAAGAACAAAAAAATCTTTTTTTATGGGATAGGAAGGCAAACGAGCAGGCGTGTCACTTGACGGAAAGCAATCAACGCCGCCCATAAACATCCGCGGTGTCATAGGCAGTGCAGAAGCGTTGACGGCCATTAAGGAAAGGTCATTATGAGCCTCCGGAACTCAGCCGCTCACCGAACGAAGCGCGGTAGCTAAGCTACCACTCAGACGTCGGTTTTCTGCGGGAGTTTGGTACTTCTCCGGGTGAGCCGGTCCATTCATGCTACAGACAAATAATATGCCATTCTTGACAAAGTATTCGTCTGCAGCGTGGCTCTACCACTCTGGAAATACAATTTCAATAGTACAAAATACAAAATTTTATATGGATTGTTGGTTTCCGTCATGGTTGAAATTTTTTAATTAATATTACATATATTTTTATATTAAACAAAAATGAAAATTATATAACAAGTACGAAAATATCGCATTTCAATTCATTATCTTATATCAATGGAGAGATGTTTTGTTAGTCTCCATAAAACTCAAAAACGGCTCGATCGATTTGAATATTTTTATTTTATTTTATTCACTATAATATAGGGAAGGTTAACGAATAAAAATATATAGAAAGAACATGAAACAGTAACTTGAAAAATGAAAAATCCAATTAGTTTCAATAAATGGCGTTCGTGACGGCTTTATCGTCTAACGGACGTCGTTTCTTTAGTGCTCTTTTCAAAAGAATTGCTAAAATACAAGAAGTAAGTACTAAAATACCAGGAAAAGATAAGCCAACCAGGAGATATATTTTTGTTATTTTGAATTAAATAAAATGTAGGTGAAACGAAGTCCATTGGGTCATCTAGCTTACAATATAAATAAAGTTTATTGGAGTATGTTCAGACGAGCAGTAACATGCTTTAGTGTAAAATTCCCGGTCAACAATGTGTTAAAATAGTATCAGAATATTTAATACATGTCATAGGACTATTAATAATTAAGATCGTGTGCATGAATTTATTGAACAATTAAATCAAAAACCAATTCTGCAATAATTTATACACTATAAATCATCGACCACACTAAAACAATAGTAAGCTTCAAAAAGAGTATGTCGCCAAAATTGAGAGCATGGGAAGAATATTCATTTTTCTTTGGTATGGATATCTTTGATGTGATATTTTTTAACAAATACATATAAAAGTTTAATCAGTTATTTTCAGAAACTTCTTTTCACGCACCACCACCCCGTGGAACCAGTTACCTCCGGCGGAGTTTCCGAATCGATACTATATTGGAACCTTCAAAAAACAAGCCTACACTTTTCTTACAAGCCGGCAGGCAGCTATGGGCGGCGTTGATTGCTTTCCATCAGGTGACACGCTTGATCATTGACTTTCATATTCCATAAAAAAAACACCTATGTTATGTATAGTCAGATCCCCGACACAAGATTTATGTATGTTTTTGTCAGCGATCCTATATGATTCAACCATAATATCATATTATACATATAGCATAAGGTATTATTTCTTTTTTACTCATACATACACAAACGTTTTTCTTCTTTACTCATACATATACAAACGTTTTTCTTCTTTACTCATACATATACAAACGTTTTTCTTCTTTACTCATACATATACAAACGTTTTTCTTCTTTACTCATACATATACAAACGTTTTTCTTCTTTACTCATACATATACAAACGTTTTTCTTCTTTACTCATACATATACAAACGTTTTTCTTCTTTACTCATACATATACAAACGTTTTTCTTCTTTACTCATACATATACAAACGTTTTTCTTCTTTACTCATACATATACAAACGTTTTTCTTCTTTACTCATACATATACAAACGTTTTTCTTCTTTACTCATACATATACAAACGTTTTTCTTCTTTACTCATACATATACAAACGTTTTTCTTCTTTACTCATACATATACAAACGTTTTTCTTCTTTACTCATACATATACAAACGTTTTTCTTCTTTACTCATACATATACAAACGTTTTTCTTCTTTACTCATACATATACAAACGTTTTTCTTCTTTACTCATACATATACAAACGTTTTTCTTCTTTACTCATACATATACAAACGTTTTTCTTCTTTACTCATACATATACAAACGTTTTTCTTCTTTACTCATACATATACAAACGTTTTTCTTCTTTACTCATACATATACAAACGTTTTTCTTCTTTACTCATACATATACAAACGTTTTTCTTCTTTACTCATACATATACAAACGTTTTTCTTCTTTACTCATACATATACAAACGTTTTTCTTCTTTACTCATACATATACAAACGTTTTTCTTCTTTACTCATACATATACAAACGTTTTTCTTCTTTACTCATACATATACAAACGTTTTTCTTCTTTACTCATACATATACAAACGTTTTTCTTCTTTACTCATACATATACAAACGTTTTTCTTCTTTACTCATACATATACAAACGTTTTTCTTCTTTACTCATACATATACAAACGTTTTTCTTCTTTACTCATACATATACAAACGTTTTTCTTTTTTACTCATACATACACAAACGTGTTTGTTTTTTACTCATACATATACAATCGTTTTTCTTTTTACCCATACATATACATACGTTTTTCTTTTTTACTCATACATACACAAACGTTTCTCTTTTTTACTCATTCATATACAAACGTTTTTCTTTTTTACTCAAACTAAGTAAAAGAAAAATAGTCAACTTTTTAATCTGAGCAAGGACAGACAGATTGTTTGGTCATTTCTAAAGATGGACATTAATATACAGTGTTCGCGGATCTTAGCAAAGTAAGTTTGACTGTTCATCTTCTTAACGGATGTCCACAAAGTAAAGCCTGACTCTATCGATTATCTTCTTCATTTCTAATAGATATTAAAAGTAAATGGCACAGTAACGGCTCATGAAATGCCATGTCCATAAATACGTGGAGAATCAGATGAATACAAAAAAAGACACTCATCTGTTTACATTATATTAAGATGTACACGCTAAATTTCTAAATAAAGCATGGAAATAAAATCTCAGAGAGACCACCATATCAGATCGCTTATTTGAAGGCCAAATACTTGAGCTCGTGCCAAATGTGTTATATTGTGAAATATATTTGGTACTATAGAACAATATACTTTTGATAATTTTCCAATGTCACGTATGTTGTAGTAGCATTGGATGAACCAACTATTTATGTATTCAAATTAAGAAGTCGTTGGTTACATTCATGTGTGTATGATAGAATTAATTAATATTATATAAAGCTTCATAAACATTCAATGACTGACTGATTGACTGACTGACTCAATGACATCAAAATTGAAGAAACGGCAATGGGACTCGAGGCAGAGAAATTATATCCAAACTTTGAAAATCTAAACCTGGAAAAAAATTTGCTCGATGGCCCGCCCGAACCCGAACGAAATCGGGGTCGCCCTCTTTCGCGTTCTTGAATACCCGCATGTCATAATCACGTCCCATCCATCCCAATGGAGAAGCACCTCACCGCACTGCCCACCTCGGGGTCATAGGACCATAAGAAGATAATCACGCGGGAACACCGCAGGTGGTAAATTATTCCACATTTTGGTTAACTTCTTAACAGCATATCCGAGTTTTATGTATCCATACCAAAGGTGATGTATAGGAACTAAAGTATAAAGTAGAACATCCCATGCTCCCAAATACAATATGGAATCGCGCTCACTGCCACCGTTGATCCATTCTTGCCGACGCCGCCAGCTACGATAGCGGCTGCAAGCGCGCCCAACGTGAGAGCCGCTGCCACTACGGCCATTCCTCCCAGGGAGTAGCGAACTTCGATGCCACCCACCTAGCGCACACGAAATTACTCCAACCGAAAGCACGTGACGAAATAGGCCTAGCCAAGCATGATCTGACGCATGTCTAAATTCATTGATATTCAATAAGTCCATTGGAGTGGCATCACTAGATCTCGCAAAGCACGTCACTAGGTCCATAATTGTTTATTATATATAAAAATAACATATTGTTTTGATAGGATAATTAAAAAATAACAGTAGTCTACATTTTGATTATTTTTTCATATGAGACACGATTATTTTTGTATACGATGAAATAATTTATTTGAAAGATGTACAATTCAAAATCTTTATTATTAAAAAAAATCGGAGGCGGTCATGAGGACTGCCGACAGAAGTTAAAACATAAAACTGTATTTTGAAATTTCAAACTAATTGTAATATTAAATGCTGCTATTATTACAGAAGAAATAAACGAAGATTGAAATGGAATATAAAAAAATATTAAAGGAAAGATTGAGTCAATTAATAGAAAAAATGAAGAATTTCTTTACTATTTAGACAAATCTTAATACATTTGATTCAACTCAAATTACAATACAGTTGTAACATAACAAATTAAATTTTTTTATTTTCCTACATAAGAAATTACATTGCTTTTGTCAAATATCAGTCCGCTAACAATAAATCTTTTTCACGACTTCGTAAAAAGGTTCCTCAGGACGGAGAAGAAACGACGAAAGACACTCGACGAAGACAGACGAAGTATCTTTTTTTTATTAATTTATTTATTCCATCTTTTTAAATGCGGCAATTTCTGCCAATCAAACTTTATAGTCTCATAGATAATCAGGAGAACATTCTAAACAGAAGTCATTTTAAATTCAGATAACATAGTAAGTGGTTTCAGTGTTAATTTAAAAAGCATTTAAAAGAAAGGCGAGTGAAAGCTGGTAATCAGGTTAATGGAGTCCTGCACTCCTTTGCGAAAAGTCAGAATGTGTCTAAAACGGCCCGACTGGCGGTTCATCGGGGAGTGCTTGTTACGAGTCTGATGTACGGTAGCAAAAGTTCAGAGTTTAAAAAAGAGTCATGGAAGCAGACTGAATGCGGTGGAAATGAGAGCATTAAGAACTGTGAATGACAGAATAAAAATGAAGATATATAAGAGAGCGATATGGAGTAAAAGGTGTCGTGACAAAAGTTGAGAAAGGGGTGCTTAGATGGTTAGAGAGGATGGATGAAAGACGACTGGCAAAAGAAATTTACGTTGCAAAAGTAGACAGAAGGGTCGGTAGGGGAAGGCCAAGGAAAACATTCCCAGACCAAATTGCCGAAGTTTTTAAGAAAGGCCAAGTCAAGAGTACCCTTAATCTGCAAGCTTGCATGAAGAGAGTGATGAGCGTGGAGGTATCAAGGAAAGTATGCTGAGATCGTAGCAGATGGAGATCTGTCGTCTCTGCCTATCCCTACGGGCGTGACTATATGTATGTATGTGTAAAAGAAACAGCGCATACATCTTGTTATGTAATTGGTGTCACAGTTACACAGTCATTGATTATTGATTTCAACAACTGCAATTAATTTGTTCAATGGCCAAGTGATCGAGCCATTATATCAACCGTATATGTACTTCTATTAACAATACAATGGATGCGATGGCTATCTATGAAATATATAAGCATATTATTGCAAAGGCGCGAGTTCCCATGCTAATTTGCATACGCAATAGAGTAACTTATTAACTTTTCCAAACTATCACTTGTCTTGTCGAATGACAATTTTATTTTGCATTATAGAGAAGAGACATCTGACTTAGATAAATTATTTGTTTTCTTCGTTCATATGCATTAAGATGTGAGTCTGGTAAGGTCTTTTTTCGTTTTTATTTGATGACATTTAGTTAAAACTATTATACCTGTGTCGAGTAAAATGGATTAATATCAAATCTCTTGAAATTTCTAGTCAGCTTGTCACGTTACGTCTTGGTAAGGTGTTTATTCTGCTAAAACCTTCTGTGGACTTTTTCAGTCAACTTGAAAGGTCACGATACATGCATTTATTTTATATCACTTTACTTATAAGCCTTAATCGAACTACATTGTATAATACGCCACCACAATTGAACAATATAACTGATAATAATATAAGATTATGAAGATGAAATAAAAACAACGTCAGCTTGGCGGGAAAAGTCCTAACATTAAACTTGTGTGACAAAAAATAATACTAGTGATGCAACTATTAATAATTTGAATTATTTGACATCGTTTGATTCGGTTTTAAATCATAATCGAAATAGTTTCGATTCCGATTATCTTTCTGATCTATTTCAATATCGATTATTGAAAAATAAAAGCTTTATTGAAAAAATAAAATTATGCCACAACCAAATAATTATAGATATATATTTTCTTCAGGTATTTTAGTATAACATCTGTTTTTCACATCGAATTGCGATACTTTCAAGATAACTATAAGACAAACATGGAAATATAAAATTAACACAATTGTAAAAAAAATATCCGAAATACACAAACCATTTTCGCATTAAGGACTTAAACCTCGTGCAACCTGTATATCAACCCAAACCGTGTCAATAAGTGGTGCATAATGATGTTATATCAGATGGTCAACGTGATGGTGGAATGGACATGATCTAATACACGGTAGCGGAAGTTTTATATTTTACAGACTAATTTGACAAATCAAATGTAACTTCTTGTGATAGAGAACATAAATCAGATGATTTATTTTATAACCTGGTGACGTGTTTTAATAGAGATTCGATCCCTACAATAAATGCCACACGTTTATGACGAAGATGCTAGTATGATGCCAAACTTAAGCTAACCAGACGAATATTTGTGATTCTTCCGCTAAAACTTTTTAATTTGGTTTTTGCTTTAAGACTATATATAAAAAGCAATATTTCACGTTTAATGACCCGGTAGACAGTGAGGAAACTCAAAATGCTTATACAATGTATAGTTAGAGCATGTAACGAGATTTTAGATTTTACTGCATACATTTTGATTTCTTGTCCAACAATATTATTCTCCTGAACTGTATTCTAATTAAATTTAATTGAAATTAACTATACTTCCTTTGAATTTACGCAAGTAAAAAAAATAAATAAAGAAATAGCATTTTAATTAACTTAGACAACGTATCTTCTACATTATGGTCCCCATTTACTTTGTTATGTATATATTAAAATAAATTACTTGTACTAAATGTAATTTTCATATTTTTTATGGGATAAGAAGGCAAACGAGCAGGCGTGTCACCTGATGGAGAGCAATCAACGCCGCCCATAGACATCCGCAGTGCCATAGGCAGTGAGGAAGCGTTGTCGGCCTTTAAGGAGTGTCATTATGGATGGGAGGGGGAAGGGGAGGGGGGAAAGGCGAGGGGAAAGGGGAGGGGAAAGGGAAGGGGAAAACGGAGGGGACTGGGGGAGGGGACAGGGGAGGGAAAGGGGTGGGGAAGGGGAGGGAAAGGGGAGGGGAAAGGGGGCGGGGAAGGGGAAAGGGGAACGGGGGAGGAGAAAGGGGGACGGGGGAGGGGAAAAGGAGGGAGTGGGCCTCCGGAATTCAATCGCTCATCAGACGAAGCGCGATAGCTAAGCTACCACTCAGACGCCGGTTTTCTTGTTCCATCACCTCGTTTGCGAACGATATTAATATTAAATATAATTATATCTATGTTATGTTAAATAACACGTCATGTGGGAATTTTTAAATGACAATGCTTATGAACTCGTAACGTGAAGTAAATGGTGGATTCATTGTTTAACTTAGTAAAGAACCGATCGATAGGCGCTTGACCTCTTAGGCACGACTAAGCTTAGCACGAGGCTGTTTCCCTGTACGGTAGATGCTAAGGCAAAACAAGTATGAAACAATATGTGAAGATGATTATCTAATTTAAACGGTTAATGAGTGTGTTACTAGAGTGTGCCACTATTGTGACGCGTCTTTCAGGAAGATGACATCTGCGAAAGCCACTATAGTGGCGCATTGTTCAGAAAGAGAACATCCGCGAAAGCCACTATAGTGGCGCATCGTTCAGAAAGAGAACATCCACGAAAGCCACTATAGTGGTGCATCGTTCAGAAAGAGAACATCCGTGAAAGCCATTATAGTGGCGCATCGTTCAGAAAGAAAACATTCGCGAAAGCCACTATAGTGGCACATAGTTCAGAAAGAGAACATTCGCGAAAGCCACTATAGTGGCGCATAGTTCAGAAAGAGAACATCCACGAAAGTCACTATAGTGGCGCGTCGTTCAGAAAGAGAATATCCGCGAAAGCCACTATAGTGGCGCATCGTGCCTAAGAGGTTAAGAATCTATATGAGAACGGACGTGGGAGTGAAAATATTTTGATAGTAATAGGAAAATAATTAAGGAATATTTATTTGATATTCCACAAACGCAAAAATCTTTAGTAACCAAAAATGCATATCGGTCATTGCGATCGCATAGTCAACCATTTCGCTACTGCGGGTGATTACAGCCACCGGAAACAAGACGCTATCTACATACGACGGGTGACTACAGCAATACACATCATGCTCCAAAAGATGGCATCAAAGGTAATGTGTCGCACAATGAGCTGAACCTTCTGACTTTCAGCTCGGCACTCCGTTCTAGACGAGCTATTTAGAAGGCCCGCCGTAGCGAAAGGGTTAACGTTAGAGAGATGACAAATTAAAATCATCAATGAAGTCAGGCGTTACTTTGCGGAATACCATTACTATGTGGACGGTCAGAATTTATACTTAGCTAAGATCCGCGACACGCAAACAAAAATAGAAAAATAATAAGTGTGTTTTTATTGGAAGAATTGGATTTACGGGGGAACTTAAACTAAATCTTAATGACTTATGTTGTTAATAGTGGTTGGGAAGTGGAGAGTTGCTGAATACCGTTTTTTTAACTAAATCTTTAGTTTAAGTTCCCAGTAAATCCATTTCTTTCAGTAGAAAACACAAATTATTATTCTTCTATTTTTGTTTTGCTTGTCGCGGATCTTAGCTAAGTGGAACATTCTGACTGTCCACACAAATTGAAATCAGTTGAAGTACATTACCTGCGTGGCCCAGAAGTCGGGGCCGAGGGTGGCGGAGATGAGGTGTATCGCCATAATGGAGTACTGGGCCTCCGTGACATCGATGCGACCCAACCTGAGGGTGCCTGTCACGTACGCCTGCCAGTGCGCGCAATAGAACAGCGTCATCGCGCAGAAACACTGCAACAGAACATATCATAGTGAATCCGTTATTATGAGTTGTTTGCGACAATTTTCGCAGCCAACGAGACATTACCACGTATTGGATAATAGTCCTTATAATCTACATTTATCGAAATAATAAATCCGGTTAAAATATCCTCGGGAGTGAATTGGAGATCCATGTGTAAGGTCCAGTTGACAGAAATCGCGTTCCAGGACAATAAAAACATGCCTACACATCTCTTAAAGCATCGCAACGCGTCTGAAATGCCTATGGGGCACTGCGAATGTCTATGGGCGGTGTTGACTGTTTTCGATTATGTGACACGCCTGCTCGTTTGCCTAAATATCCGATCCCCTCGAGGTGCTGGCAATTAATGGACTCCATTATTTTGGTCAACAAAGAGGTGATAACTATACGCCAATAGCCAATTGCGCGCATCAGAGCGATCGTCTTTTTGGGGGATTTTGTGTACTGACGCTGTCTTCTATGAAGTCGGGACTACGCCGGTCTTGTAGGAATTTCGGAAAAGGCGCATTAGAATCGAACCCATATTTTGACAATTGGAGGGATACCGCCAGGCCCACTCTACTTGTTGATGTCCGAGGAGAGAAGTGCTTTATCAAGAGTGGAGTTCGATGTAAAGAGAGCCCCAAAAATTCAGATTTCTCATTGGCAGTGTAGGCCAACGATTTTTCATTCTCTCTGCGCAGCGGTGGTAAAGACGGCTGACAAAAAAAACCTTGGACGGGTTTTGCAAGAGACCAAAACGCACGAGATCCCGAGGGGAGGCGAACTAGTCTCTGATCGATTTATCCAGTGAAGACATTGAATTTGTTATCTTGCTTGTACGGCCGAAACGTGGACACTGAAGTTCCGTCTGCTTCACAAGCCCAGAGTCGCATAGAGAGCTGCATAGAGGGGACGTTGCTCGTAGTTTCTCTGGTAGAGAGAAACTGACGAGCGCTAGAGTAGATGAGTGGTGAAGTGGAAACCGCGTTCTAGCAAACATAGCGTGGCCCACTATCTGTGCAGAGTAGTCGCCTGAAACTGGATAATTGAAGCCGAATATCGGATTAGGTGACGGGTTTTAGGTAAGGCTATGGCCATCAGTAAATGCCGCAGGCCGTTGTTGATGATAATAATGAAGTATATAGATATATATCAACACGCCTGTTTCCCGTAGGGATCGGCAGAGACCACAAATCTCCATCCGCTTCGATCTCGGTACACTTTCTTTGCTTCATCCACCCTCATCACTCTCTTCATACAAGCTAGCCGGTTAAGGGTACTTTTGAGCTTTCTTAAGAAGTTCAGCAATTTGGTCAAGGTATGTTCTCCTTGGTCTTCCCCTACTAACCCTTCCACATTTCCAACGTAAATTTCTTTTGTCATGACACCTTTTAATCCACATCTCTCTCTCATATCTTCATTTCTTATTCTATCATTCAAAGTTGCCCCACACATACTTCTTAATGTTCTCATTTTCACCGCATTCTGTCTGTTTTCATGACGCCATGATGCCAAACGAAACGTTCACTACCGTCGGGCCGTTTTAGACACATTCTGAGTTTTCGTAAAGGAGTGCAGGGACATTCGCGACATATTTTTGTATCAGTCGTCTTTCATCTCTCTCTCTCTCTATGTCCCCAAACCATCTAAGCATCCCATGAAGTGTATTTGTGTTCGAAAAAAATATATTTTTATTTCTAATTATCTAAGTTGGCAGAGGGACGCAGCCTTAAAATCCGTCACGAGACCTTGGCATGTTTGGGCAAAAAGTTTAAGATTCAGTCTGGTCAGCTTGGCACGTTTCCAGTCAATGACTGACGAGTGTAAACACACCGCTTGCCAACAGATTGACGGTACACCGTTGTACCTTTACTCTCGATGATTCTCAATGACAAGGTTAACCGGATATTCTGTGTAGGTTTAGGAAACAAAAACTTCTAAAGTTAAAATAAAAAAAAAGTATATGTCTTTAGCTGTGAGAATTCAATTTAGGAACAAAGAACGTGTTTTTGTTGTTTATTAAAAATTACAATAATTTTAATCCGTACGCATGAAAAAAATATGTGTGTTTTGGAAGTATTCACCGATTTCAAAATAAGCGTCAATGTGTTAAAAAATTGCGTAAAAGAAAGAAAGAGAAAGAAAGTTGTGCCAAGTTGGAGCTGCACATCGAATCCACTAACCCGATGAGTCAAACACGACAAAGGACAATCAACTCGCGACCTCTCAAAGTCAGTCCCGAATCGATACGCAGACACTTTCGGAATGTGAACTCAAACACAGCACCGTTCAAAGCAAACACCGGCTTCGGCAGAGGGTACGTGTACAATTTTTGTAGAGGTAGAGCGACGCTGCAGACGAATACTTTGTCAAGAATAGCGTATCATTTGTCTGTAGCGTGAATAAGCCGGCTTGCTCGGGGAAGTACCACACTCCCACAGAAAACCGGCGTCTGTGTGGTAGCTTAGCTACCGCCCTTCGTCCGGTGAGCGGTCGAGTTCCGGAGGCCCAACCGCCCCCTCCTTTCCCCTCCCATAATGACACTTTTCTTCTTTTCTTAAAGGCTGACAACACTTCTGCACTGCCTATGGCACTGCGAATGTTTATGAGCTGCGTTGATTGCTTTCCATCAGGTGACACGACTTCTCTGACGAGGATCAAATCACGATTAAGGGCAGTTGTTAATAAATAAATCTCAATCATATATTTATTACTATATTGTTCGGCTCTTTACACACTACGATCCGACACATAGCTTTTCTATGTATTTCTTATCTTGCAATAACTTACGCAAATTTTTAATTGATTTATACGGAATGTTTATCGTATAAAAAACAACACATAGATGAAGTTGTGTTTGTGGTGAAAAGTGGTATTGTGTGTTTGACGATGTCAACTATCGATGGCGAGGTGTTCTAGGATTTACTGACGGCTGTTTCTCGGCAAGTAATTCTCTATACACTTATTCACAAACACAAGATTATTTGTCTGATTTGTTTTTTTTTTATGAAATGGGAAGGCAAACGATATGAAAAGGGGGAGGGGAAGGGGAGGAGGAGGGGGAGGGGCGGGGGAGGGGAGGAGGAGGGGGAGGGGAGAGGTGGGGAAGAGGGGGAGGGGGGAGGGGATTGGGTTTGATTTGTGTTCGCTTATCTTAGCAAAGTAAGATTATTAATGGAGTCAGGCGTTAATTAGTGGAAATCCATTACTATGTAGACAGTCAAAAGTTTTCCTTAGTCTTGTCGCGGATCTTAGCTAAGTAAAACTTTTGACTGTCCACTTAACAAAGTAATTTTGACTGTCCATCATTACAATGGATTTCTGCAAAGTAACGCCTGACTCCATCAATTATCATAATGCCAACATTAAAAGCGGTGCTCACAAAATAAGTATAAATAATACATTATAAAAACAAGTTTTTTAAAAAAATTTTCTTAAGTCAATTCCTACTTTTTGTCCAGCGATCTATCTACACGTTACGCCACTGACGGTATTTATTCCTAAATGTATATCCTGTTGAATATCTTATATAAGAGATTTTTTTCTCCTATATAAAAATTAATTAATTAAATTTAATTAATGAATTAATATTTGACAAAAATCTGCATTAACAACAAGTATCAAGAAATCTGTATTTGTGCAGATGTGTGTGTGTGTGTGTGTGTGTGTGTGTGTGTGTGTGTGTGAATTATTATTACATTACTATGTAATTACTTATCAAATATTTCACAATATTAACCCTTTCGGTACGGACGCATTCTACGTCGCGCCGTCCCCGCTGACCGAGCAGTCGCGGCAAGCGTCCGTACTTGCGGAACAACTGCAAGCGCCCGTCAGACGCACAATACCACGCTATCTTACGCAGAGCGAGTGCAGGCGCTCGTAAAAAGAAATGCTTAAAAAATTATAACATAATGCAATAGAATATATTTGCTCATTTCGTCAGTTTATTATTAGGCAGCGTAAAACAAGTGCAAAATACTTGCGATGGATTACCATGGAGATAACATATATATTCTGCTCATGAAGAGTCGCGAGTGACCTAAGTCACCGTTTGTACATAACGAGCGTCAAATGTTGGGTGCCCATAGTCACCGCTCGTACAGAGCGAGCGTCAGGCGTTGGGTGACTATAGTTACCGCTCGGACAGAGCGAGCGTCGGGCGTTGGGTGACTATAGTCACCGCTCGGCCCGAAAGGGTTAAACCAATTTTTTATATATGTAAATATGTATCAATTTTTTATATATTAATGTAGAATTGTGAAATATCCGTTTGTTCATTCGATTATCAGTTATGTATTTATGTCTGTGCAATTGTATGAAAGGTGTGAGTGAGAGGACAATATGATAGAAGGAGAGAGTTGAAAGGGAGGTACGAGGAGTTGTTGGGGGTGTAACGAAGTTTTTTTTTATATTTTCACGCCTATCCCGCGCAGAGGTTGGCAAAGACCACAGAGCTCCATCCGCTACATTCATCGCAGCGAAATGGCTCTTCATTGGTCGCTTCTCGCCCTCGTGAGAATCAGGACGTGACGGGAAGAGCTAAAGGTGTTTATAAAGATGTTAATAACGATGTTAAGGTGGAATATTGTGAAATATATTAATAAAAGGTGTTATTAAGAAGTCTCAACCCCCCAACCCCACATTAATATGTCACAATATTAAACCAATTTAAGGTCAATTTTTGTGGTTCTGGAGGCAAGTTTTTATTGTGCGGTTTTATGACGAATAAAGCTTATTATTACAAAGTTCATTATAAGTTTTATATACAGCAGTACTAGTCTCATGGCCATGGAAACTGGGACAGTAATCAGTTAAGTATAATTATCGACATTCGATTTCACTTATTACATTACTATTAACATTGTTACGTAGTAAATGCCTTAAATCGCTAGCAATTATCGTTCAAACGTATTGATCGATAAAAGCATCGAATAATAACATGACTCAGACGAATGAGTGTCATCTATTTTCGAGAACACACATAATGAGAAACATCACTATTATCTGAGCTCAAAAAGTGGCCAATGAACAGGGTCTGCGACAAGTAAAGCAAAAACGAACGACGAACTTTTGCAAACCATCAAAGGTAGAAAAGTTGCTTACCTGAGTCATATTACGAGACACCATCATCAACAGCCTGCGGCCAAGAAGCGCCACCTAGCTGAACATAGCCTAGCCCAAGAAGCACCTAGCCCGATCTTCGGTGTTTCTACAAGCTACCCTCCGCAGATCGTCGCACCATCTAGGCGGGGGGCGTCCTACACTACGTTTGCCAAAATGCGGTCTCTTTTACAACACTCGTCTGCTCCAGCGATTATTAGATCTTCGACAAACGTGACCAGTCCGTTTCCACTTTATTTTACTAATTCGAAAGACTATATCAGTGACTTATGAGACATGACCAAATTGGTGTAACTGATCATGAAAAGACGCGGGCAAAAGACAGGTTTTGAACCGCCCACCGGACGAAGCGCGGTAGCTAAGCAACCACTAGACGCCGGTTTTCTGCGGGAGCATATGCCACAGACAAATGATATGCCACTCTTGACAAAATATTCGTCTGCAGCGTGGCTCTACCACTTCAAACTTCCCTCTGTCAAACGACTGTCTATTACAGTTCTTAACAAAAAACACTACTTTGAATAAAATTGCAATGCACCATTTTGGAAATGAAAATAGCAATTCAAAGCAATGTCTATAGCACTCCGGATATTCGATAACGGCGACGTTGATTGCTTTTCATCAGGTGACACCCCTGCTCGTTTGCCTCCCTATACCATAAAAAGATATTGTTAATATATCATGTATAATATTTATAGTACATGTGGACAGTCAAAAATTTTACTTAGCTAAGATCCGCGACAAGTAAAACAATAACAGAAAATTAATAATGTGTATTTTTCTGCTGGATGAAGTGGATTTATTTGGAACTTAAACCAAAAACTTACCGAAAATCGGCCATCAATTCTCCACCCACCAACCACTATACACATTATCACTTTTCCATCTTGTAAACGACACGTGTTTCGCCACAACACGAGGCATCTTCAGATATAGTAGACTCTACGGAAGACAACCGAAAACTGACTTTTCGGTTGTCTTTCGGTTATTTTCGGTAAGTTTTTGGTTTAAGTTCCAAATAAATTCACTTAACCCAACGTAAAAACACACATTATTAATCTACCGAACCAAAAACTTACCGAAAATCGGCCATCAATTCTCCACCCACCAACCACTATACACAACACCAAACACACACTACCACTTTTCCATCTCGCAAACAAGACGTGTTTCGCCCCGACAATCACTTCGAAAATAGTGCATTACACACTGGACTGTGCCAAATTGTGACACTAATATAAGCTTTTAATTGAAGGTATATCAAAGAGGTTTAAAACTGTAACTTGCTTGGAGATCCGAATACAAGAACTAGTAATATATTAAAGTCAGAATGGTCATGAATTGTGAAACCTGTTAAACATAAGACTTGCGAAAGCAATTTGTTTTGCAATGTTTTTACTTGGATTAAGATTGCGTGACATCTGGGACAACTTATTTGCCGAATCGAGGTACTAGATGGCAAACAAATGCATTGAAAATCACAGATTTTATTTCTTTTCGTTTGCCTTCCTAGCGTTGCCGGCGTTTTAGGCTTGTTTTTTGAAGGTGCTAATGTCGTATCGATTCGGAAAGACAGCCGAAGGTAGCTGGTTCCACAAAGTGGTGGTGCGTAGAAAGAAGTTTCGAGGGAATGCCCTTCTCTAGTAGTAGTCCGTAGTAGATCGCCACTCATCCAGATAGTGGAGATGAAACTATTCTTTACGGCGAGTTGTGCGGTTGTGGAATTCGACGGTGGGAACTATTCCAAACAATTCCTCGGAGCACTCACCATGGTAAAAGCGGTAAAAGCTATTGTGTGTTTGACGTTGTCAACGTTAGTGACCATGGCGAAGTGTAATAGGATTTGCTTACAGTCATTTCTCGGTAATAATTCTCTATATTCTCCTTCGCAAACACACAATTTTATTTTTCTGATTTGTGTTCGAGATTCTTAGCAAAGTTTTACTCTCCATCTTTATGTTTCCGCAAAGTGACGCCTGACTCCATTAATTATCATTTATTATCATCTGTGAAGAGAGGAGCCACGCTGCAGACGAATACTTTGTCAAGAATGGCATATTAATTATCTGTAGCATGAATGGGCCGGCTCGCCCTGGGTAGTAATACACTCTGAGTGGTAGCTTAGCTACCGCGCTTCGTTCATAGAGCGGTTGAGTTCCAGAGGCACAACACCCCTCCCCCCTCCCATGTCCTTAAAGGCTGGCTACGCTTCTGCACTGCCTATGGTACTGCGGATGTCTATGGGCGGCGTTGATTTCTTTCCATCAGGCGGTACGCTTGCTCGTTTGCCCTCCTATCCCATAAAAAAGCACTTTTCGTCACAAACATAGCGTTTTGCCCCGACACGAGGCATCCTCAGGCGTAGTAGCCTCAAGAAAGACAACCATAAGGTCATTCGTTAGGTAGTGTTTCTCCGTAAGTAATTCTCTATACACTTCCTCGCAAACACACAATATTACTTTTCTGATTTGTGTTCATAGATCTTAGCAAATGAAGTTTGACCGTCCATCTTTATATTGACAAATATTTGTTCTAATGCCTTTGGTCTTCTATCCATGTGATTTTTATGGTGGATGCCATTTGAGAATAAAAAACCTTAGTATAAGACTATGAAAGTTGATGACGCTTTCCATTGGTATTTGTTTTCATGGTCACCCTTTGATAGAGAGGATAGTCCACAATTGAAATTTATGTTGCGGATGTGGATGGAAGGATCGGTAGGGGAGACCAAGGAGAACATACTTTGACCAAAGTGCTGAACTTCTTAAGATAGGCCAGGTCGAAAGTACCCTTAACTGGCGAGCTGGTATGAAGAGAGTGGTGAGTGTAGATGAAGCAAAGAAAATATGCCGAGATAATAGCAGAGGGAGCTGTGTGGTTGCCTACCCCTAGGGTAAAACAGGCGTTATCATATGTATGTATTGTAGTCAAACTTTCTTGTTTTCTTTTTAATTTTTCTTCCCATGAGAAGAAGACGAGACAAAAAGAATTAGAAACTGGCCGACTTTGTTCTTTACCGGAAACTACATGGAAAAATATCTATATGTATTATATATTAATCTGAATATAAGTCATTAACTTCAATTCATATAACCAAATTTATTGTATAATAACTAAAATTAAAATGTAATTAATGATATAATGAATAAATGATTATATTTGGGGCAATAATTCAATTAATTTGGTATGTATATAATAATTTTTTTTATATGTTCACGCCTATCCCCCGCAGGGGTTGGCAGAGACCACAGAGCTCCATCCACTACCATTCGTCGCAGGGAAACGGCTCTTCATTAGTCGCTTTTCGCCCTCGTGAGAATCAGGACATGACGGGTGGCGAACCACGTCGCCGTCATTTTTTCAACAAATTAAGTATATTAAATTCGTCTTAGTGAATCCCACGAGCCGCAAGGGAGGATGGAGGTCAGCCCCAGCAGAGCCCTGCATGCTGAGGTAAGGCACCATAGTACCCGGGGAGCCCGATCCCAGGACAGTCGGCACGTTTTCGACTAGGCTCGCCCCTAGCCACGCATCCTTTGGCACGGCAGACCGTGGATTGGCGGAGAGGAAGGGAAAGGATAGAGAAGAAAGGAAAGGAAATGCGGACTGTGGGGTTACCAGACTCGGAATAAATATTTATAAATCCATATACATATTTATTCCGATGCGGGAATCGAACCTGCGAACATTGACTCCGTGGGCGGAGGGCCGCGCCACTGAGCCAATCGGTCGTCCGATTTAAAAGTAAAAAAATGTTTATTAGTTTTAAATGTGGAGTCAAAATTCTATCTTTAAAATTCTTTAAGATGATGAATAGTTAGTCTATTCATCATCTTAAAGAATTCATTAGTAGACTTTGGGAAATCCAATTGAAATACAATGTCACAAATTATTATGCTAATAAAAATAAAATAAAATTGTGTACCTAAAGAAAAAGTAGGTACAATATATAGAAATATTAATAAAAATCCTTACTAAAAAGTGGCAATTAACAAAAAGAATACACATTGGATTTTTAGCTCACAGAATACAACTGAAGTATAACAGATGATAAGATATTTCACTTACTTGAAAGAACATCCACGTGGGATACTCTCCCAATTTCACCGCTATACACGCGCCCAGCGATATGAATACTGTGGAGATGCTATCACAGCCGTGATCGAAGAGCTCCCCCAGCGGTGACTGACTCCCCGTCCTCCGAGCCTGCTTGCCATCTATTGCATCCAGGCTCTGGTAAACAAACACACCCAACGCGCAAAGGGCACACGCCCATCGCGGTGGGTCTTGTCGTGCGTCAGGGCTGTACCTGAAAAAAATTTTTTCAATGTACTACAAAATAGCAATGGCATAGGAGCGGAAAGTATCGAATCAACTTTTGTACATCATATAGTTTTTTGTATAGCAGAGAGCAAGTAAACGAGTATGCGGGTCACCTGGTGGTAAGTGATCAACGTCGCTCACAAACACCCGCACCGCCGGAGGCGTCGCAGATTTGTTACCGGCCTTTAACGCACACACACTTTTTTCTTGAGTGCCCCAATGTCATGATCACGTGGGAACATTGCAGGTGGTAAATTGTTTCACATTTCCACAGTTTGTGGCAGAAAACTGCGACTAAATCTGGCTGGTTGATGGCCAGCCATCCAAGTGATGAAAAGGGAACTGTGCGGCTGAGAGGAGATTAAACAACTCCTCACAGCATTCACTGTAATTAATTCAATAATGTACACAGAGATGATACATCTCTGTGTACAGAATATAGTGATGAATACATAGGCCTCTCGGTTATTACTGTCAAATATGGAATTATAAAAAGATAAACACAGAAGCTTCTTTTCTATGTTTAGCAACTGTATTATTAACTTTATAACTATGTAAATAAAATTACAT
Source organism: Baronia brevicornis (assembly GCA_031353405.1). NCBI lineage: Eukaryota > Metazoa > Arthropoda > Insecta > Lepidoptera > Papilionidae > Baronia > Baronia brevicornis. Next base: position 96,490 of record JASFAT010001399.1, on the reverse strand, counting down.
TTATATGGATATACCCAGAGTCATAGTAAATACCTATAAGCAACTGAAATATTTACTTGATGCAGAAATCTAACTCACAGTTTGGAAAACAAATGTTTTACACAACTTCATTCGGTCATTTTTAAACTGAATCAGTCCTAATTTTAAAAAAGTTGTTGCTCTCTATTTTATGTTTACATATGTTGTCACATCAACATTATTTGAAAACCAGCCAAACTTATGCACCATGACAAATAAATTGTATTTTATAATCAATTTGAGAGTTAAATCATCCAAAAATATATATTACGGTACCGAAACATGGACACTGACAGTCCGTCTGCTTCACAAGCTCAGAGAAATATGGAGAGAGCCAAGCTCAGAATTTCTCTAATAGATATGATTAGGAATGAACAAATCTGCCAGAGAACTAAAGTCACTAAAATAGCCTTTCGAATTAGCAAACTAAAGTGGCAATGGGTTGGTCACATTTGTCGGAGATCTGACCACCTTTGGAGCAGATGAATGGTGGTGTGGAAATTGTGTAACGGTAAATGTAGTGTGGGACGGTCTCTGGCTATATGGTGCGATGATCTGCGCGGAGCAGCTGGTAGAAAGTGGATGTGTGAAGCCGAAGATCGGGCTAGGTGGTGCTTCTTAGGGGCTACCTATATCCAGCTTGACTGCTGCATGCTGTTGATTGATTGATTGTTAATATATTAAAACTTATTTGTTTTCGTGTATAAGAATGACCAGTAGCCAAAAAGTACTTGCCATCTAAAGAAATTATGACATCACTGCTTATTTTTAGGAAAGCCAATGTCTTGCAATGGACTTTTACATTTGTATTGTTATAAAAGGGAATGATAGTAAATAAATACTCATATGAATATAGCTATTCATAACTGTAGATCGGAGTAGTTATATTGATGTAGAGTCCATGTTCTCAAATATATATGTTAATATAGATGTGCTTCCAGACCTCCCAATAAATCCCAGAAAAGTATAAATTTCATACATGTTTAACTATGACATACAACTCAATTCAAATTAATAATAAAATTCATTTTAATATAGACTTTCAATAAAAATAAATTTTATAAGGTTTTATTACTACTACCTTTAAATATCAAAAGAAGTATTACTTAAATCGTGAGTAGAATAGAATGATTTATTTGCAAATAATACAATTTTAATAATACTTATCTAATTCCCAGCAATACTGGAATTTCAGATAACGATTTTGCACATTGCAGGTTCGTAAAATCAATATACCTACTCCAATCACTATTTATAACAAAGAGGAAACTTTTTGTTATGAATCAATGAGAACAGGAAGAATTGTATATTAATAAAATGTCAACTCAGCAAGACATAAGTACTTTAAGTGTGCAAAGTCAGAAAACACTCTCATCCAAATTTTAAAAATTCTATATAAAATATATATAAAAATTAATTGCTGTTCATTAGTCTTGCTAAACTTCGAGAACAGCTGGACCGATTTGGCTCATTTTGGTTTTGAATTATTTTTGTAAGTCCAGGGAAGGTTTAAAAGTTGAGTAAATGTGATCAAAGTATTAGTAACAATTTCATTTTTCCTTAGAAACTATTCCTGCCTGTCAAATATTTAATATTCATCCTGTCATTCAGAAATCAAATTAAATTCAAAAGTGAATTCCTTTTTTCATTTCTTTGGTTTCTTTCATTGATTACAATTTCCTTTTGTTCCTGTTAAGTTATGACCACATTTTTTACTTAAGTTAAAACATTCTGCAATTATCATACAGCTTTTTTACTTATTGATTCTGAGGCGGTATGAAGTTTGCCGGGTCGGCTAGTATAAAATAAATTTGCCTAATATGAATGAAGAAAAATTCTGATGCATCTTAGAGATGCATAAATTACATTTAAGGAACCGAAATCCAAATGTTCAGTGTGTTCGGCAATAAAGTGTTTTAACCATCAATAACTTGGCTTGGTTATCAAATTATAAATAACACTTCACTTGTATTAAAGTATGCTAATACACAGCATACTTTAATACAAGCAAAGTGTTATTTATAATTTGCAGCCAGTATTAAAACTTAAAATGTAAAAGGTAAAAGTAAAAACCAGTCCTTAGTTTTTTGTTGGATCTTCTCTGCAGAGGTCTCTTTATAAAACAAGTGGTACATTTTTTAAATTATAAGAAAATTAAAATGAGACATTTAATAAAAGATTTCAAGAAGAACAAGAAGATATCTTTGGCTTTATTTATATGTACATTACTTTAATTTAATAATTTTGTATTAAGTTGTTTCTTGTGTTTATTTATTGGTGTAAGTATGTTTATAACCTACACAATTGTTTCAATAAATATTTATAACTTCTCTCAAGGAGAGATGGTTGTTTCATGTCCCTTTAAGAATAGAAACTTGTTGTATCATTATATGTACTCGATAAAACAATATTTCATACATAAAAATATCTTATCGGGTTCAGTGGCGCGACGTTGTCGCAACCAATCAAACAGCACTTGCTTTTTGCTGCGAGATTCGAAGCGTAATTTCCTGAATGACAACTGGTATATTACTAGTTAAATAGCAATTACTGAAATAAAAATGTTGTAGAATGTGTTAAAAGAAAGCTACGTTATCTCGTGAAGATAAAAATGAAAGTCGTTCCACTGGCTCAACCTGTGACACAATTTACGCGAATAACAAGTTATGAGTGACAGTAACCTAAAGAATTTAAAAAGTACTTACCAGACTAAAATTAAAGTGGTGACTATATTTACTATTAATCCTAATATAGTTATGAGATTCGGTGCGAGCCATAGTGGTGTCTTAGAAACCAGCCAACACCACCACGGTTGAAGCCATGCATCCAATATACTAGCACTGGTACACGAATATTTATGTTCACTAAGTCTTTTTAATTGTGCAGCATTTAAAATTCTCTCTTTGTAGAATTGCATTGTGGAGCCCTGTCACGACATTTAATTTTTTTGCACTACACTCACTTATTCAACAAGTCGACCGCAATTCGCAAATTTCTAAATGAATATTCGTACCACTCCATTCACATCATATCACTACGCGCGAACCATAGTCAAATTATTGTTTTCAATTTTGATCAAGCACAATTGTAAGTAGCATATTCTGCTTTCAGCCTTTCAAAGGACCATAGACAATAAAATAAGAAAGCAGTAAATATATGTTTTAAAAAACAAGAAAGTGTTCTCTTTAAAAATTAATATTAAATATTATGTACATAGTTAGTAGTACAAAAAAAGCTAAATACTATTTAAACTAACTTATTTAAATATAGCGCATGAAATTATATTACAGCGTGGTATGGGAGTCAGTTATAGACTAAATAAATGAACACATATGTTCCCAAAGACAAATGAATCGTTTGAGAACATTTTATTCCACCTAGTCTGGTTCTATGCGTGTCCGAACAAACAGGTAAAAAGTACAGCGTTGATATTATAAACACATTTTATATTAAAAGAATTTGTTGTTTTGTTTTATTTATAATCTTTATTGATAAAAGGTTTGTTTCGATGAACATGCCACTTTTATAGGACATAGGCAATTTAAACATTTAAATTGTATTTATCTATTCTAGCCAGATACCACTTAAAATGAACAATAATAAAACTATTGGCCTATCGTTTCCCGAAATTGACTTGGATACCATTTTATATAGCAACACAGTGGACTCTGAGAGCAAACAAGCCAATATAGTATTACTAATGCCTGTGCTAAACCGGCTTATGTTTAATCTCTTAAACAAGTGGAATGTTTCTCTTTCATTTCTTGCACATTTCAAGGTAATGTGATGAACATCCTGCACAACGTATCATTCAGTACAGTTGGGAGGATCTTCTTGTCCTTCATGGAAAAAAAACTATTAAGAAGAATCTAGTCTGAGCGGAGTTTGAGTTAAATTTTTTTTTGCTGATTTCTCGCTCGCTGATACTCCCTCTATTCCCTTGGTTTGATCAAGGGAAAAGAGGAAGTGTGGGCTGCATTCTCTTATACCAAATACCTTTTGTCAGTGATCTTTCGTTAAATTATTCGGACCAAATTTTATTTTAATCTTCACATTCAACAATAAATCTGTTTGATGTGCTAAACAGTTAAAATAAATGTCATCTGAACAAATTTTTTGTTTTATTTTGTTTTGTTTTTGTTTTGTTATTATTATACTTAGTTTGTGAAATGGAAAATAAAGATTCTATTTGTATACTATTACTAGTCTTCCTACGATCACAAGATGTGAAATGTAGTGGACCGTAAAGTAGTAGGTTCCTTGAAAAATATCTGAAATGATTTTTTTTATTCAATGGACTAGGAAAAACGATGAAGTAAGGAAAGACAGTATCTTATGAAATAAATAGATGTATTTATATACCCTTAGATCTTTATATATATCCATGAGAATAGTCCAACGTAATAAAAAATGATAACTTAATTTCGTAATGAAAATTGAGTTTTTATTACAAAATTGTTATCAGCGTTCTTAATATTCTAGTGTGCGTTATTGATATTATCCTGCCTGTGGCAGCCTCTTTTGAACATAACTCTCTCCCAACTATATTGGGAAGCAGCAGCGATCACAAAGGCAACCTTGAGTTAATAACGCTGCTACCTATAAGCATCATGCGTATTTTATGTGTAGATATATCAGGATGGTTATACCACCATTAGTTACTCGTTAGAGCCATGTCTATTGAAAATATATAATACGCAGGTAAGGCTAATGGTTGAGGTGAAAATATATGCTTACATACTTACGTACGTACCGCATTTCAATGAAGCTATTTCAAAAATAGTGGGAGCTAAAAAATATTTGTCAACTTTTCGAATTGGAATGCAAGCAGCAAATTGGTTTTTGAGAAATGTGTAAGCCCGTGTCCAATGCGAAAAAGTCATAAAAAAATCCGCTCCAAGAATACACATTAACACAACATTGTTAACATAATGGATTTGGCTACGGCGACATCTTGTGAGTAATCAATCCTAATAGTATCAACTGCGCATTAAAACACTAATATTTCAATGAATAAGGGACAAACACAAATATAGCAGGTAATCACTTGTCCGAATCCTTCCTGATCCAATGAAAAAATAAGTTATTTATGAAAGAGATATGAATAATGTGAACTCCAATTTCGTTTCAATAAAGTAATTCCAATCGTATCGGATTTTTTAAATACGATTGGAGGAGAATATTATAACAAATTTGGCCGGGAAATTTAGATCGGGATTGGTAAACACTTAAAACTCTGAGCTTAAAAGTTTGGAATTCTTAATTGAGTCAAGTCATCAATGAAAAATAAATGTTATAAGAATACATACACCAATGTAATTTTAAAACACAAATTTTTATTTCAACAATATTTATATTTTAATTACAAAATTAAGATACTATTTATATGTATGTAATTATATACGATAAACAAACCAAATAATTAAAAATAATACATTTTCGTACAATAGTTTTGTGGTGTACCTTAAAACTTTTCTTATACACTATTACATTTATCTACATATTACACTTAATAATTTCATATAGGCATAGACAACAAAAGTAATAAACCAAAAATCTACGTTTAAGTGTTATATTTGTTTTGTAAATACATGTCCAAAATATAATTTTGAAACACGTTGAAAGGCTAAGGCATGAAACCAGTTTTAACTTGCATTTTTCATTAAAATTCAATCCTGTACAAAACTATACAGTGGATGAACAAAGTCAAAACAAAAAATTGAAAGTGTGAAGACATTTTTATGAAACATATATATGTATATTAACTTATCAATAAGAATGGAATTTAAAACATGTGTTATAACAAACTTAAAATAATTTTTTTTTTACAAAAGAATAAATAATCGATTCATTCTTTAAACAAATAAGCTCTTAGTTTTTTCATCCAAAAGATTTAAAAGCTTTTTGTTTAGTTTTAAAAATTCGTCCATTTGTTTTTGTGTATGATTTTTAACGCTCATTCAAATAAAATTTGCTATCTAGCTACTTCCGATAACAATTGTATTGATTTTGAAGGCTAATTTGTTATATTTAAATGTTTTTTAAGAAAATTAAATTTTGAGTATTTCGTATATCACTTAATAAAAGTATGTGACAATCTTATTCACGCATGGGAGGCACTGACTGATTTGTAATTCAGTTTTGTGTGATTTTTAAGTTTATAGATTTACAACTATATTTAGTTTTAATTTTATAATTATGAAGAAACACGAGTAGGAGCATAATCTATTATTTAATAAATACAAACACACATTTGGCGAAAAAATTCCTTATTTACTCAATGTTCGACTATTTAGTCTAATATGGCTGTCGTAAATAACACTGATTCGTATTTATGACAGTTAAGCGGAAGTTTATTGTCTATGGAAGGAAATTGTTAATTGACTAAAATTTTAATATTAACAAAGAACCGCTATTGCTACCTACTCTTTATTTGCCCCTTTCGAGACTCAATTCTTTTCTGTAAGGTGGATAACAATGCTCCTAAAACGTTGTGACCCGGCAATCGCTTTCCAAAGAGCAGACGTTTCACCGAGTCGTCGTATGTCAGCAGAGCCACCATGTTCTGGAGGAGGAAGCCCTGGCAGTACTCCAAGAGCTGTGTAGCACCGTATACCTGTTGAGAAATCAACTCATAAAAAATATTTAGTCATTTGAACTTCTGCACAGTTTTGAAACTCTTATATTTTTCTTAAGTTTTACAGAATATTCAGATGTTATCTAGAATGTAATTTCACGTTTAAGATATTTACGCTTATATGTTATTTCGAATAAATAATTGAAATGATGAAAGGTCAAAAAATATTTGCCATTATTTTGGTGGATTTATTATATAGTCTTTATTATGATAGGAAGGCAAATGAGCGGGCGTGTCACCCGATAGAAATCAATCACTGCCACCCATAGACATCTGCATTGTCATAGACATTGCAGAAGCGTTAGCGGCCTTTAAGAAAAGTGTAGAATTACGTATTTTAGAAATGAAAAGCCAGGTTATCCTTACTATTATTTTGCTATATAAAACAACTTCTAAGTGTCTGTACCTTAGCGTGGATATAAACAGAGACGAGGTTATGCAAGTCCACGGATTTAGCTGCGCGCGCCTCGCAGTGCCGCTGCAGAGGCAGCAGCTGGAAAAACGAGGCGGCTGCCAGCACTTCCAACACGTCGCTTTCAGGAATGTCCAGCCCCGAACATCCACCGGAGTACAAGTACTTCATCACTTGCTGCCAGCACAAAACATTAATTCAAATAAATCGAAACAAAACTGTATAGCGCCACTAGCAAGTATTGAACTTAAGCAGTATTGAAACAAAGTATACTATTTTCCATCTGTCAAGAGTCATGCAAAAAACTTCTAGTTTTAATATAAAGTTATAACCATGGTTCGATTTTTTAAGTCCTATTTTATGACTGCCACTTCTATGACTGACTTAAAATAGGCAGAATTTATTGATACTTGCCATAAATTACCTCAATTTAAATATGAAGTTATTTACGGTTTATTATTGTATTTTTTATTATTTTATGAGGTCGGATTTAATCTATTATGTTATTTTATGAAATAGTGAATTAGTTTTAACAAAAAATGCTCATTATTTGTGTTAGTTATTTACCTCAAAGATGTGGTAGCGTATGTCGTTGATCTGTACGAGGGGTGGGGCCGCGGGGGGCAGGTCAGTGCCCCGCGCGGGTGCCAACATGGCGCGTAGACGAGGCGACTCCGACACGAGCACGATCTTGTGGCCGTAGAAGAGTCGACCTTCCACCCTGCACGCATCAAAATTTTCTTTAGTTATAAACAATTAATTTAATGATATATTGGAAAGTTATATGTAAAGTTGAAATTTTAGGTTAGTTTTAAACATTACAGCTTAAGTATCAACATATGTTAAAACATATAATGTATACCTTAGTGGAATTGCGAAAATAATAAATGTAAACAAACCGTTTTGATGTCATGACAGGGACTTTTCCCGCCAATTTCCATGGCTTGTGTTTTTATTTCATTTTTATAATCTTATATTATTATCAGTTATATTGTATAATCATGGTGGCGTATTATACAATATAGTGCGATTAAGGTGTGGTTGTTAAACATATTTTTCGAAATTTGGCTAGGGTATAGTTTAAGCTCGATTATAAATTTATTAGATTTATAGTAAAATACAATATATGTACTATCTAGAATTTTATATTTTGTCCGTATACATGAAATGGAAATAAAATAATTACTTTCTAAAGAAACGTGAGTTACTTTTATCTCTTGTATACATTTTACAATTTGAGGTAAAATGAAATTTCTAATTTCGTATATCTAAGTAAACATTACATGTGTATGAATAACTATGATATCTTATTCACTCAATCTTTTATTACGTGCGATAAAAAGTTTGCCGGTGAAATAGAAAAAATAAAAAAGTATGTATGGTCCTTCGAGCCGGATTAAATCACTAATGAAGGATTTTCTGTATGTTTTAACAAAGTAATAAGTTCAGAGGTGTACAAACCGAAAGGTGACATCGGCGAGCGAGGGATTGTTGACATAGGAGGGATCAACGCGTGCGGGGGCAGGCGCCGCAGGCGGGGGCTCCAATACTCCAGGAACAGGCTCCCAACCGTAACATGCACACAGAATGTCAGCTAGCAGGAGAACCGTGCCTTCCTTCTGTAAACAATTAAGCTTTAACCCGCGTTGTAAAAGCTGCATTCCACTTGGATAGAATAATTACCTATAATGATTAAATATTACTTCGATACTGATAGAGAGGATGGATGGAAGAAGACTGATAATGATGAATGAAAGTCGGTAGGGGAAGACCAAGGAAAACATACCTAGACCGAATTGCCGGAGTTTAGAAAGGCCAAGTCAAGAGTACCCTAAACCGGAGTGCTTGCATGGGGAGAGTGATGAGTGTGGAGGAATCAAGGAAGGTGTGCCGAGATCGTAGCAGATAGAGGTCTGTGGACTCTGCCTACCCCTACGGGAGACGGGCATGACGATATGTATGTCTGTATTCGATACTGATTTACACGTATCATATCGTGAACTATAAATACGTGCTTGCCATCAAATTTCTTACATTGAAAGACACATGACGGAATTATTGTGAAGCTTGTCAGTGCTGGAACTGTGGGTGTGAGAATAAAATGAATAAAAAAGAGAACTATTTTTATATATGGATTCTAATTTTATATTTCTTGTTTAAATTGTCAATCAAAAACCTCACACTGTTACAGAGATCATAGAGTGTAGAGCATTTTTAATTTTATTTCCAAATAATAAATTGTTGATACATAGATAATGAAATACTCAAGAACTTTCCCGCCAAATGACATCAGTGACGTTGTGTTTTTATTTCATTTTCATAATTTTATATTATCAGTTACATTGTTTAATGGTGATGGTGTATTTATTATACAATATAGTTCGATTGAAGCGTATAAATGAAGTGATATGAAATAGATGCATGCATCGTGACTTTTTAAATTGACTGAAAACGTCCATAGAAGGTTTTGGTAGAATAGCCACCATTTTATCATGACGTAACGTGATAAGTTAAGTAGTTATATTTCAAAAGATTTAATGTTATTGTATTTTACTTAACACTGGCATAATAGTTATAACTGTTTGCCATCAAAGAAAGGAAAGGAAAAAAGTTCTCAAAATAATTAAAGCTTGAACCCTTACTTTGCTGTACCGTAGGATATTAAACAGCAGGGGGAGGCACTCGTAGATGAACTGCTTGCTGTAGTGGCTGTCATCCGATGGACACACCTGCGGACGTGTTTATATAGATTATACATGACATACTTCTACTCAATACAACAACGGCGATATCTTGTGAGACCATCAACTGTTAAGAGTTGTAATAAAGATGCTTAAGTGTGTGTTTGTGGGCATGTGTTTGTATGTGTATGTGTGTGTGTGTGTGAGTGTGTGTATGTGTGTGTATGTGTGTGTTTATGTGTGTGTGTGTGTGTATGTGTGTGTGCGTGTATGTGTGTGTGTATGTATGTGTTATATGTGTGTGTGTGTGTATGTATGTGTGTGTGTGTAGTTGATGAAAGTATGTGCATATAAAATACCATCGGTCGCCAGCCCATCTGACCAAAAAGGTGACTAGGACCTAATTTTCAATTAAATAGAGCAGCGGAATGTTCTAGGTTGTAGCCGACATAAGAATGATATGTGAGCAAAGATACAGAGAAATACTTGACCTGCGTACTTGAAGTGTCAACACACTGAAATTTGATACTACGATGGTCTCCACGAGTAGTCTTATTGGTAGATAATACAATAGAACAGAATTAGAAACCTATAGGTAACAAATGTGATAGAAACCTGCAAGAAGTCTTGTAAAAGCTGATCTATGACGTGGTCAAGAGATGCTTCCGCAGCCGCCGCCAGGGATAGAGTCCACGCGTGTAGCGACCACGGTACTCCTAAGGCTCGGAGCTCCAGGGTTATGTCTGGAATTTCGTATGATCGGAAACAATATTTATTATTGAATATTGTTTTCTAGTCTTCTATACCTGCATATTTAACTTATTATAAATTAAGAAATTGTATTTAATTATCATAATAATTCATTATAAGCAATCTTTTAGGTCTTTCCTAGGCGAAATTTTTTTGCGTCATGTAGTTTTATTGTTATTTTTAATATACTTTAAATTTGATCAAAAAAGATTAAATCAATGATCTGATTGAAAAAATTATATTTAAAAAATATTGGTTAGTTTTGCAGCTCATATGAGTAATTTTACAATATGTACTACAAAAAATCTTTTATCATCACAGAGTAAAACAATCAAAAAATATAAATACTAAAATAAACATTTGAGTAGGTATGGTTATTTTTTAAATTTACTTCTTCGAAAAATCTTACAATCGAGTATTGATAAAAAGGCCGCTTTTTAATCTAAGCATTGCGAACAGAAATTTCATTTGAAAATACTTATACGTAATATATACTTTTATTTTTCAATAATCGATATTGGAATAGATCAGAAAGATAATCGGAATCGAAACGATTTCGATTACGATTTGAAACCGAATCAAACGATGTCAAATAATTCAAATTATTAATAGTTGCATCACTAGTATTATTTCTTGTCACACAAGTTTAATGTTCGGACTTTTCCCGCCAAGTTATATCACTGACGTTGTGTTTTTATTTCATCTTCGTAATCTTATTTTATTATCAGCTATATTGTTTAATTGTGGTGGCGTATTGTACAATACAGTTTGCTTAAGACTTATAAGTGAAGTGATGTGAAATAAATGCATGTATCGTGACTTTTTAATTTGACTGAAAAAGTCCATAGTAGGTTTTGGTAGAATAACCATCATTTTATCAAGACGTAACGTGACAAGCTGGCGAGTACATTTCAAGACACCTGATGTTATTATATTTATTTGATAATGGTATATAGTATGTATAGAGCATTTTTTTTCTCCGATATAAAACTAAAATTAATTAATTGAAAAATGAAGTAATATTTGAAAAAACACTGTATTAACTTCGAATGTCATCCACTACAAGTTTAAAAAAATGTATTTTAACTTGAGTGGATGAATGAAAAGTATTTTTTTTAACGATTGAAAATTTGAACAAGATATATAAATAAATAAATGAATATATTTATTTATTTATTTGTTTATTAAATATAGTATATAAAATAATAGGAATTGAAAAAAAAAAGAATTTAAATGTTACCCAAATGATCAGTCTCAGCGGCGTAGTACATGGCGTCTTGCAGGGCGCGCTGTTGTTGCTTGGTGAAGGGCGGCGCCCTGCCGGCGGCGGCGGGTGCTCCCTCGGCGAGAACTTCCTCGAGCGACAGAACGGCGCCGGCGCCTCGGGCTCCGCCGCGGACCGCGGCCCGCAAACACGCGCGGCGACCGTGAGAACAGCATACAGCTACCGCACTGAAATAAAGATAAAAAGAAAAACTCTCTTCAACAATCCACAAAACAGTAGACAAAGAAATATACATGTATATTAAAAATTATAAAAGAAGACGGGACGGGATCGGGGGATAGGTGTACATAACAATAGTATATTATGTACTTACACTGCAGTATGGATTATGAAAAGGTCCATACTCAGCAAAAAGTCACATCAACCCACAGGACTGTTTTTAATGTAGTCTAATTTTTTTGAACAGCGCAACCATTAAGCTGATGTACCCCCCACTACTGTTATAGCAAGATCTGTGCATAAGAAAGTGTTTATATATAAAATTCCTTTTGAGTCATCTTGTGATACCGAGCTTATGACCGGCTTTGCAGATGAAGGAAGACATTCCCGCTTCTTAACCCAGCTTTATCAATAGGTTTCTTAGTAACTACATACATCACACACTAATTTAGAACGTGAATATTGTAGATACAACGGTATATATATTTTTTTTTATATATTCACGCCTATCCCCCGCAGGGGTTGGCAGAGACCACAGAGCTCCATCCGCTGCCATTCATCGCAGCGAAACGGCTCGTCATTGGTCGCTTTTCGCCCTCGTGAGAATCAGGACGTGACGGGTGGCGAACCACGTCGCCGTCATTCTTCGACAAATTAGGTATATTAAATTCGTTTTTAGTGAATCCCACGAGCCGCAAGGGAGGATGGAGGTCAGCCCCAGCAAAGCCCTGCATGCTGAGGTAAAGCACCATAGTCCCCGGGGGAGCCCGACCCCGGGACGATCGGCACGCTTACGACTAGGCTCGCCCCTAGCCACGCATCCATTGGCACGGCAGACCGTGGATTGGCGGAGAGGAAGGGAGAGGATAGAGAAGAAAGGAAGGGGCAGGAAAGGAAATGGGGATTGGGGGGGTTACCAGACTCGTATATACAACGGTATAAGTTGCTTTATTTGCGGGATGACGAAGCAAACGAGCAGGCGTGTCACCTGATGAAAAGCAATCAACGCGGCCCATAGACATCCGCAGTGCTATAGGCAATGCAGAAGCGTTGCCGGCCTTTATTAAATGTGTACGCTTGTTTTTTGAAAGTTCCAATGTCGTAGCAGTTAGGGAACACCACTGTAGGGAGCTGGTTCGACACGGTAATAAAACACACCATACCGGATCCCCATTCATCCAGATGGTAATGGATCATCATTGTTAGAGATACATTTTTTTTTTCAAAATACCTGTAGCATCCGTACTGCGCTGCAGCGGAGTAGCAGAGAGCGTCGTTCAGCTGCGTGGAAAGGAACGGATCGGCTCCGTGCGACAGCAGTAACTGGACCAGCTCCAAGTTGCCCACACCACACGCCACCTGACGCACCCACCCCATTATAATGTACAGTTTGATATTTAACAAAAAAGTTTCGTCTTACATTATTAACTAACTAACTTTGTTGGCGCAGCGACCCAAAATGGACCTTGGCCTCCGAACAGATCTTACGCCACTTTGCCCTGTCCTGCGCCACCTCCTGCCAGTTACAAACTTGAAGGTTATAATTTAAAATTCTATTTATTTCCTTCTACCCTACTATATGAGTAAAATGTCGTGACAAAAGTTGAGTTCGACAAAAGAGATGCTTAAATGGTTTGAGCACATGAAGAGGATGGATGAAAGACGACTTATAAAATAAATTTACGTTGCGGATGTGCATGAAAGGGTCGTTAGAGGAAGACCAAGGAGAATGACGAAAAAGCAAACAAACCTACAGATATCTATGCTAACAATCTGCAATCCTTAGAGCACTGCGAATGTGAAAGCGAATGCGAACTATAGGCGGTGTTGATTGCTTTACATCAGGTGACACGCCCGTTTGTCTACTTTCCTTGTGTCGACTCTATACAGGGTAGAGTCGAGTGAGTGGAAGTGTAGTCTGAATCGAGACGAACTTTCGGTCTACGATTTCATTCCCATATTCCGCATTGTTTCACTTCAGACGCTTCATATTTTAGACTTCGTATATCATCCTTGTAAAAACTTTGAGGTTCTCTTTCTATAACTACCTGGAGCGGAGTGAGGGTGCACACGTCGTCGCCCCTCGCCGGGGCTCCGTCAACGCGAGCGCCTCCCGCCAGCAACCGCCGCGCCACCTCCAGAGAGCCAGCTCCTCCGCGGCTGCACGCGTACACCAATGCCGTCCAACCTGCAATACCACGTTACTTTGTAACAGCGCCATCTATATCCCCCGCTTTGAACTTATGATTCGACAATCAAAGCCCTTACACGCGGAGGAATGGATTGTGCTGATGGTACCTTGGCCCAACGACGAGCGAAGCGTATGCCTTAAAGCGACCCTTTGCCTAATTAGACGTCAAGCTTTTTCATTTTCTTTCTCGAGCTAACGACAACCGTCTTCACGAATAGACACAGCTTTTCATTATAATCAACAATCAGCAGTTGCTTCTGCAATACCTATGGTGTTGCAATTTCTATTGTCGTCGATTGCTTTCCAATTTAGAAATAAGACTTTTTTTTTATTTTTTAATAAGAAATTAATGCTATAAAAAAAAAACAACAAACTTACTCGTTTGCTTTAATTTTTTTTATGGGATGGTAAGGCAAACGAGCAGGCGTGTCACCTGATGGAAAGTAACCAGTTTTTGCTAGTGGTACAGCCACGCTGCAGACGAATACTTTGTCAAGAATGGCATATTATTTGTCTGTAGCATGAATGGGCCGGCTCGCCCGGAGAAGTACCACACTCCCGCAAAAAAACGGCGTCTGAGTGGTAGCTTATCTACCGCGCTTACGGTGAGCGGTCTGAGATCCGGAGGCCCAACACCCTCCCCTTCCCACTCCCACTCCGATTCCCACTCCCGCTCCCATAATTTCACTTTCCTTTAAGGTCGGCAACTCTTCCGCGCTGCTTATGGCATTGCGGATGTCTATGGGCGGCGTTGGTTGCTTTCCATCAAGTGACACGCGTGCTCGCTTGCCTTCCTATGGCATAAATAGGCGGAAAGGGCGAGGGACGTTGGGCCTCCGGGACTCAACTGCTCACCGGACGAACGTGGTATCTAAGCTATCACTCAAACACCGGTTTTCTACGGGAGTGAAGGGAGAGGGAGCGAGCCTGCCCATTCATGCTACAGACAATATGCCATTCTTGACAAAGTATTCATATGCAACGTGTCTCTACCACTAGTGCTATCTTATATAAAGAAGACTTAGTACTTTGGAGATTCTTTCTGAATAAGAAGTCACTAAAATAATAAGTTTAACACTAGAGGAAATGGTGGTATACAATATATCCTGAGTGGCCAGTACTTGTTTGATGATGTGATATTATAACGCTGATCTTTATTTTATCTTGTAGTTTTGGAATTTCAATTGAAGTTTAGATCAAACCGATTACAGATAATGGAAGGTAAGACAGAGAAGATGAGGAGGGTGAAGAAAAAAGAGATGTTACACTTCCAGCGTCAGTAGCAAAGCTAATATTCACGTATATATCTTTTGCTAGAGTCCGTGCTTCCCCGGATGAACTCGCCCATTGTGGTAACATACAAAAAAAAGCTCACAATTTTGACTCTACCGCACTAAAAGATAATTTGGAATAGATAATTATTTTTTGGATTCATATGTACAAAAATGAATCAAATATGTCAAAAGAAATATTCGTGAGTTTTTAGGTGATATCATACCAGCTGTTGGAGGGGTGTAGCCAGTAGTCGATTGTGCGGGAGGAGTGTTCGGTGAGTGCGATGGTGATCGTGGTGATAAAAGTGCACTGTGCTGTGCTGCTGCACCACATGTCTCGATGTTAGGGTCCGCACCTGCTTCCAGCAACATCTGAGAAGTGAAATTAGACATAAAGGGAAATATAGAAGATTAGTTCTTGTGTGATGTAAAAAATAGATGTACGGTTTAATATTCAAGGCAGGTCATCCACTTTCCACTTAAATTTCAGAAGAAGATTTGAGACCTTTTGAGTCATCTTGTGAAAGGTGCTTACGGAGGCTGGGTATGTCTAATTTTGCTTTGGAAGTATGCTTTTTGGTTTGGTTTTTCTAATTGATTAAGGTTTATATGACTGATTATTTTCCTGGTTGTTTAAGAGATCGTGCTGCTTACTGAAGGCGAGTGGTACTAATAAATACACAAAAAAGATACCTGCGTAGAACCTTTCGTAGTTTCTTTTCCGATCAAAAGATTATATTTATGAAATGCTCGAAGCCCAATTGTAAAAATATTTACGATCTGTTAATGAACAGACCGTGGGAAAAATAGACCACGACACTCCATCAAAAAACAAAATAATACAAATTCTGCAGACGACAGTGTAGAAATAGGAGGAAAAAACTGGATGAGTCAAGCTCTAGACAGAGAGAGATGGTTAAAGACGGACGAGGCTTTTACCCAAAAAGGGACCATACAATAGGAAAAGGTAAGCTAGCAATACCAAAAAAAAAGTGTAGGAAAAAAGCTATAATTATAATAATAATGAACAGATTGACATTTAAAAAAAGGAAGTCTATTGTTTTAATGAAAAATGACATCAAAAACATTTTAAACACGTTATGCATTTTGATTTACAAGTGTTTACATTTCTTTGTTAATGTAATGTCACATTTACCAACAATACAAATTTGTTGAATTTATTTTCGTTGAAGTAAATTTTCCTGTTATAACATAACTTTGTGAGGAAATCTAACAAAATCTAAAAATATCTGTAAATCCATAATAGCGAGTTAGGGGTTTATTGTACAAAAAACTCTTTAAACAGGAAAAAATACAGCTTGCTTACCGCCACAACATGTTCGTCTCCGGCTAGTGCAGCTTTCATGAGTGCTGTAAGACCTGAAGCATCAGCGGCGTCCAACCCCTGTGACGGTAGCATCGCACGCGCTCCACCCAGTAACTCCGGCCGTCCAGCCAATAGTGCCTTTTGGGCTAAAGAAAGCACCGCACGGTTCAATTCTTCAGGGTTGCGACTGCATCGCGACCACGCTGGCTCGATCTCTTCTTCCGCTCTATTGGTTGAACAAAATTTTTGATTTAGTTTGACCTTAAAGCTGTTACGTTATCTAAAAAAATTGGTTTTTTATTATTATATTTATATATATTTATCTTTTGTAGACTTTCAATATGGCATGCTGCAGTAACTTACATTAACACGTTAGAAAAGATGATAATTTTAATGAATTCAAGGAATTTATCTTTTTGGACAGTATCTCCATTTAGACCAGAGGTTCTCACACTCATTTGTCTAGTGCCCGCTTTGAGAATCCCATTATATTTTAGCGCCTCACAAATATGTTACATTTACCACATTTCAAAAATCACGATCGCAATGATAATTTTAATTTTATTATAGCGTGGCATATCAGTCGTCTATCTCACAGTTCTAGAGCTGAGTTTTAAAATATAAGCAGCCTTCTCTCCCCGTAAACATCGTCAATACCCCTCCAATTCTCTTTGTGTCCTTTACCGCCCCCCTAAAAGTCTCTACCACCCACAATGGGGGTGTTATGGCCTACTTTGATAAATAATAATTTACATACATAAATATCGTCACACCTATGTCCCGTAGGGGTTGGCTGAGCACACAGATTTCCATCCGCTACGATCTCGGCACATACTCCCTGCTTGATCCATACTCATCCATCCTTTCTCTCACATTCAACGTAGCGAAACGGCTCCGTTAGCCGTATAATGATTTAAGGTAACAAAAATTCAA
The DNA here is from genome assembly GCA_031353405.1 of Baronia brevicornis. Taxonomy (NCBI): domain Eukaryota; kingdom Metazoa; phylum Arthropoda; class Insecta; order Lepidoptera; family Papilionidae; genus Baronia; species Baronia brevicornis. The sequence continues at coordinate 78,823 of JASFAT010001399.1, read as the reverse complement.
ATAACCATCAATGTGTCACATAGCTGAACTCACGTGATGGGCCTGGGTGGGCAGTCAGCATGTGGCAACAGCAGCCGGGCGGCTTGCCTCACATCATCAGCATCCGGCACGGCTGGTGGGGCTCGGAGCGACGCGTGTGCCCGCGCGGCGCGCACCCACTCGGCGAGCGGCGGCAGCGCGCCAGCACCACGCTCTCCCCAAAGAGCCGCGCCCCAAGCTGCTCCACACCCTCCCCCACTGCCCCCGTTGCCCACTGCACTAGAAGAGTGCTCCAACTGCAAAAGACGGCAACTTCTTGAATGTGCGTTGATTGCTTTCCATTAGGTGCCTGCTTGTTTATCCCCCTATCCCATAAAATAAAAATGTATATAATAAAGTAGTACAAAAAAATTATTAATGGAGTCAGGCGTTACTTTGCTCAAATCCATCACTATATGGATAGTCAAAAGTCTTACTTAGCTAAGATCCGCGACAAGCAAAACAATAACAGAAAATTAATAATGTGTGTTTTTCCGTTGGGTTAAGTGGATTTATTTGGAACTTAAACCAAAAACTTACCGAAAATCGGCCATCAACTCTCCACCCACCAACCACTATACACAACACCAAACACACACTACCACTTTTCCATCTTGTAAACGACACGTGTTTCGCCCCAACACGAGGCATCTTCAGGTATAGTAGACTCTACGGAAGACACTTTTCGGTTGTCTTCCGTAGAGTCTACTGTACCGAATGGCGCGAGTAACTATGGCTACAATTTACGTGTTATTACCGTCTCTATCTCGTAAGATCTGCTCGGAGGCCAAGATCCATTTTAGGTCGCTGCGTCAACAAAGTTAGTTAGTTAGTTAAATCTGGCTAGATTCTCTACCGTGAGATTTGTTCGCACTAGGCATTTTTACATCTCGGGAAATATTATAGAAAATCAAAGCAGACTCAGGTGGATTGGTTTAAATTCTTCGAGAGCTTCCGGTAGCCAACTTGCCTGTGAACATCTCATGAAGTAGTAGAGGGCGCGTTCTGCCGAGGCCGAGAGCGGCGGCAGGCGGGGCTGCACCCGACGCAGCACCGCACGCAGCTCGGCCGCGGAGCCCGCGCACGTGGTCAGCAGCACCGACGCGCTTGAACCGCTCGAACCACTGCCCCCAGACGCGCTCGAACCGCCCGAAGCGCCCGATGCGCCTGAACCACCTGTAATTTTTTTTTTATTATTATATTTACTGAAGATCGCGATCACCGGACTTCACCCAGCGGTTCGTTAGGCTCTTCCATTTATTCTTAGGTCTTATTTTCTTCTCTTATAGTATTACTTCTTAGGTCTTACTCTACTTCAGTTCGATCTACCCCAGGACATTTTACCCTCAACATTTGCACAGACGACGTATTTCTCCACGTTTTCATCTTGGCGGCGGATAATGTGTCCAAAATAACTGAGGATACGGAATCGGCATATCATGGACGGATGTCGTTTTTTATTGTAAGTTCTTTTATAGGGGTTATATAGGGTGGAGGGTTAGGTAGGGTGAAGATATAAGGGTTGTAATACACTACCAAACAACAATTAATATTGGTAGAAGGTAAAACTAATGGTGAAAGGATGATGAAGGTCATACACTGCAAAAAAAAATTAATTTCCACTGATTTTCTTAAGTATTTGTCATGTCATTTTAGTGCTTACCAGAGCCATTAGTAGTGATACCAGAGTCGTGGCTGAGTCCAAGTTGCCTGTGCTCCGGCCGGGGCACCCCCGATGATGAGCCGGATCCCAATGAACTCATTGACTCCCATCGCGATAATGACAACGCTCCTGTAGTATCCATACATGTTGACATTAATTTAATAATACATTTAACATTTAATATTATTTTATAAACATGGGTTTTAGCATTTTCTTCGATCTGCAATAAATGTTATGAATGAATTAAATTTAGCTATAGTATTTGCACAGGATTGGACGAGACGCACAAAAGACTTTCAGGGAAAATGAATAGTTGAATTCTCCAACAGGTTATTTATATTCATAGTTACATTTTATTATTATCATTTATTTAAATAATCCTCCTCCCTCTACTCCTAATAAAACTCCTCTCCCTACTCCTAATAAAACTCCTCTCCCTACTCCTAATAAAACTCCTCTCCCTACTCCTAATAAATATTATTTATATAAAAAATATCTATAAAAATAAAATTATTACTAGAGTTATTATTCCTTCGTGATGGGATAAACCAAGCACACGATGGATAATCCATCGTGTGCTTGGCATCCAACGTAAGGAACCTTCTCACGATGTCAGCCGTGCACAATATGTCTGCGTTTTGAATTTTGAATTTAACCCACCTACCTAAACCTAACTTGGACAGATGGGCGTCCAAATTTTTACCGACAAGTCTTTATTATAGCATTATTTTGCACACTTTTTTTTGTAATGTATTACTAGATTTTCTTTTCCTATCGGTGGTAGTAAAAAATAACACGTGTAAGTAAAAACAATGTAATAAACCTTACCACCAACGCAAAAAAAACACTTTCAAGATTTCTGAAAAATTTGTATCTGATCACTCATAAACAGTCAGTGTCAACGCTGTACAACATTTTCTATTGCTCGTACAACTGCGACACTCGACCATTCGACGAAGTATTTTTGTCTCATCCTGAATATGCATTACATTTTTTGAAGTGAAAACTTCTATAGCCGCGCTACACGACTCTGGCTAGGGAAAAAAATCTACGGGTTCGCGTCAGCAACATGCTAATGCTTGTGGTATATCTATAGCAATGAGTACAGCTATGGACATACTTTAAATGCAGTTAATGCGCTCGCAGCTGCCTACACATTGTATATGTGCGTTGGGCGATAAATTTTGTGAATCGCGTCAGCAACATGCTGTAGTAATAGCATCATTTAATATTACAATTAGATTGAAATTTGAAAATACAGTTTTAAGTTTTCACTTCTGTCGGCAGTTCTCATGACTGCCTCCGATTTTTAAAGATAACGTAAAGGCTATGACAAACCTGAAGCTACTCTGCCAGCGTTCAGATGACTGTAGGGCTGCAAGAGACCCCAGAGATCCGCGCAGTTGGCCACGGCGTGGTCTATCGCAGCGGGGGTGATGGGTGCGTTGGTGACGCCGCTCCCCGCTATCAGCGCTATCTCTTCCAGAAGCGTCTCCATGCCAGCGCACAGGTAGATCGCTGCATATCTAGAAAAAAATTATTGAAAAAAAAATACTTTTTTCAAAATAAGTTCAAAGTCAGACAAGATCAACTACTATCAACTAACGTATTCAGAATTTTAAAAAAATATATGAATTTAATTGATTTTAGTTTAAGGATATCGTTATTTTTATCAAATAATAATAATATAACATTATGCTGGAATCGATCCATTATCACGGATCGGCATATTGTTGCCAATATGCCTGATATTGTGATAGTGGATCGATCTACACGCGAGACAATGACAGCGGATATTAGTGTTCTACATGACGAGAATCTCATTAAAGTGGAAAAAGATAAACATATAAAATACATTGATCTTGTGCAAAAGATTTCCGCATGTGGCATGTTGATTCCATTGTCTTTGTGAGTTATCAATAAAACTTTGGATGCTCATCTATCCAAGTTAGGTTTACATATCTGGGTTAAATTCAAAAAGCGGCTAGAATACTTCAAAGTTTCCTTTCCTTGGATGCCTAAATCCTTCGTTGGCTTGGTTATCTCACCGCGACAGATTAATAACCCGAATGATAACAATTTTATTTTTTTAGTGTTTATTTTATTTAAATAATATTGTTATTAAGAAAAACTTCTGTAAATAAAGGGTATTCTTTATTTTAGAATTTTTTTTCATACACATTTATATAATTTTTACATATCTCTAAATAATATATTATACACAACAATTATTATAATTATTTAATAAACCAATATTATTTTTTCATACGCCAATAGATGGAACGATATATATATATATATATATATATATATATATATATATATATATATATATATATATATATATATATATATATATATATATATATATATATATATATATATATATATATATATATATATATATTTGTATGTGGGAATAGCAAGTAGGAAGTAGTCTAAGTATACATCGAACAGACCCCAAAATAAAAATATGTGAAAAAATTGTATTTGATCACTCAAATACAGTTAGTTTCAACAGACGACCATTCGCAGTATTTCTTCTGAACTGAATATGCAATAAAAAATGTTGACATATATCATTTCCAGCCTTTTCGTGTTGATATACGATGTTAGTACTTTATCGTATTCAGCTCAAGTTTTTTTTATATATTCACACCCACCCCCGCAGGGCTTGGCAGAGACCACAGAGCTCCATCCGCTACGATCCCGGCACACCCTCCCCGCCTCCTCCACACTCATCCATCCCTTCACCTAATCTCCATCTCACATTCATCGCAGCGAAACGGCTCTCACTTAGTCGTTTCTCGCCATCCTAGGAAAGTTTTCCAAACACAAATAAAACCAAGTTACTCGTGCACGAAGCAGGCGACGCGGACGTCCAGCATCCAGCGCTGGAAGCGGCCCGGCGCGAGGCAGGTGCGGGCGCGCGCCGCAGAGCCGAGCCGCCGCGCCGCGCTGCCCGACGTCGCGTACATCGTTGCCGCGCGCTGGCAACCCTAGACGCAAGCAAACAAAACGAGTGTTCTAAATTTAAACTCACCCGGATAAGATCCGCAAAGACAAATTTTTTTTTTTTTAGATGGCCAGTCACATTTACTTTGCTAATGGCCTGCTTCTAGATGACTTTTATCCGTAGTTTATCTATTGGTTAGCGCTATCGGTTCTATAACTAACAAAATTGCGTTTCTAAACTGCGCATCGTTAGATAAAATCCGTTTAAACTTAGGATAAATTAACTGGCCCTTTTTGGCTATTATCGGTTTTATAACTTTAACTATATCTATAACTTTAAAATAGGCAAACACAAATCAGAAAATTAATAATATTGTGTGTTAGTGTAGTGGAATTACAAGACTGATTCTCACCGAGAAACGAAGGACAACGAACGAAAAAAGTCTTTCGTTTCTTCACTAACCCGCTACTATTATCCCCGTAGGCGGCAGCCCACTCACTGGACCAATTAGGTTAACAGATGAAATGAAATGTAGTTACACCTCCTTACATTTTACTCCTTTGTAGATGTGTACATTAAATTTTTCAATATCAATATCAGCCCGCGGCAGTCCACTGCTGGACATAGGCCTCACTCAAAGCGCGCCACCTAACCCGATCTTCGGCTACACGCATCCAGTCTCTGCCAGCCGCCTTGCGCAGATCGTCGCTTCATCTAGCAGGAGGGCGTCCCACACTACGTTTGCCGAATCGCGGTCTCCACCTTCAGCACTCGTCTACTCCAATGATTGTGGGTTCTCCGACAAACGTGTCCAGCCCATTGCCGCTTCAGTCTGCTTACTTGAAGAGCTGCGTCGGCGACTTTGGTCCTCCGGAGAATTTCTTCATTTCGAATTTTATCAACCAGAGAAACCGGAGAAATTAAATTTTTATTTCAATGTAATTAATTTAGACATTTTTATTTTAAAAATAAAATGTATTTAATCGAATTTCTTTGCTAAACTAAAATAAAAGGAGCTTACTTTGATACAAGAGTCCGCTAGTGGTGTACTAAGAACAATTCTGAACGCGCCGGCCACTTCGTGCTTCGAACAAAACCCGAAGTTCTGCGACAAACGTTGTGCTTCGCGAGCGATTCTCACCAAGGCCCTGTGGAATTTAAATTGTACATGACAAGAGCATAAAGGAAACTTAAATATTTGGTGGTATTTGACGCCATCTATGTATTCTTTTCTTTTCTTTGATGTCAATTAGTTAAAACTATTATGCCAGTGTCAAGTAAAATGGATTTTTTTAAGTTAAGTCATATTTTCACCTCTGCAAAAGATACGCCAACCTGGGCGGGGAGTCTGGCGCCATACGCGCCGCTATATCCCTACATCTTCCGTTCTGCAGCGCACGACTCACTTCGTTTGCTGTCCAGGGTACGCAGCGTAGTTCAACCAGTCTGAAATTTGAGCAATATGAACATAATTATTCCGTTATTCCTTTTCAAATTACATTATGTGTAAAGAAATTATATATACGCTTTCCTTATTTTGTAATGGTTCTTTCCCCAGAGCCAAAAGAATCAAGCATGTCCTTAGTTGTGGTAGACTTTAAGAATTACACGTGTAATTTCCATATACCTACACTTTTACTCAAACACACAATATTATTATTCTGATTTGTGTTCGCGGATTTTAACAAAGTTTTTTTTTTAAATGATGGCAATTAGTTATAACTATTATGCCAATGTCAAGTAAAGTACGATACAATTGAATCTCTTGAAACATAACTAGTCAACTCATCACGTTAAGGCTTAATAAAATGGTGGCCATTTTACCAAAACCTTCTACGGACTTTTTCAGTCAACTCAAAAAGTCACGATACACGCATTTATTTAATATCACTTCATTCCTACGCCTTAATCGACCTATATTATATAATACGCCACCACGATCAAATAATATAATTGAATATAATATAGCGGGAAAAGTCCGGGAGTAAGTTTAGCTGTCCATCCAAATAAAATACAATTTGCTTATGCTGATTTACGGAGTAAGTTTAAACTTAGAACATTTTTTGTTTGTTTTGATTGGTTTTACGGCTCTGGGTTCAAACATCAGCTGGTCATGTTACGTCTTGTTAAAATAGTGGGAAATTCTAACAAATTATCAACATCCGCACTTCTCTTCTTCTTCGTAAAACTATAATGAATTTTATTTATATTATAATGTGTAGTTTTTTCAATTGCTACTATTTATTATTTGACACTTCTTATACATATACTTATATATCTTATTCAAATTTTCAATCGTTAATAAAATACTCTTGTTCATCCGCTCAAGTTCAAACACATTTTTTATTTCACATTTGATGTCAATACAGTTTTTTCAAATATTAATTCATTAAACAAGTTTAATGATTTAATTTTAGTTTTGTATGCGAAAAAAAGAATTCTCTATACATATTTATATTAAACGTAATTATTTAATAAAAAAAAGTAAAATGAAATTTTTTTGTTGACTTAAGTACGAACGGACTTTAATTTTATTTTATTTATGTTTGAAAACCTATATGCGGGACAAATAACCAACAGACTTTTGTGTAAATTGATATAAAACTAACCTATTATGGGAATCCACCCACACGAACTCATCGGCGCTGGTGACGTTGGTGCAAACTGTGTCCAGGGATGGCTGGCGCACTAGAGGGGCACGTCTTCTCCGAGCCTCCGCGGCACTGCCACCTTCTGAAATGCAAAACACTACGATTACTGTTGTATCTTCTAAGTATCTTCACTCTTAACAGAGCGGTTGTGATCGCCATGTGGTAGAGAGCATCGAGAGATCATAGAAGATTCTCGTCAGAAAATATTATAGTTGCAGTGGCTCCACTGGCCTTTTTCACCAATATTTTTTGGAGGTATGTCAGCCCCCATGGCTGCTGAAGCCATTTCTAATAGGCTGTCCAGCTAGGGGTATGGTTATACCGGTATTGCTCGGTCGCCGGAGCCACGTTATCTAGCAGGGGGCACCGCTGTAGGCCAGGGACTATCGCCGGAGTTGAGCGACTAATTCTGCGCTTGCAGGTGAGGATGGTAATTAGCTTGGGAAAGATTTTATATCCGTTCTCCCCGTTCCTTCTTCCTCCCTTAAGGGAAGGTCGTTATGATAACTTATCGCCGTCGATTTCAGCAGAATTTATTTGCTTCATCCACACTTATGATTCTCTTCATATAAATTCGTCGGTTAAGGGTACTTTTGACCTGGCTTTTCAAATATGTCGCTCATATTTTATTGGTATCAAAACTGTATCATCACCTGGTGCTCCGTTGTTGCTGCCTCCCCCTGCGCTGGAGGCTCCACTGGTGGCAGTACTGCTGCTGTCTCTGGAGCGGAGAGTCAGCTGTTTGATGGCGGACCTAATATCCTCCAGGCCTCCGCCTCCCGGCCACGGCGACTGTAACTACACATTAAAAAGTATTTTTAATAGGATAGGTTTTAAATTTTTGTTGTTGTTTGTTGTCTTTGATTGTTAAATTCAAATATTTATTTAGGTTGTCAGTTTTACCATTAAGTGTCTGTAAAAAAGTGTCATATATATGTCAATAAACATTTCTATTTCTATATTTTTTATGGAGAAATCTTCGCATGAAAATAGCACCTCTGCCCAAATCACTGCTCCATTGAGTCAAAGGCTTCCTCCATTATGTTTACAAGGATACACTCACAAGGTTGTTCTCGACCGATTGCATCACCGTATCATTGCTCACCTTATTATGTGGCCGGTGCTTGGCGCGGGCGTGTGGGGGTTGTCGCGGGCGACGCGGTTCGTCCTTCCCAGCATCACCGCCACCACTGTCCGACATGGACGCGTGGCCCGAGGATCGATTCTCATCAGAACTGCTATTGCATTCTCGGACACCATTCTGCAATTATGGGTAACCAAACAATTAGTATACTTGCATTGCCGGTCTTTGTGATATAAGTAGGTTATTAATGGAGTCAGGCGTTAATAAAGAAATCCAACACTATATGGACAGTCAAAAGTTTTACTTAGCTAAGATCCGCGACAAGCAAAACAATAACAGAAAATTAATAATGTGTGTTTTTCTGTTGTCTTCCGTAGAGTCTACTATACCTGAAGATGCCTCGTGTTGGGGCGAAACACGTGTCGTTTACAAGATGGAAAAGTGGTAATGTGTGTTTGGTGTTGTGTATAGTGGTTGGTGGATGGAGAATTGATGGCCGATTTTCGGTAAGTTTATGGTTTAAGTTCCAAATAAATCCATTTTAATCCAACAGAAAAACACACATTATTAATTTTCTGTTATTGTTTTGCTTGTCGCGGATCTTAGCTAAGTAAAACTTTTGACTGCCGATATAAGTAGACTTGTTTTGTGAAGGTTCCAATGTCGTATCGGTTCAGAATCAGCCGCAAGTAGCTGGTCCCAAAGGGCAGTGGTGCGTGGAACCAGCTACCTCTTAAAAATAGGCTGTCCGAACCCTGGAATACACATATTGGAGGTTTAAATATGGGATAGGAAGTTAAACGAGCAGGCTTGTCACTTGATGGAAAGCAGTCAACGCCGCCCTTACAGTGTCATAGGCATTGCAGAAACGTTGCCGGCCTTAAAGAAAAGTGTAGGTTTTTTTTTGAAGGTACCAACGTCGTATCGGTTCGAAGACACCGCTGGAGGAAGCCGGTTCCACAGAGTAGTGGTGTGGGGCAAGAAGTTTCTAGAAAAACATACCGTAATGAATCACCATTCATCCAGATTGTGGGGAATGAATCTTTTCCTTTCGGCGAAAACATTGTTAGCAGAGTCTCGAGAAAATGACCTTGAATTTACTTAAAAAATGGAATCCCAAGTGTCGACACTGTGGTCCGCGATCGGACCACGTTGGTTCTTGCTGAAAACCAGCGCCAGGTGCTCCAATAGAACGTCCGGAATATGCTGATAAAGAACAATTATATGACACTTGTAGATTAAAATTAATTTCTTTTCGTCTTGTTTATTTATATAAAATATAATATTAGTAAAAAAATGTGTCATAAATAAAGTTTTTTCTATTCTATTCTTTTCTAGACTACCAACTGTTGGTTCAAATTCGAATTTAAATCAGGTGCACATCACACATCTCTAATAACTTAATACGTAATTAAGTTCTTTGTAATCTTACACAAATTTATGAAACTTCATTCACCGGCTGCCGGATCCGAGGCGGGCCGATTGTCGTACACTTTCGCTCTCAGATCGCATCCCAGCTTCCCACTGATTACGCCTTTCCCTATCGCCCGATCGTGGGATTCCGTCAGACAATGCTCATTCATTTTCGCCCACTTTCCCCGCGTTACGCGACACAATTGTAATCACTGTATAATTAACGGCGTCGTGACGCGACTGCAAAAAAACTAAACTTTTTACTCACTCATCAATTAACGAAGTTACGTTCACATCTTTAAAGCCTCCAATAATTTGTATAAAAATAGAAAGATGATTGTTTTGCGTGACGGATGAATATTTCAACAGTTATTTAGACATACATACATAATCGTCATGCTTATTTCCCGTAGGGGTTAGGCAGATACCACAGATCTCATCTGCTACGATCTCGGCATACTTTTCTTGCTTCCTCTACACTCATTATTCTCCTCATGTAAGCCCGCTGCCAGTTAAGGGTACTCTTGACCTGGCCTTTCTTAAAAATGGCAGTAATTTGGTCAAGGTATGTTAGTTGTGGTATATATATATATATATATATATATATATATATATATATATATATATATATATATATATATATATATATATATATATATATATATATATATATATATATATATATATATATATATATATATATATATATATATATATATATATATATATACATCGAGGTGTTGAGATGTCTGCAAAACGCCGCTACGATGTCCGTTCGAGTACAGAACAATCAGACAAAGCAAATCCAGTTGCATCGTGGAGTGAGACAGGGGGATGTCATATCCCCGAAACTGTTGACTAATGCGCTGGAAGATGTCTTCAAAACATTGGATTGGAAAGGACGTGGCATAAACGTAAACGGTGAGCACATCTCACACTTGCGCTTTGCCGATGATATCGTGATCTTGGCAGAATCGCTGCAAGAACTACAAGTAATGCTGAACGGCCTAAATGAGTCCTCCAGACTGGTCGGTCTGGCTATGAATTTGGATAAAACTAAAATAATGGTAAACCAACATATTGAGCCAGAACCGACCACGATCGATGGTGAAGTTCTCGAAGTTGTCCAGGAATATGTCTACCTAGGCCAAATAGTGCGATTAGACGGAGACAACTTCGAGAAAGAAGCCGACAGAAGGATACAGCTGGGCTGGGCAGCGTTCAGGAAATTCCGTCAAGTCTTCTCGTCGCCCATACCACAAAGTCTGAAGACAAAAGTCTTCAACCAGTGCGTCCTGCCCGTACTCTCTTACGGTGCCGAGACGTGGACACTGACAGTCCGTCTCCTCGCAAAGCTCAAAGTCGCTCAGAGGGCTATGGAGAGAGCTATGCTCGGGGTTTCTCTGGTGGACAGAATTCGAAATGAAGAAATTCGCCGGAGAACCAGAGTCACCGACATTGCTCTTCAAGTTAGCAGACTGAAGTGGCAATGGGCTGGACACGTTTGTCGGAGAACCGACAATCGTTGGAGTAGACGAGTGCTGGAGTGGAGACCGCGACTCGGCAAACGTAGTGTGGGACGCCCTCGACGATGTTCGAGATCGAAAAAATGAAATCGACCACTAGTTTCACTTCTCTCCACTTTAGGTTTCACTTCTCTTCAATTTAAGTTTTACTTCTCTTCACTTTACTTCCACTTCTTCTATTCTCCTATTTTCTTCCTTACTAAATTTTTAAACTCTCCTTTCGTCGTTCCTTTATATCGGTAAAACGATCGAAATTTCTAGCATTCCAACACTCGAAAATGTTCCAGCAATGTGTAGTCTTTTCTAGAAACATCGTACTGTTTCTTTCCCGCACACAGCTATTTTCTATTACCTGTTCTTGTCACGAATTGACGGACGTCTTGTAAATTTACTTTCAAAAAGTTGTAATGGCTTGCTTGACTAGGATTTTGAGATTTCAAAAGGAGGTTTTAATCGTTTCATAAAATAAATGATTTTTCATATGTTTTACGCAACAGTATGAACTGTATTTTGCGATGATTTAACCATGTCCGCAGAATAAATCGTGACAATTATATCACATTATCCAGGTCCAAGGGAACGATTTATAAAGCGGCGGTGGATAGGTCTATCACAATTTTTGGAGAACTGGAAAAATCAGTATAACTGTCTACTAATAAAGGGTTGATTAGGAAATAAATACGCGTTCTTCCTAAGACTTTCCGCGTAACACTAACCCTTGGAACCACGCTACCTTTAGGGGTGTTTTAGAACTTAAAAAATTGGAACCTTCAAAAGACAGGCCTACACATTTCAATAGGTGTCACGTCTGCTCACTTGCCTTTTTATTCCATAATAAAATTATCATGATACTAAGTAATAAGGGGCCGGTTGCAGGAAGAAAAGCACTCTTCGGTTGTCTGCCGTAGAGTCTACTATACCTGAAGATGCCTCGTGTTGGGGCGAAACACGTGTCGTTTACAAGATGGAAAAGTGGTAGTGTGTGTTTGGTGTTGTGTATAGTAGTTGGTGGGTGGAGAATTGATGCCGATTGGTGGGTGCTGATGTTCGGTAAGGTTTTGATCTAAGTTCCAAATAAATCCACTTAATCCAACAGAAAAACACACATTATTAATTTTCTGTTATTGTTTTGCTTGTCGCGGATTTCTAGCTAAGTAAAACTTTTGACTGTCCGTATAGAAAAGCACGCGTATGAACAGATTGTATCAGAAAGCCCAAATTCGGCAGAGTTCACAAGGTCACTACCTACTTTTTACGGTAACAAAACATTCATCCATTAATCCAAAACTATTGCAGGTACCACCGGCGACCAAGATCCCGTAACACTAATGCGAGGTTCGCGTGATCGGATGCAGTGATGAAAATCGACTATCGCCGAATCTTGACCTGGTTGCTGTCGTTTGGACATAGCTCATTGACACTGTTACGACACACGTGCATATATATATATATATATATATATATATATATATATATATATATATATATATATATATATATATATATATATATATATATATATATATATATATATATATATATTAACGACCGCACGCGGAGTCAATGGTCGCGGGTTCGATCCCCGCATCGAAATAAACATATTTATGGATTACAAAAATTTATTGCGAGTCTGGTAACCTCGCCATCCGCATTGGACAAGGGTTAACGTCTGTTCCTCCAGAAATGGAGAGGCCCGTGCTCAGCAGTGGGACATATATGGGCTGTTAAAAAAAGAAATAATCTATCTTTAGAATTGTTAGAACAAATAATCTGGAGGGAGTTGGGATTCTCTTGCAATGCTGTATGTGGACTGTCAGTGGTTTACATCGGGTTCATCTTTGTTTCTTTGGACAGATATATAATATTTATGCAATTATTACATTCACATAAATTTAAATAGAGGGGGCTATAATATTGTGATTTCTGATTTTTTTTTATTGCACAGCAGGCAAACGAGCATGTTGGTCGCCTGGTGGTTATCACTGCCATCCATTGACATCCGTAATGTCGGCGGCGTCTCAGTTGTGTTGCCTGAAACCTGTTAGCTAAATGATCCTTGAATGATCCTTGAATCTTGTATCCACGTGGAAAAACCGCAGGTGATAACTTGTTCTACATTGGCAAAAACCTTATGACGAGCTTAAAAAATGCCACAGTTGAGAAGTCACCATTCGAGTCAATGGTAACGGATTTAAATCTCGTATCTAGATATGCATATGGCCTCATTACATGTCCAAATCATATATATCTATTCAATAAAGCCTTCATTTAGACGAGGATTAATTTCATTTAAAATAATATATTACAAAGATATATGTTATTATTATATATAATAGTATTATGACATATACATTGATGACATATGTATCGTATTTCAAAAAATTTAAATGTATTTTATTGTTACCGTGTTTCTAGTATCTATGCGTGAGTGTCAATATCTAATTAAAATTTACGAGGTATTATAAAGATAAATGACTTCTTGCTTCGATTTGTTGTGCACGAATTTAAATATGTTGAAACTTTGAATAGCATATAAAAGAAAAAAGATTTAAAATACAAATTTATGTGTGTTGCATCTGTATAGATTTATAGTCTATAGGGAATATTTTTTTTATTGAAGAGAAATGGCCTTTACGGGAAAAATGTGTTTTTAGTAATGGACATACGTAATGGTAAGTCATCAAACCGGCCATGGACATACGTAATGGTAAATAATTAAACCGACCGTGGACATACGTAATACTTCAGATGCGTTCCCCTCTACATACGTAATTACATACTAAATACTAATACGTAATAGTAAGTAATCAAACCGGCCATGGACATACGTAATGGTAAGTAATTCAACCGACCGTGGACATACGTAATACTTCAGATGCGTTCCCCGCTTTTGAAAAAGATGTTAAATGACTGAAGTCAGAAAACGGAATAAGGTACTTAGTTCAAGTTTTTACCTAACAAAGTCCAATATGTGTGTCAACTTCCTTCAGTGATATTTCTGAATGAACTAATTCGATATTGGAACGTCAAAAAACAAGCTTATTGATATCTTAAATGCCGGCAACGCATATGGTGTTCCAGATGTGCATGGTGGCGGCGTTGATTGCGATCCATGATGTGACACACTTACTCGTTTGTCAGAGTTTCAGAGTGGTAGAGCCACGCTGCAGACAAATACTTTGTCAAGAATAGCATATTATTTGCCTGTAACATGAAAGGGCAAGCTTGCCCGAGGAAGTATTACACTCCCGCAGAAAACCAGCGTCTGAGATGTAGCTCAGCTACCGCGCTTTGTGCGGTGAGCGGTTGAGGTTCGGAGGCTCAAACCCCTCTCCTCTCCCCTTTCCATAATGACCTTTCCTTAAAGGCCAACAACACTTCTGCACTGCTCATGGCACTGCGCATGTTTATGGGCGGCGTTGGATGCTTTCCATCAAGGTACACGTTTGCGTCCCTATCCCATAAAAAGTGTAGATATGTGGATAGTCAAAACTTTTACTTAGCTAAGATCCGCGACCTTAATAATTAAAAGTTTTGGCTATCCACAAATGTAGACCCAAATAATGTGTGTTTTCCTGGTGGATGCAGTGGATTTACCCAAGTAAAGTTCCAAAACTTAAACCAGAGTTGTAGTGTGTGTTTGGTGTTGTGTACCTATAGTGGTTGGTGGATGGAGAGTTGCTGACGGCCGTTTTTCCGTAAGTTTTGATTTGAGTTCCAAGTAAATCCACTTCATCCAGCAGGAAAACACACATTATTAATTTTCTGTTATTGTTTGCTTGTTGCGGATCTTAGCTAAGTAAAACTTTTGACTGTCCACATAGTGATGGATTTCCGCAAAGTAACGCCTGACTCCATTAATCATCTTAAAAAGTGTATAACTTTCCATGCCTGTTTATATAGGTAATTTTTAACATTTTTTCTGTGCAAAATTGGCTCATTATCAGTCGGTATTAAGTATTGTATATACAAATATTTAGGTGTGAGTCAAACTGCGCAAGATAAGCGCGCATAAATACACCGAGAAACATACAAATCAATACATATCCAACGACCGGACACCCGGACAACCGGACAACCGGTGAATTATACACGAGGCGCGCAAAGGGCCCCGACCAGTTTATTGGCGAACGTCGACACAGCGCCGTAAATATAACCGGCGCAGTAATGGCGGTAATTATTGTATTCCGACCGATAATAAATAGCTCGAAAACCAACAGCTTGAAGTATGGAAATTACACTGACAACTGAATAAAGATGATACCGAGATACGGTGCAGGAATCAAAGTTCGACTTCATTATGGTAACAGTTAGTATGCCTGTCCGCGTCGATCTTGAGCGCTGACCTTGAATTGCGCTGTAACGCGTTTTTGAGGTCACTTCGTGGTCGTTCTTTTTTTAGTTGATTGTACTACTCAAGCGTCATGTCATCATCATCGCTAGTCTTCTGGTAGTGGGTACGCTATCAGCATATTTTACCGATTTTACCATGGAGAGTGATCCGAGGAAGTGTTCGAAATAATTCCCGTCACTGAATCTCACTACCGCACAACTTGCAATAAAGACAAGTTTCGTCCCCGCCATCTGGATGAATGGAGAACCGATCAGCTTTCCCCAAACTTCTTTCCTTCTATTCCTCTTTGGAATCAGCTATCTCCAACCGTGTTTCCAAACCGATGTGACCATGAAACCTTCAAAAAACATTTCTTAAAAGCCGACAACGCGCCTGCGATGCCTATGGCATTGCGAATACATTTATGGGCGGCGTTGATTGCTTTCTATAAGGTGACACGCCTGTTTGTTTGCCTTTCAATCCCACAAAAACACTGTTAAGTCTGTTTATAATGTACAAACAAACAAACAAAACTCTTATCTTATTGAGCGCTCAAGATCAATGCCGACAAGAATATTAGGGTCGGCACAAATATCAGTGTGAGCATCAAGAAATGAGGATTTTATTCATTGTTTTTAATACATTCTACGTTTAATACATTGTACAATACCTGCACGGAAGGCATGGTTTCCATGGAACGGTGATGATGATCGTGCTTCGGTCCTCTACGTTCCAGGGCATAGCTGCTCTGGGCAGGGGCGCTTCGGACTGGCGCGCTGGCGACCGTTATCTGGGACACGGCAGCGACCGGCTTCAGCTGCGCCGTGCTAGGAGGTTCCGGCGACGTGGGTTGAGGTTCTTCGTGGTTTGCTGCTTAGATACAGAAAATACAATAGTTTATACTATTACATAATCCATAGAGTCCATTTGATTCGTATATGGGAGGGGAAAGGGGAGGGGAGATGAAGGGGGAAGGAGGGGTGGGGGAGGGGAGGGGTATTGGACCTACGGAAAATATGAATAAATAGATACTAATAATTGGATAATGATAGGCCTAGATGCCTATTTCTCCTAGTTTCTGATGAAACGTACGCTTTGATACACAAAATATTTTTTTTTGTTTCAGAGCAGTGGTTTCCAAATTTTTTATAGCGCGCGCGTTCGACCTTTGATAATTTTATCGCGGACCCTCGAGGCGGAGACTTTTTATATTTTATCGTTTTGATTTACATACTTTTCCATAAAATTTATTAACCCTTTGCACAACACCGGTGAGTCTCAATCACCGACGCATCAAGTTGATGCGTCGGTGATGGTAAATGTAACACACCATCGGAGTCCGATGGTGTGTTACATTTACTATCTCACACACACATCCTACAGTTTACATTAACGTCAACTCTCTCTCACTTTTTTTAAACAAAATAATGTTATATCGATATCAAAAAAATAAAATACATGAAACTATTGATTAACCAATTTTAAGGCGATTTCCAATAATCAATGGAAAAAGTGTGCCAAAAAGTTGCCAAGAGTGCAAAGGGTAGTTATAAACAATTTCTCGTCCATGGTAAGTCGCACAATGACGAAAGAAATACTTAACAGTATTTAACTTTGCTTGTCGTAGATCTTAGCTAAGTAAAACTTTTGACTGTCCACATAGTGATGGATTTCCGCAAAGTAACGCCTGACTCCATTAATAATTTTAACAGTAAAAAAAAACGAAAATAATTTAATATCATATTTAGGTTAGTGGTAGAGCTACGCTGCAGACGAATACTTTGTCAAGAAAGGCATTTAATTTCTCTGTAGCATAAATGGGCCGGCTCGCACGGGGAAGTACCACACTCCCGCAGAAAGTCCCGTCTGAGTGGTAGCTTAGCTACCGCGCTTCGTACGGTGAGCGGTCTGAGTTCTGGAGGCCCAATACCCTCCCCCTCTCGCTCCCCTCCCACTCTCATAATGTCACTTCCCTTAAAGGTCGGCAACGCTTCCGCACTGCCAATGGCGCTACGGATGTCTATGGGCGGCGCTGATTGCTTTCCATCGGGTGACACGCCTGCTCGTTTGCCCTTCATCCCATAAAAAAAATATCTTGTGCGACCCGGGGTTTGGGAATCACTGCCTTAGAGAGACGAAAACGGAGCGATTTATTATAACCATATACAGTAGACCCACTGTAATCCGACTACCGTCATGCAGCGTGATATCGGATTTTCGAAATTTGTCGGATTATATACAGTCCGGAATTTTTTAAACAAGAGTACCTTGTAATCCGCAAAATTACAAATCAAAGAATCTATTTGAACTACGAATCATACTACATAATTATGTACATATATAATATTATTATTATTAGTTCATTAAACATCACAATGTAGAGCGAATATTTTACCATAAAAATAACATCATCAGTGCTATAGAAATTACATAAACAATAATGGTGGGGTGCGTACAAGTTACAACCTGTCCTGCGTTATATTAGTGATATGCCCAAATTTTTGTGTAAAATCACCAGTGATGGGCATGTCGGATTACAGGGGGCGCCGAATCAGACAAGGTCCGGATTCAGAGCGTCCGGATTGGGCGACCAGCACAAGAAGTGGATATGACTGTTGTTCTCGATTCAGTTAAGTTTATAATATCGAAGATGTTTATTGTAACAGACGAACTGTCGGATGCGGGCTTGCCGCTGGTATTTATTGTACAAATAAATTGAATGGAGCCCTATAGTTTAATGGAGAGCTCGTAGATTTATTGCCCCGGTTTTAGGATTCATTGGTTGGTCATTAGCACGTTCCATTCCCGGGTTATTAGCATGCTTACTTCGTTCTTGTTTTCCATTTATACTTGTAATAAAACTATAACTATGGTCCTTGTCATTTTAGACACTTTTTGGTCTAAAATAATCACACTCGCACAGTTTATTTCATCAAAATAGGTGTAGGTAGGCAAAGGGGTAGGCAGAGACCGCATATCTCGATCTGCTACGATCTCAGCATACTTTCTTAAAAGCTTCAGCCCAACCGATCCTTCCATCCATATTCGGCATGTAAATTTCTCTTGCCAGTCGTCTTTTATCCATCCTCGCTATGTGCCCAAACCATTTAAGTATCACTTTATCAACTTTTGTCACAGCACCTTGTTTTATTCCACATCGCTCTCTTATATCTTCATTTCTTATTCTATCATTCAAAGATACACCACACATTCTTACACAAACCACACATACACAGAAGTATGTATGTGTTCATCAAAATAACTTTTAAAAATACAATTGTCAGTTAAATCAACATTTATTTATTTACAACACTTCTCAAAAAATATTTTGACAAAATAATGAAGGGTTTATGTATCAGGGTATCAGACATTGAGGTTAATCCCCATTGTCTGAACATCAGCTCATGGGGCAACAGTAACATAGTCACAGGTTAGAACGGAGTATAATATCAAAACTCTCAAAAATACAATTTTATGCGAGGGTATGAACGCATGGATAAGCTAGCAATTCTTGCTGCATACATAATTTTGCAAAAAAAATCGGAGGCAGTCATGAGGACTGCCGACAGAAGTGAAAACTTAAAACTGTATTGTGAAATATCAAACGAATTGTAATAATACATGCTGCATTTACTATGGCATGTTGCTGATGCGACTCACAAAACTTTATCCATCTATGAAGAGTCCTACGCACACACATACAATCGGGTATATACAATGTGATGGCTTGATGCGTGTGTAGGCAGCTGCGCTCGCATTAACTGTGTTCACTCATGTCATACTCATGGCTATAGATATACCTTAAGAATTAGCATGTTACCGACGCGAAACCATACATTTTTTCCCTATCCAGAGTCGTGTAGCGCGACTATAGAAGATTTTACTTCAAAAATTTTAAAAATTAGAATGGTTAACAAGAATTCTAGTAATGTAAAAAGTATTGCCCACTCTTTAAACAAAAGACGTCTGTAACTTGCTAAACCCAGCCGCCATATTTAATTATAAAGCAATAAACCGGAATACCAATAATATAGTTGTAAAAGATAATTCAGGTCCGCATACCATTTTCGAATACCTAACTCTGAAATACCTTCGGCGGCATTCGAGATTGAGGTCTGCAGAAGCGAGATACAATTGGACTACCGTCATCTTGATTGCTACGGGCTTAAGTTCGCAATTTATTACGCCCGGACGACCGATTGAAGGACTCGTTGACCGTAAGAAAGTCGACACTAAAACGGTGCGACTTCCGTGCTGCATAATCACAGATAAATGAATGTTCCACGAAAAGTGTTACAATGTATTTTCTCAAGGGATGTTTATAAAAGGATAATAAAAAAGCTATCAGTTGTTTAACAGCTATTCGAATGATTGAAGAGTCAAGTGTTACTTTACGTAAATCTATTATTATGTGCATATCGGCAACATCAGGTACAGTAATAAGAAACAAAATTCGATCAACTGACGTCTTTCGAATAACATATCGCCTTTTTTTGCATAAGAAATTTATATTGATAAAGTTTAAGAAATTTATATTGATAACTTATTTCATTTAAAGAATGATTGCTTCTAAACATGGAAAATCAAATTTACTTTGTTAAGTTCAGCGTACACAAGCCAGAATAATATTGCGTGACACATATGAAAAATCATATTTTTATGAAACGATTAAAACCTCATTGTGAAATCTCAAAATCCTGGTCAAGCGAGCCATTACAATTTTTTAATAATAAATTGACAAGACGTCCGTCAATGCGTGACAAGAACAGTTAATAGAAAATAGCTGCGCGCGGGAAAGAGGCAGGACGATGTCTAAAAAAGACTACACATTGCTGGAACATTTTCGAATTTTGGGGATGCCAGAACTTTCGATCGTTTTACCTATATAAAGGTGCGATGTTGCGTCGAAGAGCAGTTTAAAGTTTAAAACGGAAGATGATCAGAAGAAAATAGTAGAAGAGAAGAAATGGAAATAAAGTGAAGAGAAGAGAAACTAGTGAATTTCATTTGTCCGGTCCCCGAACCCTAGCACGTAACAATACTATTCACGGTTCAGTTTTCACTACGACTGTTTGTGGTTCATTTTCGAAAGTTTTTTATGAATACTTCGAAATATTTAAGTGTTTAGTTCATCACACAGAAATGCTAAGCTACCACTCAGACGCCGGTTTTCTGCGGAAGTGTAGTACTTCTCCGGGCGAGTCGGCTCATTCATGTTACAGACAAATATCCGCTAAGTGATAGTGCATGGAATGAAGTTTCAGAAAAAACGCATCGTACTGGATCGCCATTCATCCAGATGGTGGGGATTGCGTCCCAAGCGAGCGTGTCCCCTGTTGGAAAGATATTCGCAGGGCCGTAGGCATTGCAAATTGGTTTCAGCTTTTGTGATAAGAGAAGGCTTGTTTTTGAAGGTTTCAATGTAGTGTCGATTTGGAAACACAGCTGAAGGTAGCTGGTTCTATAGAATGGTGGTGTGTGGAAAATGCACCATAATAGATTGTCATTCATTCAGATGGTGGGGATGTAAATTTCTTTTTGTAATGGAATTCAGTGCCAGGAGTTATGCCAAACAATTCTTTTGAGAGATACGACATCCCTCCGTAATGCCAAATAATTAAGCCACACGACGTTAAAGAAGAAGATGGTCAAGAAGAAGAAGTCGTTCTCGTTATCGTTCTTCGACGATTGATTGGTGAAAAGAAAGCTTACGTTTGGCTGGTGAGTCGGCGGGTGGGGGCGGTGTTGTAGCTCGGTGTGCGGGCGGAGGGGGGGAGAGTCGTCGCGCGTGCGCAGGCGCCGCTGAGCCCGAAACGCGCACGCGGAGCGCGCGGGCGCCCCCGCTGGCCCCCGCTACACCCGCCACAGCCATTGCCGCTGCAGTCGCGCCAGGGCTAACAACCGATGTTGTCCCGCCACACCATGCTGCTGCCTCTTCAGATGGCCGACACCCGCTTGAAGGCCTACAAACAAGGGATGATTTAAAGAATATATAACGGGAGACAGACAGATACGTTTATTTCATTCTGCAATAATACATTACATATTAGTTTACATGGAGACCACAGGTGCCTGGTCATTGGAAACCAGAACTTTTATAAACGAGAAAGGTCGTCGTTGGAGAAATGAAGAATTTGACCCTCGCTCCGGGTTCTTTGGATAAGGAGCAGCTGGCGAAAAATAATAAAAAAAATTAGGGTATATATTTATTTATTAATTTGTGTATATAATTTTGACATTTATTATTAGGTACATACACTAGTTATTAAGTAGATAAGTTAATATTGGTTTATATGCACAGTCAAAAGTTTTACTTAGTTAAGATCTGCGACTAGCAAACAATAACAGAAAATTAATAATGTGTGTTTTGCCTGCTGGATGAAGTGGATTTACCTGAAACTTAAACTAAAACTTACCGAAAAACGGCCGCCAGCAACTCTCCACCCCCCAACCACTATACACAACACCAAACACACACTACCACTTTCTCACCTTGGTTGGTGGGTGGAGAGTTGCTGACGGCCGTTTTTCGGTAAGTTTTAGTTTTATATTTGTATGGGCTACAGATATTGTGTTCTGTATCTGGGTGTCTGTTCACTTCATTGATGTATCTATAATGGAGTCAACGATACATGAAATTTTAGTACGAAACAATTTTTAAAATAATTAATTTTTTGAAATTTCATTACATATGTATAGCCGACTACGAAAAATGACCGAATCGGCATATCTCAATACGGGCCAGCCTTGTAAGATTTACTATGCTCCATAAAATTTCACCACACCACTGTTATAAATAAATAAATCAAAATGTAGCTGGTGGATACTGAAACATTGAAAAGCGAATGAAAGCTGGTTAATGGAGCCCTGCACTCCTTTATGAGAACTCGGAATGTGTCTAAAACGGCCCGACTGGCGGTTCATTGGGGACTGCTTGTTTCGAATCTGATGTACGGTAATGAAAGTTGGGTTTGGCAGAAGAGTCATGAAAGCAGACTGAATGCAGTAGAAATGATAGCATTGAGAAGTATGTGTGAGGTAACTTTGAATTATAAAATAAGGAATGAAGATATAATAGAGTGATGTGGAGTAAATGAAGGTGTCGTGACAAAAGTTGGGAAAGGGACGCTTTGATGGTTTGGGCACATAGAAAGGATGGATGTAAGACGACTGTCAAAAGAAATTTACGTTGCGGATGTGGATGGAAAGGTCAGTAGAGGAAGACCAAGGAAAACACACCCTAACCAAATTACCGAAGTTTTTAGGGAAGGCCAGGTCAAGAGTACCCTAAAACGGCGGGCTTGCAAGAGTGTTGAGTGTGTAGGAAGCAAGGAAAGTATGCCGAGATCGTAGCAGATGGAAATATGTGGTCTCTGCCTACCCCTACGGAAAACAGGCGTGACGATATGTATGTATGTAGAAACTGAATATATATACCCAAAAATTGGGCTTCATAGCATACTTCAAAAGGCCTAGATTTAGAAGTTTAATGTCGCAATTTAGAGATGATGATTCTGGTGATCTTCATCGAAGAATTTAACTCGTAAGAATTGCCATGTATGTAAAAATGAGCAAAATAAGAAGTAACGTGCATAATTTTTCTATCGAAAAACACAAAAACAACATCCATAAAGACGTTCATTCAGAACATAAAACGGTACAAAAAAAATGGTATTTTTACAAGGAAACATCCTTACGATAAAATATCCGATGGGAATTCGCTGATAAATGCGTCGAGAGAAATTCAAGAAGCCCAATATGGGTTAGGTCGTTCACTTCTAAAACGTCTTTGAGGGTCTGTCGAGCCACGCGCCAATCTGAACACGAAATTTCTCAGAAAAGGACCGCACGCGTATAACTTTCGTTGACCTTATGAATTACAAAAAAAAACATAATGATGGATTATTTAAAAGTCAATGGAATTAATAAAAGCATAAATCATATCAATAATATACAATAGAATTTAAGAGAAGTTCTTTATATTAATTATACAATTACCGTATTTTCAAAATAAAAAAAAAAAACTGTACTTAATTAAACATATATTATATACTTGTAAAAAAATACAAACATACAGGAATATACGGTCTTCGGCGCTAAAAGGTTAAATAATAGGTCGGAGCAAAAGTATTTTCGTATTTTGAATGTATTATTAGTAATCAAACCTCTTTGGCTGCACTGAATGTAACTGGCTGGTTTTAATACCATATTAAATGTGACATTCTGAAGATGCAATAAATAAATAAAAAACTAGTTCCCGCCATTTTTCAATTGTTTTTCAAGCAAGCAAAATGAACGTATGTGACGAAGAAATTTGGTACATTTTAAAGTTTTATTACAAAAAAGGTAAAAATGCGACGAACGCCGCGAATAAAATTTGTACGGTTTACGGACCTAATGCGCTATCAATAAGAGTTCACACAAATGTGGTTCAAGCGTTTCAAGTCTGGAAATTTTAGTGTAAAAGATGAGGTTCGCTCTGGACACACAGATAAAATCAGTGCCATCTTTGAGAAAGTGGAGCAAGATCGACATATTAGTAGCTACGACATTGCTGTAGAACTGGATGTTGATCATAAAACAGTTTTACGTCACTTACGAAAGTCTGGGTACAATAAAAACTTTGACATTTGGGTACCACATGATCTATCTGAGAGAAACCATGACAACGCCAGACCGCACTCATCTATAGCCACGCAGCAAAAATTGAGAGAGCTTGGCTGGGATGTGTTGATGCATCCTCCGTATAGCCCTGACCTTGCTCCATCAGATTTCCACCTTTTTCGGTCATTGCAGAACTCTTTAGGAAGCATAAAGCTAACCTCAAAAGAACACTGTGAACACTACCTGTCAGATTTTTTTAATCAAAAATCTCAAAATTTTTACAGGAATGGGATCATGGCACTACCCACAAGATGGCAACAAGTCATCGATCAAAACGGCACATACATATTATAAAGAAATAAAAAATTATACCTAAAAAAATATTTTCCTTTGTATGAGCAATACGAAAATACTTTTGCTCCGACCTTATATTTCGAGCATCTGGTGGCCTAACCCAATGTAATCGGAGAGACTAAGGTTCACCGACTCCTTTGGCTGGACCACGTTGAGAGGTTGGGGGAGGATCGCGCAGTCAAGAGAGCGTATTTGGTTTGTCCAACTGGAAAGGAAAGGAAAGGACGACGTCCTGTGGGACGCCCTAGCTACTGCTGGAGAGACATGATCGAGGATGACTTGCGCAACCTTCAAGTCTGCAACTAGCAGGAGGTGGCGCAAGACAAGCAACGGTGGCGTAAGATTTGTTTGGAGGCCAAGATCCATTGTTTTCGTAATTTATGGACTATAAGACGCATAAGACGCTGAAAAGACGCATTTTTTAGATTGAAAAATGGACTCAAAATTTATGTGACTTCTGGCCCAAAGGAACATTCGCTTGTTGGCCTTCTAACCATAAATACATGCACAGACGTAACAGAAAACAATAAACATAAAAAAATAAAAATCGGAGGCAGTCATGAGGACTACAGACAAAAGTGAATAGTTAAAACTATATTTTGATATTTCAAACTAATTTTAATATTAAATGCTGCTATTACTACAGCACGTTGCTGACGCGACTCACAAAACTTTATCCATCCATGAAGCGCCTAACGCACACACATACAATCGGGTATATACGATGTGTTGGGGTGATGCGTGCACGTAGGCAGCTGCGCGCGCACTAACTGTGTTTAAAGTATGTCTGTAGCTATATTCATAGCTATAGATATACCTTAAGCATTAACATGTTGCTGACGCGAACCCATAGATTTTTTCCCTACCTAGAGTCGTGTAACGCGGCTAAAGAAGATTGCTTAATGAATATCAAGTAGATAAATAATTGTGCATTTTTGAAATAGGTACAATTTGTTAAATAAAAATTTATTTTCATAGTAGTCTCGCGGATTCAACGATAAACTGTAATATAATAAATAAGCTTTGATTCTAAAGTTCTGTTGATCTTTGAACGAAATGAACAGACACGGCTGTGTGTTTGTTTGTGGTCGAGTTTGCTGAAGATTCTTTTTAAAATCGGCATTTATAAAAATATCGATTCGAAACTTGCAAACGTCTCGGCGTCAAAGGCTGCTGGAACACTGATCACGAGAGTAGAGGAAGGGCCTAGTAGTGATGCAAGGATATTAGGTAAGTTAGTGACCTCAACTTGTACCACTATTGTGGACAGAAGATCACTTCTGCAAAATACTGCTACACTACTATCGCCTTGTTGTTTCATTTACGGTAATGTTTAATTTGAAATGGCCAATTCTATTATCTTCGCCATCACACTCGATTGCTATTGCTATCAGGCACTGCTCACGAGCCTCGAGGAATGCAAAACCTAATTTGGGTTATCTGATCGCAACGTGATTTTATCTTCGGCCTTCCACTGTTTTGGACTTCAGCTTGCAGCGATGAGATTGTGTTACTTGTTTATTGTGGTTATCAATTATAAATTCGTTTTAACCACTTTAAAGTCAGGGAGTATTTTTGCCGCTTACATTTTTTCGTGAGCAACATGCTTTGTATTGTCGAGTAGGTCTATGTTTAATTAATTTAAACAAGCTACAGTACAAATAATAAATGACGACCAATTAGCTCAGTGGCGGGGCCCTCCGCCCGCGGAGTAAATGGTCGCGGGTTCGATCCCCGCATCGGAATAAATATATGTATAGATTATAAATGTTTATTTCGAGTCTGGTAGCCCCATCAATCCGCATTGAATAAGCGTGGTGGGTTAACGTCCGTTCCTTCAGAAATGGAGAGGCCCTGTGCTCAGCAGTGGGACATATATGGGGTGATGAAAAAAAATAGTACAAATAATACTCGGGCAAATCATTATCATTGTCAAAGTTGCCTGGACGAGACTCGGGATCGTCAGTGTACGGGAAAATATCAAGCCCGATATATACGGTGGTTCATACATACGTATATATAGTCACGCCTGTTTCCCGTAGGGGTAGGCACAGACCAGAGATCCGCTATGATCCTTCCTTTCACGTTCACCGTAGTTAGTTTCAAGCCAGAACTTATGCTTATGTACGCACATTGTATGGTATCCCACACTCAAAAAGACACAAGTGTATGTTTCGCATTAAAATATACGCTTGTCTCGTGCATGGCTTCCACACCTCTTCTGACCTTCACCCGCGCGACAGTACACCTTCATAATATCTTTCTTTACCTATCTGTAAATTAGCTGCCTAGATACGAAACCCGTATTGCCATAAAGCTTTTACGCCTACACGAGGTATAAATTGTAAAAGTCGATAAAGGATAATTTTTATACAAATTTTGTTGTCAAAAGTAATATGTGGACAGTTAAAACTTTTAATTAGCTAAGATTCGCGACAAGCAAACACCAATAGAAAATTAATAATATGTGTTTTCCAGCTGGATTAAGTGGATTTACAGGGAACTTTAAACTAAATCTTACCGAAAAACGGCCGTCAGCAACTCTCCACCCACCAACCACTATACACAACACCAAACACACACTACCACTTTTCCGCCTTTAAAAGTTTTAATTATCCACATAGTAATTGATTTACGCAAAGTAACGCCTGACTCCATTAATCGTTAAAAGTAATGTTAGTAATTAAACTGACCGTTTTTTAAATGAAAGAAGTTCCTTGTTAGCCATCTATATGTAGATTCTTGAAGTTGTCTATATATATATATATATATATATATATATATATATATATATATATATATATATTTGGCCTCTGCCAAATTTCAGCGAAATCGGCCCACAAATGACGATTTTAGGTTTGTATGGCGGCCATCTTGATTTCCGCCATTTGTCTGCTTGTTACCATTTTTTGTTCGAGGGCGATCCCGGTAGGTATTATGGTTAGGGCGGGCAACTTTTTACCAGTTTCCTGATATTCCGGATATAATTCCTCTGCCTCAAGCCCTATCCGAACATTTCCCTAAAACAAACTTGCCCTCAATCTCCCTTTAAGGATACAGATTTACAAATATACTTATACTATCTAAAAACTAATTGATAAAATATATATAATATGATAGAATATATATAATATAATATGTAGAATATATATATATATATATATATATATATATATATATATATATATATATATATATATATATATATATATATATATATATATATAATGTTACAGTCGCTCAGATTTCTATGGAGAGGGCTATGTTCGGAGTTTGAGAGATAACCTGATTCACCGAAATATCTCTTTAAGTTAGCAGACTGAAGTGGCAATGGAGTTAGGTTAGTAATAGAGTTGGTGAGAAGAAGCCAAATTAAGATCCGACTGGCAAAATACTGAACCAGACTAAGGCCCACCCGCGGCTGTAATTTCTTGATGATGATGATGATTTTATCATCTAAAAATATTATTCATTTAAAAATCTTCTCCACGAAATAAATTATTTCACGAAGTTTCCCATACCGTGTCGAAGCCAAAAGATAACCCTGACCGCAGACATGTTCCGAATAAAATCTGCATACATGATGCAGTTGAGAACTTTCGACTGCAATGTCACGACTGAGAACTATACAGAGTCGATACTGTAGACAAACTATGCAGCAATTTGTAAACTTTCTGGAAAGCATGCTTAATAAATGTGAGTAAGACGAAGTGTCTGTTTACCTTGTTGAGTCAAGTATATACATATATAGTCTAGTCGGTTGGCTCGATTTACGTGCGTTTCTTTCTCTCGTTTTAATAAAAATATATATCGATTCATTCAAAAAGCAACCATAGACAATTAAAATCGTCAGAAATTAAAGATATTAAGAAACATAGGTAAATACTTGGGACTTTTCCCGCCAACTTACATCAGTGACGTTGTGTTTTTATTACATTTTCATAATATCTGTTGTATTGTTTAATTGTGGTGGCGTATTTTACAATATGTTTCGATTAAGACGAATAAGTGAAGTGATATGAAATAAATGCGGGTATCGTGACGTGATAAGCTGATACATTTCAAGAGATTTGATATTATTATATTTTACTTGACACTGGCATAATAGTTATAACTAATTGCTGTGAAAGAAAAGAAAAGATAGGTGCAAAAATTTGGCATTTGATAATAGCAGATAGAAGTCTGTGGTCTCTGCCTAGTGGGAAGCAGGCGTTATGTTATGTATGTACAAATGTCCCATATCTGGAGCACAGGTTCGATTTTTGTATTCAAATAAATATACATACATATAGTCACGCCTGTCTCCCTGTAGGGTTAGGCAGAGACCACAGATCTCCATCCGCCACGATCCCGACACACCTTCCTTGCTTCCTTCACATTCAT
Source organism: Baronia brevicornis (assembly GCA_031353405.1). Taxonomy (NCBI): domain Eukaryota; kingdom Metazoa; phylum Arthropoda; class Insecta; order Lepidoptera; family Papilionidae; genus Baronia; species Baronia brevicornis. The sequence continues at coordinate 49,838 of JASFAT010001399.1, read as the reverse complement.
CCATCTTTTCATCCATCCTTCCTCTATCCGTTCGTCGCTTCTCGCCTTCGTGGGAATCAGGACGTGACGGGTGACGAACCACGTCTCCGTCATTTTTATCGAATTAGGTATATTAAGATTCGTCATAGTGAATCCCACGAAGCGCAAGGGAGGATGGAGGTCAACCTCAGCAGAGCCCCGCGTGCTGAGGTAAGGCACTATAGTACCCGGGGGAGCCCGATCCCGGGACGGTCGGCACGCTTGCGACTAAGCTCGCCCCTAGCCACGCATCCATTGGCACATTAGACCGTGGATTGGCGGAGAGGAAGGGAAAAGGATAGAGAAGAAAGGAAAACGGAGGGGAAAGAAAAGATGGATTTAGACAGGATGATAGGGATATGATACTACCGCAACGGAAGACGACGTACCAATACAATGAATACCGGACAAGCGCTTAGGCAAAGATACTCCCTGACCACTTCAAATAAATATTTGTCTCATACAAAACAATCGTTTGAGAGATTTACATCACATTTGTTATCAATTGAATGACACGGATTATGTTAATTTCAAACTCAGTGGAACTCCGGACGAGCGATGGTGGCGCTTTCTCTTCGATGTATTCAAATAAATAGAATGCTACAGACGCGCGTTAGCTGGTTTGTGTTCGTTGGTGAAGTTGTTTTATCGCCTCGACAAGGCTTTGAGATTACACCACTTTTAATTTTGTTTTTGTTTGCTTGATAAGCAGCTAGTGGTAAAGCCACGCTGCAGACGAATAGTTTGTCAAGAATAGCATTTTGTTTATTTGTCTGTAGCATGGATTGGCCGGCCACAACAAGTACCACACTCCCGCAGAAAACCGGCGTCTGAATGGTAGCTTAGCTACCGCGTTCCGTCCGGTGAGCGGTTGAGTTCCAGAGGCCCAAGCCCCTCTCCCCTCCCCCTCCCATAATGACACTTTCCTTAAAGGCCGGCAACGCTTCTGCACTACTGCTTATGGCACTGCGGATTTATGAGCAGAGTTGATTGCTTTTAATCAGGTGACACGCCTGCTCGTTTGCATTCTTATGCCATAAAAAATAAAGGCCACAGCAGGTAGTATATGGACAAGAGCTGCTAACGACAGAACAGACTGGTTACAGTTGGAGGAGGCATTTGTCAATAGAGGCACACAGACAGGTGTTAAAAACTAAGTAAATTTATATGTAATATACACGTGTATGGTTCCAAAAGACGACCAATTGGTTCAATGGCGGGGCGCTCAACCCGCGGAGTCAATGGTCGCGGGTTCGATCCCCGCATCGGAATAAATATATGTATGGACTACAAATATTTATTCCGAGTCGGGTAACCCCGCCAGTCCGCATTGGACAAGCGTGGTGGATTAACGTCCGTTCCTCCAGTAATGGAGAGCCCCGTGCTCAGCAGTTGGACATATATGGGCTGTTAAAAAAAATACTCGTGTATGAAATTTGTTTGAATAAAGGCTATTATTATTAATTATTAATATTATTTAATGTATAGTACAGTAGTTTGATTCTAAAATCACGCCATTGCCAGTGATCCAAGGGCTTGTCAGTTAGTACTAGTTAAGAAACCTTAAAACAGAACCAAACATTTTCTTGATATTCGTCATGCAGTGGAATGTCAATTCGAAAGACTAACAACCAATCTCACAAACCTTATGTCAAGATCCAATAAGCCACTTTGTCTCCAACTTTCCCTTTGTGACTAATGCCTTTGAAGATTTATAAATAGAGTTCCCTAATTGCCTTTAAACTGTTCCATATAATCCATTCGTGGCGCCGCTGGTGCTAATAAAATTCCTCTGCTGACCGGTACCCGGGTGGAGCGTGACTGATCTGGTGGCGTAGCGAGACTAATGGCGGATCCAATCGCCCCGGCCGTTCGCACTCGGGCCACACAACTGTGCAACGATGCACAGTTGTGTGGCCCGAGTTCAACTGTTTTGCGTGATACTTTCGGTCTCTGATGATCTCAGGATCCCAACTGGGCCAACGGTATGCAAAACAATTCTATCCTACTTCGGCTTCAGCGCTACTAACATTATAAAACAATTTCTTTCAGATTTGCTGGAGAAAATGGTATAATAAAATTATATAGCTGCTGCTAGCTGCTGCTTAGATGGTTTGGGCGTATAGAGGCTAGATGCAAGACGACTGGCAACAAAATATTTACGTTGCGAATGTGGATGGAAGAGTCGGTAGGGGAAGAGCACGGAAAACATACCTAGACCAAATTGCTGGTTTTTAAGAGAGGCCTGGTCAAAAGTGCCCTTAACCGGTGGGTTTGCATCAAGAGAATAATGAGTGTGGAGGAAGCAAGGGACGTATGCTGAGATCGTAGCAGATGGAGATCTGTGGTCTCTGCCTACCCCTACGGGAAACAGGCGTGATATACATATGTATGTAAAATTATAATTATAATAACATTATTTTTATAATGAAATTATAAATAAATAAAGCTTTTGTCGACATAAAAGACATAGCAAAAATATTCAAATATCTGAACCGTACGTAGGTATTCATGGAAACCTATAAAATATTTATTTGTTAAAATACATAGTTAAAATCGAAAATTAAGTTTTATGATTGGGTCCCATACGAGCAGTCACCTAGTTACGAGGCCACTGGCAACACAACCGTATTATTATGTATTGCTAATATATTATATATTTTTAATTATAAATAAATATACAAAAAAGTAAATGTCTAAAACTCTTCAGTACGTCAACATTCACCAAGCTTTTTATGAAAGTGTAATACTTACCAAGGAGAGTCGGTCATATTACAGACACAAAAATTTTAAAAAATTAATGATATATAAAGATGCATTACCAGTGACTGACTGACTCACTTACATGTTATTTGGGAAACTGTAAGAGATGGAGGGTAAGTTTGTTTTAGGGAAATGTTCATATAGAGCTCGCGGCAGAGGAATTTTATCCAAACCTTGAAAATCAGAACTAGGTAAAAAGTTGATCTACGGCCCCAACCTACCCGAAACATAACACCTACCGGGGCAACTCTTGAACAAATAATGGTGACAATTGCGAACACAATGAGATAAAAAACCAAAATGGCCGAAAACAAGATGGCCGCCATGCACACTTCAAGATCGTCATTTATGCCCTGATTTTGCTGAAATTTTGACAGGTCACATTTAATTTCTTTCAACGCCAATTGAGCCATTACCAGGACTGACTAGGACAGACGCGAAAATTTTAAAAATGGTTTGGTTTGAAAATCAAAACCTGGTAAAATGTTGCTCTACAAAAGATGAAAAATAAAAATGACGGAAAACAAGATGGCCGCCATACACACTTCTAGATCGTCATTTATACGCTGACTTCGCTGAAATTTTGACACCTTTAATTTTTTTAATCGCCAGTTGAGCCATTTCTAGGATTGACTAGGAAGGACGCGAAAATTTTGAAAATGGTTTTGATATTTCAATATGGTGCATTTAAGTTCAAAGACACTCAGACACGTTTTTTTGGGATAGGAGGGCAAACGAGCAGGCTGTCACCTGATGGAAAGCAATCAACGCTCTCTAGACATCGCTGACAGAAGCGTTGCCGGCCTTTAAGAAATGTGAAGTCTTGTTTTTTAAAGAAACCAACGTCGTATTACTTCAGTACTATAGCGTGCCTGCTGTACTGCTTACGGCGGCACCCGGGATCTTTAGGGGCTTTTTCAAATAAAATTCTTCAAAACGATATTAATTTATTCTTCTTATTTTCAACTCATATGTACATTTATATCATATTCATATTTATACTTTATTATATTTTATTAACACTTTTCAATTTACAGATTATATTTTAATATATATAATTTCAATTTTTATGCCGGAAGGGTGACATGTCTATTCAAAAGACGTCAGACGAACTAATAAAATATTAGTTTATAGAATATAATTTAATAGAAAACAATTTATTTCAAACTTTAAATAATATATTTAAAAAGACATACTATGAAAAGTTTTATTGCATTAGTGATACATTTATTAATGTATTACTTCAGTACTTCGCTTTTATTTGTATGTGCTGATTTTAAGCCTCATTCGACTGGCTATTGGTTTGTCTGACACACACCCGTGTGGTAGAAAACCGACAATTACACCATCAGCTCTCTAGCCAACGCGGTCACGCGCGAAAGACATAACCATTGTCTTGAGCCGCAAATAAATCGTTGTTTTAGAAATATGCGAGGGAACAACATAATTCTTTATGTTACCACCAAATTTGGTTATGTTGTGTGCAGAAGTAAAAGTGGTTATGTATTTCCATATCCATATTTGGATATGTAAAAACTTTCGTTGATTATAATTTCATTTTAATGGATTTGCAGGTTTTGTTTACCGTATTTTTTGGATTATAAGACTCACTTCAAATTTATAAGATGATTTTTTTTATAAATAAATGACGACATGTATGTTACATACATATATATCGTCACGCGTCTCCCGTAGGGGTAGGCAGAGACCACAGATCACCATCCGCTACGATCCCGGCACACCTTCCTAGCTTCCTCCACACTCATCCATCTTTTTATCATCATAACGATAATGTATCACCAACCTACATCAAATTATCTTTTCAACATTTTGTCCATTTAACGATTATCTGGACGAAATCGCTATTAGCGATAAGACGGCTATTTGTGTATAAATATGTTTTTTTTCTTTCGTGGCAATTAGTTATAACTATTATGCCAGTGTCAAATAAAACGGAATAATATCAAATCTCTTGAAATGTCTAGCCAGCTTGTCACGTTAAGTCTTGATAAAATGGTGGATATTCTACCAAAACCTTCAATGAACTTTTTTAGTCAACTTAAAAAATCACGATACATACATTTATTTCACATCACTTCACTTATAAGCCTTAATCGAACTATATTGTATGATACGCCACCACAATTAAATAATAATATAAAATTATGAAATTGAAATAAAAACACAACGTCACTGGTGTGAGTTGGCGGGAAAAGTCCGTGTATAAATATTACAATCAACTTTGTTTTTGGTGTACAATAAAGAATGTATCTATCTATCTATAATTTTACAAAATAGATGTGGCCAGTGGTATATAGTTAGATGTATAATTCTTTTCACTGGAATAATAACGGGAGACGTAAAAAAACTTAACGAAACGTAATTTGATATCTTGATCGCGTGACCGTAGCTACGACGGTCACAACTGATATGGAATTTGAAATAAATATTAAGATTACTATGTTTAACGAATTATTTGTTGCTCAATGAAATAAACTATGATATTTTTATCTTTTTTAAAGGGTTATTATTAAATTTAGGGCATTTATTAATTGATAGTGTGACCTACGTTAATAACAGGTTTTAAGATAATTGATGGAGTCAGGCTTTACTTTGGCGAAATCCATTACAAAGGTGAACGGTCAATCTTCCATGGACTCCCGCCTATGGCTCTGCGGATGTCTATGGGCGGCGTTGATTGCTTTCCATCAGGTTACACGCCTCCTCGTTTGCCGTCCTATCCCATTAAAAAACTTTGCGAAGATCCGCGAACAAATATAAAAAAAGATATGTTTTTTGAGAGAGGAAGGCAAACGAGCACATGATAGAAAGGAATTAACGCCGCCCAAAGACATCTGTAGTGCCCTAGGCAGTGTAGAAGCGTTGCCGGTCTTTAAGGAAAGAGGCATTATGGGAGGGATGGTCCTCAGGAACTCAACCGCTCACCGGACGAAGCGCGGTAGCTAAGCCACCAATCAGAAACCGGTTTTCTGCGGGAGTGTGGTACTTCCCCGGGGCGAGCCGGCACATTCATGCTACAGACAAACAAACAAAATGCCGTTCTTGAAAAAGTATTCGTCTGTAGCGTGGCTTTACCACTTCTACCTAGCCCGATCTTCGGCGTCACGCATACAGTTTCTGCCAGCCGCCCTACGCAGATCGTCGCACCATCTAGCCGGAGGGCATCCCACATTACGTCTGCTGAGACGCGGTCTCCACTCCAGCACTGGTCCGTTTCAACGATTGTTGGATCTCCGAGAAACGTTACCGGCCTATTGCCACTTTAGTTGGCTAATTCGAAAGACTATGTCGCTAACTTTAGTTCTCTGGCGGATTTGTTCATACTAAATCATAGCTCGAGCGTAGCTCTCTTCATAGCTTTCCGAGCTACTCTGAGCTTGTGGAGCAGACGGACCGTCATCGTCCACGTTTCGGTACCGTAAGAGAGTACAGGTAGGTCACACGCATCTGTATAAGGAAGAACTATTTACGTGTTTGATTGATCGACCCCATTGTGTTTTATAACATCAAATAAACTTGCCAAAGAGTTGCAAAGAATACACATCAATAACATTAACATTACCATTTTTCTTACGGTTATATAAGTAATAAATAAATTTTAACGTTCGCATCGAAAGAAACCCTACAAAGATCAAAATGGGCATGACGGATAAATCACATTCTCGACGAAAGTGTTGATAAATTGAAAGGGGATAATGATGAACAAGGCGTGAAGAATACCGACAGCGTTTCTGATGAAGATGAATGAAGTGGCGTCCAATACAGATACTGATGCGTGGGAAGTCACCGGACGTGGAATTATTGATGGTGTCTCGATAAGTATGCGAATGGTGGCACACATTTCTCATTTGCAAAATTAATTTCCAGCGATAAAGCATTGACAATACACTTACATACAGTCTCTGGCCAAATTATTAGACGCACTAACATTTTTTTAGTAATTTCATGTTTCATGTTTCGGACGACCGATTGGCTCAGTGGCGGGGCCCTCCGCCCGCGGAGTCAATGGTCGCGGGTTCGATTCCCGCATTGGAATAAATATTTATATGGATTTTTAAATGTTTATTCCGAGTCTGGTAACCCCCCCAATCCACATTTTCCTTTCCTGCCCCTTCCTTTCTTCTCTATCCTTTCCCTTCCTCTCCGCCAATCCACGGTCTGCCGTGCCAATGGATCCGTGGCTAGGGGCGAGCCTAGTCGTAAGCGTGCCGATCGTCTCGGGGTCGGGCTCCCCCGGGGACTATGGTGCCTTACCTCAGCATGCAGGGCTCTGCTGGGGCTGACCTTCATCCTCCCTTGCGGCTTGTGGGATTCACTAAAGACGAATTTAATATACCTAATTTGTCGAAAAATGACGGCGACGTGGTTCGCCACCCGTCACGTCCTGATTCTCACGAGGGCGAAAAGCGACCAATGACGAGCCGTTTCGCTGCGATGAATGGCAGCGGATGGAGCTCTGTGGTCTCTGCCAACCCCTGCGGGGGATAGGCGTGAATATATATATATATATTCATGTTTCTTAAGAGTTTTTATGCAATAACGGTATATTTAAACTGCAATATTATTGTAGTTTAAATATACTAGATTGGCCGGGTAATAGCCCTGATATGAACCCAATTGAAAATGTGTGGGAGCTGATGAAAAGAGAATTGACTAAAGATGTGATTACCAACAAATTATTAATGGAGTCAGGCGTTATTTTGCGGAAATCCATCACTATATGGACAGTCAAAAGTTTTACTTAGCTAAGATCCGCAACAAGAATATATAACAAGAATAACAGAAAATTAATAATGTGTGTTTTTCCGTTGGGTTTAGTGGATTTATTTGGAACTTAAACCAAAAACTTACCGAAAATCGGCCATCAACTCTCTAGCCACCAACACTATACACAACGCCAAACACACACTATCACTTTTCCATCTTGTACACGACACGTGTTTCGCCCCAACACGAGGCATCTTCAGGTATAGTAGACTCTACGGAAGACAACCGAAAAGTTTTTCGGTTGTCTTCCGTAGAGTCTACTATACCGGATCCTTAGCTAAATAAAACTTTTGACTGTCCATATAATTACCAACAAAACTCAGCTCCTAGAAAAGATTATTTATGTGTGCAATCATTATCCTCAAATGCAGGAGATAGTACAGTCTTGCCTTGATAGCATGCCGCGAAGAATTAAAGCTTTGATAGCTGCTAAAGGTGGCTCAACCAAATATTGACTTTTACTGACGTTAATTTCACTTTTCTTTAAAACTTAATAAACTTATGCTTTTCTAAATTAATACTGTTTTATTTATGTCAAATAAATCGGTAATTGATTGGATAATATAAAAATAAAAACAAATCAATTTAAAATAATAAAACGGTACAATATCACTCGGTAATTAATATTTTACATGAAATCTTGCAGTGCGTCTAATAATTTGGCCAGGGATTGTATGTTTGTAAGTATGTTCGCACTGCGATAATGGCGTCAAATCATATGTATACAACATCTTCAATAATATTGATAAAACATAGTATTTTCATCATCATCAAGGCATCACAGCCGCGGGTGCGCCTTAGCCTGGTCCAGTAAATTTTTCCAGTCTGATCTTCGTTTAGCTTCTTCCCTCCAGCCCCTCACATCGATTGTCTTTAAGTCGTCCTCGACTTTATCTAGCCATCTGAGCTTAGGCTTTCCGCGGCGTCTACCACCTTCTGGTTTGCCGTCGAGTAGAAATCGTGCATCTGGTGGCCCAACCCAATGTAATCGGAAAGACTAAGGATCATCGACTCCGTTGGCTGGGCTACGTTGAGAGGAGAGGGGAGGATCGCGCAGTCAAGAGAGCGTATGTGGGTCGCCCAACTGGACGACGTCCTGTGGGGCGCTTCAGGTACCGTTTAAGAGATGTAATGGAGGATGACTTGCGCAACCTTCAAATCTGCAACTGGCAGGAGGTGGCGCAGAACAGGGCACGCTGGTGTCAGACCTTTTCGTAAGCTAAGATCCATTTTGTTCTGTCAATAATTTACAATAAAAAGTGTCTTTAAAGTAAAATAAAGTAAACGGTACATTCATCTTCTTTATTTCATGAGATATTCTCGAATTTAAATTTATTTACGAGAATGAAATTAAAGATTGACAGGCCAATTTATTTAATTGCGACGGACGAGTGAGTTAATAAAATGTACATTAAACATTTTAACACAGTTCAAAGTATTTTGGGAAGTGGTTCGGCGAGTGAAAACGAAGTTAGTAGTGACGTGGTGTTATATGTTGGTAGGAATGATAAATATTTGATGTTGGAACATTTGTTTGATGTGATGCAACGGTGTTTCTAAACGAGAGCTCACTGACCCGTGCGGCTGGTGATATATCTCCGAGGCGTCCTTTCATAACGCAATGTACATTCAAATTTTTTTATTTCATCAATAGATTATATTATATATACGTCGGCATGTTAACATTAAGGATAAAGCTTTTTCCCTTCATTCATAATAAAGAAAAATAAAAGGATCTAAGTATATTTTCGTTTTCTTTATATGGTATGGGGATTATTAATGGAGTCAGGCGTTACTTTGCGGAAATCCATCACTATATGGACAGTCAAAAGTTTTACTTAGCTAAGATCCGCGACAAGCAAAACAATAACAGAAAATTAACAATGCGTGTTTTTCTGTTGGGTTAAGTGGATTTATTTGGAACTTAAACCAAAAACTTACCGAAAATCGGCCATCAATTCTCCACCCACCAACCACTACACACAACACCAAACACACATTTACCACTTTTCCATCTTGTAAACGACACGTGTTTCGCCCCAACACGAGGCATCTTCAGGTATAGTAGACTCTACGGAAGACAACCGAAAAGTTTCGGTTGTCTTATATAGGTTTAAACCGACTTTTCGGTTCGGTTTCGGTTTAACCCAACAGAAAAACACACATTATTAATTTTCTGTTATTGTTTTGATTGTCGCGGATCTTAGCTAAGTAAAACTTTTGGCTGTCCATATGGTATAGGGAGGCAAATGAGCAAGCGTGTCGCCTGATGGAAAGCAATTTACGCCACCCAAAGACATCTGTAACATCATTGCAAATGCGTTGCCGGCCTTTGTGGTATGATTGTTGGTTTTTAAAGGTTCCAATACCATATCGGTTCGGAAATACCGCTGAAGCTAGCCAGTTCCATAGAATGGTGGTGCATGTAATGAAGTTATATGAAAACGCACCATACTCGCCTTTCGCCCAGATGGTGGGGATGAAACTATTCTTCTTGGCGAGTTGTGCGATATTGGAATTCAGCGGTGGGTTTTATTCCAAAAAAATCTTAGCAGTACTTTTTATTTTTTATTGGATAGGAAGGCAAACGAGCAGGCGTGTCACCTGGTGGTATTTTTCGCGGAAAACCGGCGTCCGAAGTTAGCTACTTACTTTCCTTAAAGGCAACGCTTCTGCACTGCCTATGGCATTGCGGATGTCTAAAACAGAGACAAATAACAGTATAATTCATACCAACTAACGTGATTATTATGCAACAAGCCCTCACTGGTTTTATAATCCTTTATTACATGTCAAGCGGCCGTCGAATACAGACGCGGATTTTGTCCGCTTCATACGAGTATTAAAAACAAAAAGAAATTGAGAAACGCCGTAATAGTTGTTGAGAACCTTAATCCCACGACTCGGCGGCAGTCCAGGAAGCAGGCGGAGAGCTAACATCGCAGTTTTTACTCAGAAAACAACAATAGTTCATATAACGTTTCACTTCCTATCTTAAATGAGCTAACTGAACTACAATTCACTCATATAAGATCCGTGTCACTGATGAGATTATATAATAAATCAGTAGTATGAATACGGGTCGAGATGTGAGGATCTCTTGTGACATAGATTTTTTAATTATTCAAATGGCTGGTCTACGGTAAAAGTTCTACTAGGTTAATGTATGCTATTTTACGCAAATAAGCGAAAAATGTAGTCAACCGAGCAGCTAGAATAGTTCAGTTTCCTTTCCTTGGATGCCTAGATCCTTCGTTGGCTTAGTTATCCCACCGCGACAGATTAATAACCCGAATGATAATAATATAATTTTTTAGTGTTTATTTAAAATTTAATAAATTTAATAATATTGTTATTAAGAGAAACTTGTGTAAATAAAGAAATTAATAATATTCTTTATTTCAAACCTTTTTTGTTCATATACATATGTCAGTGCAATTTTCATAACTTGATATATATAATAGTTATAATTTGATATTCAGTATTTTAATCAAATTATATATTTATATAAAGGTGAAGAATATATTTAAAACAAATAAAGTGTATTATAAAAATGATTTAATAAACCAACATTATATTTACATCACCCGCCAACAGATGGCGCCAGATATATATATATATATATATATATATATATATATATATATATATATATATATATATATATATATATATATATATATGTGTGTGTGTGTGTGTGTATTATAATAAACCTAATTTGTTAAAATTACGGCGACGAGTTTCGCCACCCGTCACGTCCTGATTCCCACGAGGGCGAGAAGCGACTAACGGAGAGCCGTTTCGCTGCGATGAATGTGAGAGGAAGGATGGATGAAAAGATGGATGAATGTGGAGAAAGCAGGAAGGGTGGGCCTGGATCGTGGCAGATGAAGATCAATAATCTCTGCCAACCCCTACTGGAAACAGGCGTCAAAATAAATAGATTGAAATTTCAAAATACAGTTTTGAGAATTCACTTCTGTCGGCAGTCCTCATGACTGCCTCCGATTTTTTTAATAATTTATGTTTGTAAAAATAATTCTGTCACCTCGTAGGATGGAGTTTTAGGGCCCCGTTGGATAAACCTTGGATAAATCTGTTGGGTTCCTTTCTTCACAATTGGGAGATTCCTTGCCCAGCAGGGGACAGTAACCTAAATAAAAAGCGAATGTGAATTTCGAAAGTTAATCTTTTGTCTGTCGGATGGAATATTTGTAATACAGAATACATTGCATTGCGTTCAACCGGCATAATCACGGAATTGGTACTCATATATGAAATGTGCGCTTAACTGCTTTTCTGACTGACTGACATGATGTTTCGGCTTACGGTATTAATATTAATCCAATTTCTCATTTCACAATCTCGGAGCTTAACAAAGATGGCAAATCGATTTCGTTAAAATCAATGGAATACGTACTGAGATGAGATTTTTATTTTTTTATCCAACCAACGCCGCCCATAGACGTCCGCAGTGCCATAGACAGTGCAGACGCGTTGCCGGCCTTTAAGAAAAGTATCATTTAAGAAGAGGGGAAGGGGGAGCGGGGGTTTGGCCTCCGGAACTCAACCGCTCACCGAACGAAGCGCGGTAGCTAAGCTACCACTCAGACGCCAGTTTTCTGCGAGAATGTGGTACTTCCCCGGGCGAGCCGCCCCATGCATGCCACAGACAAATAATATGCCATTCTTGACAAAGTATTCGTCTGCAGCGTGGCTCTACTACTACTAAAATACAAATAAAATATTATAAAATGGACACACGTGTACAAAATGAAATATTATTTCTTATGATGAAGCTATACAGAATTTGAATTGTAGTGTTATTCAAAAATGAATCCTCGCGTATTTTTAATAAGATTGATTTTATAATACCGCATTTTTTTATTAATTTAGCCATAGCCTCACTGAATTTCACATATAAATTGCGACAGCAGTGTACTGCGATGGCAGTGTATGATACCACACTTAGTTGAGCATGTTTACGTCAAATTTTGAGAAATACAGCTCCAAATGTCACTCATGCATGAACACCATGTATATATGTATGTTTGTTGTATTCGTCTGTTTACACAAATTTCAACTTTCTTCCATTGAATTAGGGAAGCTATTTGTTTTAGCAAAGGTTTGTTTCTGGGTAACGACTGTCCTCATGTGACCTTCACGGCTGTTATTTCTTCGTGGTAATTGTTCGCGTTGGAAAGAGTATGCGGAAACGAGAGTCGTCAGGGTTCCCACACGCACCCGTTGACTTCTAATTGCTTTTGTTTGTCGATTAAACAGTTATTTGTAATCGATTTCGTAATTATGAGAGGTACTGCTAAAGTCTGTAATAATTTATTTACTATTGGTTACACAATCTTATATACGGCCCATTCTTCTATAAAGATGCGAGGCTTGAACGCTTAAAGAAGACCTCAGAAAGCGTATAGAAGCGTTCGAAATGTGGGCATATAGACGGATGCTCGCTATTAGCTGGACTCAAAGGGTGGCCAATGACAAGGTTCTCCGACAAGTCAAGCAAAAACGTGAATTTTTGCAGACCGTCAAAGGTAGAAAAGTTGCTTACCTGGGTCATATCATGAGACACGACAGTTGCTGTAACTGATCATGATGGGAAAAGTCGCGATCATAAGACAAGTTGGTCGATAACGAAAGTCTTGGCTGCGTAATATCAGGAAGTGGACCGGAATAGCGAGTGCTCCAGAACTGCTGCACCTCGCGAAGGAAGAGGAGAGTTGTTCTGAATTGACTGTCAACCTTCGCAAGTCGGAGAGGCACTCTTAGAAGCAGACACAATCTTACTTATCACCGAGCTTGGCTAATTTGATACAAGGCATAGAAAATTTTCACAATATATTTATCTACATCTTAATCTTATTTGTACTGCATCTTATCGACTTCATTACAGAGGAATGCTGTGATGAAAGAATTAACGGAACATTGATATTTTTTTATTCTTAAGTTCTTCTCCGTGTAAGAAGTAGCTTATTGAGTGTACACCGTTCAGAAATCGTTGAAAACTAAAGGTCCACATATTTTCTCCTTTATTTAATCCCCTTTTTAAATTCCGTTACTTTATTCGTTTATTCTGATTATTTCCATAATAGTAATATAATATTATATAATAGTCAGTAGTTTTAAGTGCAGAGCATCAAATATTATATATGAAACGATCTTACTCCGCCGATTTTTAAATATCAGTTCAAAACTACGTAGATTTCAAAATTTAAATAATATTTTTTTGGAAGAACAATTCAGCAAACCACGACCGTTTTATTGTCATATATTATAATAAATTATTTCTTCTTTTTTTCTCTACAATTTTCACTTTGCATTCGAATATTTTTATGAACAGTTATGTATTTTATTCATTGTTCTAAAATTACTGAGACCATGGATCATAGTCTAGCAGAAAGATTGTTGATAATAGGCTGAGCTGAAGCTAGCTCTGTTTTCACTACTGCAGTTAGAATAGTTATAGCTGATGGTGAACCGATGATCATTGCAGTAATCTGCACTGCTAGACATCCGTCTCATAAATGAGATGAGTCGCTTTAATCGCCACGCTTATATATATTCGGGATCGCATATCAGTTATATTCTCAGATAAAAAGTAAGTTTCGTAGAGTCTACTGAATATATAACACGTATACGTGATGATGCCTTATGTTGGGCGAAACCTGTCCCAAAAGGACATCAACAGCTTGTTCATTAACATCAGTAAATTGCAGGAGCGTCAACAAATTGTTGTTGTTAGTGGTTGGGAAGTGGAGAATTGCTGACGGCCGTTTTTCGGTAAGAATTCGTTTAAGTTCCCCGTAAATCCACTAAGTCCAGTAAAACAGACCTTATTATTTTTCTATTTTTGTTTATTTGTCGCGGATCTTAGCTAAGTAAAAATTCTGACTGTCTGTATAAAAATAGAATATCGTAAAGTAACACCTGACTCCATTAATCATCTCATAATAGACCCGTATGACATCCTCAAGAAAAATGGAGTATCTCCAAAGATAGATAGATAGTCAAACTTACTTTGCTTAGATCCGCGGACAAATTATGTTTGCGGATCTTAGCAAAGTAAGTTTGATTGTCCAATGTCATAATAGATTTCTGCTAAGTAACGCCTTACTCCATCAATTATTTCAAACAGGGGTGACTCTATTCAACGTCGGTTCACACGGTAGAAATATCAAGAAAATATAATAACAAGATGTATCTTTATTTAAAAATAATCAATAGAAGTAAATATAGATGGATTATTATATAGAGACTTAAATGAATAAATTGAACGAATCAAAGTTTGTCGACCTGTTAGAAAGGTGGCCATAAAATTTCACTGTCTGCTAGATAGTTGAAACAGTCAAGTACTTGTTGATAATTAATTTACCCCGGTGTTGTCAGTCACCAAGAAAGTCGTGATAACCGATAAATAAATAAATATATTTATATGAATTAAAATATATATATCAAAAGTGTGATTTAGAAATAACTGCTTATGTCTAAGCTTATTAATGTTTACTTGTATAAATCAGTAACAAAACATTGTTTAAAATTGTAATGTTAAATAAAATATAATTAGGGGGCAACCTAATAAAGTATAATTAGGGGGTTATCTTGAAAACGGGGAAACAACTTTAAGCAAAACTTTCGCGAGTAAATGGGGTTTGTAGAAAATTAGGTTTCCGTCACGTCACCTTGTGTTGGGGCGAAACACGTGTCGTTTACAAGATGAAAAAGTGATAATGTGTGTTTGGTGTTGTGTGTATTAGTTGGTGGGTGGAGAATTAATGGCCGATTTTCGGTAAGTTTTTGGTTTAAGTTCCAAATAAATCCACTTAACCCAACAGAAAGACACATTATTAATTTTCTTTTATTGTTTTGCTTGTCGCGGATCTTAGCTAAGTAAAACTTTTGACTGTCCATATATATTTCTTAAACCAAATAACGTAAAGATGTTTCACTTCCCCAATCCAACTAGTCCATTCATTACATAATTCTACCTCTATTAAGATCCATATATTATGGGTAAGGTTGAAAGTACAGAATGTGATAACCCATCACAACAGAACCCCCGAGGTTAGTGACAGCCAGCACAGGTCTACCATCGCACTATATACCACCAAAATAGGTTCGATCCCCATCACTCGGATGGCTGACCATCAACCACCGTGCGATTTAGTCGCAGTTTTCTGCCACGGACTGTGGAAATGTGGAACAATTTACCACCTGCGGTGTTCCCACGCGAATACGACATGGAGACATACAAGAAAATAGCGTATGTGTTCATAAAAGACCTGCATCGCATCTGCTACGCCTCTGGCGTTGAAGGTGGTAGGTAGTATTTCTATGGTAGCCGGTATTCACTTACCACCAGGCAGCCTGCATGATCGTTTGCCTGCTCTGGTATAAAACTTATTAACACGTAATTACCAAGTTTTCTGCGATTCTCCGCGAAGATCGGGAGCCACAACGAACGACATTCATTTTACATAACGCATATTTCGTCTTCAACATACGATTGCTACGGAAACATGGAACTGGTTTTAGAAATTTCATTAATTCATTTACTTGTATATCGTTCCCATTACCACACACTTTTACTTGTAATCTAACGAACCGACATGAAATTGTATTTTCTAATACTGTTTATTGTTTCGTTAGATATAATAGGCCTGCCCCATGAGGTACCACAGTCCGATCTTTGGATTCGCAAATCTAGCTGCTGCTCTCTGTAGATCGTCCTTTTTCCTCCCAATATTTATTAAGTATAGGATCTCCAGTGGCATAATTAGGTTACGGGTCAAAAAATCAGTTTACTGATTATTTTCTGCCAATATTGAGAGGATATCCTGCTTCATATACACTCGATAGAGTTCTTCTTCTTCTAAGAGTGCCTCTTCTACTTTGGAAGTTTGGCAGCCAATTGTGCAATAGTAGACAATAGACGACTTTTCCCGCTAACGTACATCAATGACGTTGTGTTTTTATGTTATAATCAATTATATTATTTAATTATGGTGGTGTACAATATAGCTCGATTAAGGCGTATAAGTGAAGTGATATGCAATAAATGCGTGTATCGTAACTTTTTAAGTTGACTGCAAAAGGCCGTAGAAGGTTTTGGTAGAATGGCCACCATTTATTAAGACGCAACGTGACAAACTGACTAGTAAATTTCAAGATATTATTGATATTATAGTGTCTGTGTGTTTACATCACTCTGAAATAATAATTGTAACTAATTGCCATTAAAGAAAATTAAAGATAAGAAAAACTACATACACAACGTCAATAGAAACTCAAAGAAAATTTTAATAATTAATACAGTTTATATAATAGGTGTGTCTGAGATAGCTGTTCTGCATCCGTAAGACAATTAAACATTCACACTGTTAAGTCACAGCGCAGCCGTTAAAACATGAATTCATTATAACTAAAAATTAAGCATACAAAAAGAAATGAGGTCAAAATTTATTGGCTTTTAAAATATAAGTTTCAATTAATTAATATGGTGTTGAAACTTCGATTTCAGTGTATCTGAAAGCAAAGTTTCAATGCCCTAGCGTTTCTAATAACATCTATCACCGTTCCACGGATAATCTATAACTTCCTACTCCTTGCAGCAATGGCAGCGGATGGAGCTCTGTGGTCTCTGCCAACCCCTGCGGGGGATAGGCGTGAATATATTATTATTATCCTACTCCTTTACAGAGCACTGACATTATCTCTTAATCCATCGCCTAAACGGCTATAAAACTCTGGATTAAATTGACATTAAAAAGACTAACAAATTACTTTTTCAATTCTTACTAATAGTTCAAACTCTCTATATATATTGTATTTATATATCTTGTTCATAAAATACATTTTTTAAATTTTATAATGGATGGAACTTGATGTCAACACAGGTAGAAGGTATTTAGCAGGATATATAATAAATTTAGGAATAATTATCGTTAGTGGCGAAGCTAGATCTCTGGAAAAATTAGGAATTGACTCCAAATTTTTTCATATTACTTGGTAAACACAAAGTTCAAGATATATTACTATAAGTAGTCTTTTGTCTATTTATATATTTGTATATTAATAGCTGCAACACCTCCAAAGCAATTTGCATAGAGGTATACCCAAAAATAATTTATTTATTGTATGTGTGTAACTAGCATTAAGTAACTATAAATTGTTAATCTTTACGGTTTTTAGCTGAAGTTCTCAATCCAAAAAAAAACTGTTGAGGTAAATTACGTTGGGTCATATGAAATGGATGAACATCGCCAGAGTACCCAAGCCGATGACTAAATAAATTTTACAGCAGAAAAGGAAGAACACCAACAAAGAGTTGAAATTATTGAAGACTACATGTTGTCAATGGATATACCTAGGCTATAGAAGAAGAAAGAAAATTACATCTTAATAGAAAAAAACTAACCTTTTCCTCCAATCCTGAATAAAGCTCCAATCACAATGTTCATCTTCATCCAGCACGGTGGCTTCGTGACGGTCGACACCATTGCCGTGAACCAACTCCACTAGCTGACGAGCTCTCTCGAAGTTCCCCTCGAATTCCACCACCAGAAATCCATCCGGACTAACACTCTCAAAAACATCCTTCTTGTACGTTGCATCATTAATTGCGACTACCTCTGGAACCTCCTTTCCATCGTTCTCTGTTTTGATCTCGGCGTAAATAGCCTCTTGTACTTCTACTTCTGACACTAGTTGCGTTCCTCCTTTATCTACTTCTCTGCAAAGCCTTACATTTCCAGTGTCTTCTAACAAATTGTTGGCATAAATAGCTTCCTCTTTAGGTGCTTCTTCTTTTTGTCTTGCTTCTTCCTTTCTCTGTTCGTTGTGTTTCCTGATAATGGAATCACCGAAATAAATAACAACTTTGTTATTGTTTTGAGTTATTTTGTTTGCTAAACCTCTTTCATTCAGATTAGTCTTCTTGGTCTGATCTTGAGAGAGTCTCTCTGCTAATTCTGCATAGCATGGCGGTCTATGGTTATACATCTTTTTTTCGCTCACCGATCCCTTGTTTCCATCCTTCTTTTTTTCGACACTTTGGTATACTGGAGGTCGACAACAGTCGTCAAACTGTGCGGTCCAGGGCTTGGGATCATTGTGAATACGCTCTTTGGACGTTGACACGTGTGCTACAGGCAAATATTTTTCGTGAACATTTTTAGAGGTTGGTCCATCATTTTTCCTAAAATTCAGTACACTCCTTCTCACTTTAGACTCCGGGGTATCACCACTGTTGACCTTCTTCAATCGAGAGTTGCCCAAAATTCTAAAAATCGGCTTGTGTTCCATATGTGGTTTCAGTCTATCCGTGCTCGGCGCTTTTCTAATCGGAAACGATTCCTCTTCGGTTTGCGGATACAGCTGATCGCAGCTGGTGGATTTCTGGGTTACCATACGACACTTAGCCGATCCACTCGGCTCTCTATTCTGCCAGTGTCTGACGGAGAGTCTGGCGGCGCCGCGGATGAATTTCATAGGCTCCCACGCGTCTGATTTCTTTAGGATGAAGTTGTCGGAGGCGTTGTGTTTGGTCGGGGGTTTTCTTGCGTCGGCCGCGCGGCACGACTGCAGTTCGCGGCACAGGAAACAAGAGCATCGCGCTGAGCACAGCATGCCTGCGCAAGCGGATAGAGCGCACTGACTCTGCGGTTGCGGTGGGACGTCGACAACCATCGTCGCCCCGCTCCTCGGCCAATCACACCACATACGTGAGTTTCACGGTGTAACGTTGCCGCCGTAACGTGAACTACGTGGGCGTTTCGTTATTCACGGTTTACACGAAAGTCCGACGCGAACGCATACCTAATGGGGCACAGTTATAACTTGCCAGCGGTAATCGGTTATAGCCGCGAAGACGACCAGCAAATGCCGTAACGAAAAAGCGACTGACAGCAACAGTTTTCTTTTATTCATCGACAGACGACTTAATAATATAATATTTAGAAAGGTATAAATTTGCATAAACACTCATATGACCGGTATATAAAAATATTTCCAATTCTTTATGTTTTGACATAAGAAATTACATTTTATCTATCAAATAACCATTTCGCAATGAGGTACTTTCGGTCCCTCCTCTCTTCTTCGACTTCAAAATGGCGAAAAAACACTCCGCAGGAGCCATTTCGCCGCTTCTATTGCGTCTTTGTACTAAAATGTGTTCTAACGAAAACTAAATCTGGCGAAAAATAAAAATGGCTCTGAACTCTAATTCCATGGATTATTACTTCGATTAATAGAATGACGAGCCGTTTCGCTGCGATGAATGGTAGCGGATGGAGCTCTGTGGTCTCTGCCAACCCCTGCGGGGGATAGGCGTGAATATATAAAAAAAAAAACAATAAAAAAAAAAGAAGTTGTGGTAAAGAAGCTCGTACGAAGCGTGAACTTCATAGACAAAGACCTACAGATATATACCTATAGACCTATAGTGTGGTCCCGGGCGTATCGATCGTTTTGCTAATATCGGTCTATTTTTTTAATAAATTTTGAATTTATTTAATTTTTATTAATTTCCTGTATTCTCTATCCTTTTCCCTTCCTCTCCGCCAATCCACGGTCTGCCGTGCCAAAGGATGCGTGGCTAGGGACGAGCTTAGTCGCAAGCGTGCCGACCGTCCCGGGATCGGGCTCCCCCGGGTGCTTAGTGCCACCTCAGCATGTGGGACTCTACTGGGGCTGAACAACCATCCTCCCTTGCGGCTCATGGGATTCACTATGACGAATTTTAATAAACATAATTCGTTAAAAATAGACGTCGACGTGCTTCGCCATCCGTCACGTCCTGATTCCCACGAGGGCGAGAAGCGACCAACGGAGAGCCGTATAGCCACGATGAATGTGAGAGGAAGGATGCGTGAAAACATGGATGAGTGTGAAGGAAAGCAACGAAGGTGTGCCCGGATCGTAGCAGATGGAGATCTGTGGTCTCTGCCTGCCCTTACGGGTGACAGGCGTGACGATATGTATGTATGTATTTATTTAAAGGTAAGGCTTGAATAACGTACCAGATTTTTGTATAAAAGTGTACACGCTTTTTTTACAAAATCTTCACAAGGCATTTTTCCACGTGATTTCCACGTGATAACCGTTAAGTGACTTTGTGAGTTGTCTTCTATGGTAGAGTCTACTATACCTGATCATGTCTCGTGTTGAGGCGAAACACGTGTCGTTTGCAAGATGGAAAAGTGGTGATGTGTGTTTGGTGTTGTGGATAGTGGTTAGTAGATGGAGAGTTGCTAACGGCCGTTTTTCGGTAAGATTTAGTTTAAGTTCCCTCTAAATCCATTTCTTCCAGGAGAAAATCACACATTATTGTTATTCAATTTTGTTTGTTTGTTCTGACTGTCCACATAGTAATGGATTTCCGCAAAGTAACGCCTGACTCCAATAAACAGGTTTATTATTTCATTGTGCTCTTTTTCCTTGGCGTATTTACGACCAAAAACCACTTTATATACAATCTTCAATCAATTTCAATTGAAATTTCAAGTGAGCAAAGATATTGAGATGCTAAGAGCGTCTGCTAATTATCATCAGTTAGGTATGGTATATTCGTATGCGCTGTTTGCATTCCAATCCACCTTACAAGTGGCGGGGGTGAATGGAACAATAATTCGCCAGGCTCACCACGCTTTTGCATTCTAACGGAATGTCCTGATTATATTGTAATATGCAGCTTGCATATACACATAATTCCATTTACTACTAGTTGATATCGATTCTCATTTATATGGTAAGTTTATTGCTTAGTGTAGGAAGATATATGTGAGGATAAGATTGTGACGACGACAAATATGCCAGCTTTGTGAAGTAAACGAACGAAATATGATTACCATTAACTTATAGTAAGTTAAGTGATAACATCAAACGTCTCCAACGAAGAGCTTTGGAGAATCAGCAAAGAGGACCCGATAGATGTCCAGATACGTCGACATAAATGGAGATGGATGGGGCACAATCTCCGGCGCAACGCCAGACATAACCACAAACAAGCCCTCAAATGAAATCCGCAAGGGAAAACAAAATGTGGACGCCCAAAACAAACTTGGCGGCGTACTGTGACGGCCGAAGTGCAGAAAATGGGCCTATCCTGGAGCGAAGTAAAGCGTATGGCCTCCGACAGGTCGAGATGAAGAAACGTATTATCTGCCCTATGCCCTAGAAGGCTAACGACTCAGAGAGAGAGAGAGAAGTTTAGTGATATATGTGATTGAAATAGCGAAAATATTATTTTCGGCCATATCTCGATGACGCGAAGTCGTAAAGGACCCCCAAAAGCCGCTGGGAACAGAGGCACCTAGGACCTTGGGGCGGTCGTCCCATTGACTTGCTGCGCGAGTAGTGGAGTTAATCCTCGAAGCTTGATCCCACACCCCTGCGCGGAGTGTAGGTGTCCCCGTTTTGTTTCGTTATAGGCCGAAGTCTAGTTCTGCTATCGGAAACTTAAATTTAAGAACTCTTAAGATACCATTGAGCAGAAAAAGGTTTAAATTTTATCAAGAAAAAAAATTTTATTAAAATTTTAATTGGTAACGTACATATTTCTATTCAACGGTTTACAGGAAGAAATCGCTAGTAGCGATAATACCGCCATTTGTATATTAACATAAAACTACTACAGTATCATAAAATTACTGTATAACTTTATTTTTAGTGTATAATAAACAATCTATGTATCTACGTGTATGTATTGTAATATTATTAATGGAGTCAGGCGTTACTTTGCGGAAATCCATCACTATATGGACAGTCAAAAGTTTTACTTAGCTAAGATCCGCGACAAGCAAAACAATAACAGAAAATTAATAATGTGTGTTTTTCCGTTGGGTTAAGTGGATTTATTTGGAACTTAAACCAAAAAACTTACCGAAAATCGGCCATTAATTCTTCACCCACCAACCGCTATACACAACACCAAACACACATTATCACTTTTCCATCTTGTAAACGACACGTGTTTCGCCCCAACACGAGGCATCTTCAGGTATAGTAGACTCTACGGATAACAACCGAAAACCGACTTTTCGGTTGTCTTTCGGTTATTTTCGGTAAGTTTTTGGTTTAAGTTCCAAATAAATTCACTTAACCCAACGTAAAAACACACATTATTAATTTTCTGTTATTGTTTTGCTTGTCGCGGATCTTAGCTAAGTAAAACTTTTGACTGTCCATATTGTATTGTAATAAATAAACATTATTTCAAAAGCCAGTCTCAAAAAAAAAAACAAACAAAAGTGTTGTCAATGGCTGGTCGAAGCTAAATATAGTTGCACGAACTTCAAACGGATTCCGGTACTGGACCAAATACACTACACGTTGGAGTGCATTGAGAATTTATTTCTAGCCGTTTACGGCATCGATCAATGAGATCTTGGTTTTGATATATTTACGTTTATTGGCTGCAAAGCGCGGTCGAGCGCGCGCTGTGATTGACAGACAATGTGACATATTAAAATGTAGACACATTACATTGTGATAATGTTTGTGCTAAATTTCGAAACTAACCAGATTACGTGGAAGGAATCATAGAAATTTGATCAAAGTTAACCCACTTCAGCCTTCGTTAACCGATGTTTTTGACAAATTCACGGAATATTCTGGCCCGAGAAAATATCCAACGAATTCCTACTGGATCTTTGTCACGAACCGCCGATTGGACTTCAAATCTTGCGTCGCAAGTGGACTTGGATAGGCCATACTCTCCGAAGGAACCTTGATCACATGCCCAGACAGGCGCTGGATTGGACTCCTCAAGGAAAAAGGGTGGACGTGGCCTGAAGTGAAACGCGCCGCTCAAGACCGATCCCAATGGAGAAGCACTGTGGACGCCCTCTGCCTCACCTCGGGGACGATGAAAAAGAAGAACCCACTTTAGCAAAGCAAGTAATGAAACGATCTATAAGAAAAAGGTTTTGTCCCCACCATCTGGGCGAATAGCGATCCAGTACGGCGCGTTTTTCTCAAAATTTTCTTTCACGCACTGCTACCCTGTAAAACAAGCTACAAAAACATTCGATATTTTCGATATTAAAATTCACCAAATAAAGCGATCGCTTCGGGATATCTTTGGCAGACGATCTTTAGCGTTATTAAGTTTATATTACATATTACTCTTCAAGACTGTAACTTGTTTTGTTGTATTTATTAAATCAATAAATCAATTATAGTTATTAATAAAACATGTAAGTAATTTTAAAATAAATTACTTACATGGTTTATTAATTAAAATAAATTTTAACGCCCGGATTATAATTCTTAAAATTTGCGCACAGCATGGCTACATAACAATATAATGGGTAACTTATTCATGCTTATATTATAATGAAATACAATAAAATTAAACAGATAAAATAAAAATTAAACAAAAAGTGGATAACAACAATCTCGTGATCTATCGCCTGCCAAAGATATCCCGAAGCGATCGCTTTAATTGGTGAATTTATTATAAAGTATTATTATAAATAAAAGGTAGTTAAATTAAATCAACTTAGATTTTGAACGTCGTTACTACCGGCTTAACTTTAAAAGAAAAAGACTGACGGATTTAACAAAACTTAGAATGAATACCTTCATGTTGTTACACACACAATGGCATGGGCACGAGGACTTTCTCCATCTCTGGGATGGGAACCTCGCTAATTACAGCGGTGTTAACAACAATACGCGACCGAGCAGTCGTGTTTTATGCAACGAAAGTAACTGTTACTGCACAACATTACCTTCTTGTTGATTTTCAACAATCACATAATATCGCCTTGTGACTGAGATCGGCATTGAATATCGCATTGTTTAAATACATTATTACTCTCAGAGCTTTTCGTTTCACTACAACAACTATGAGATTAAACAATACCTTGCTATCATGTATGCATATTCTAGTGGTAGAGCCACGCTGCAGACGAATACTTTGTCAAGAATGGCATATTATTTGTCTATGGTTTGAATGGGCCGGCTCGCCCGGGGAAGTACCACACTCCCGCAGAAAACCGGCGCCTGAGTGATAGCTTGTTTATCGCGCTTCGTACGGTGAGCGGTCTGAGTTCCGGAGGCCCAACACCCTCCCCTTTCCCCTCCTCCTCCGATTCCCACTCACACTTACTTCCTTTAAGGTCGGCAACGCTTCCGCACTACCTATGGCGTTGCTGATGTCGAAGGGCGGCGTTGGTTGCTTTCCATCAGGTGACACGCCTGCTCGTTTGCCTTCCTATACCATAAAATGAACCCACCTGCTACTCTTACTTCAGCGAGATCTTTGAAAATCTCTAAAAGCGTTTACAAATTCGGGATTTTAAATTAAGTTTCATAGACATACATACGTACCCGTACATACAAATACATTCGTATACCTTCCCTGTATTAGAGCGAACAAAAGAAAAAAATTATCCGAATTGGTCGACCCGTTTTTGAGCTTTAGCAAGACACGTAGATACATACATATTGTCACGCCTGTCTCCCGTAGGGGTAGGCAGAGACCACAGATCTCCATCCGCTACGATCCCGGCACACCTTCCTTGCTTCCTCCACACTCATCAATCTTTTCATTCACATCTTACATTCATCGTAGCGAAACGGCTCTCCCTCAGTCGCTTCTCGCCCTCGTGGGAATCAGGGCGCATCCATTGGCATAGCAGACCGTGGGTTGGCGGAGAGGAAGGAAAAAGGATAGAGAAGAATCGAAAGGGAAGAAATGAATGATGGATTTAGACAGGATGATACTACGGCAACGGAAGACGAGGAGTGATACGGTAGTAGCTCGGGAGGCCGGGGTCGCGTACCAGTGTACCAATACCATAACTACCGGACAGGAGGCTAGGCAAAAATACTCCCTGACGCGTGCAGTACAATAATGCATACAGGATGCTGATGGGGCTGTCTCACTGCTGCAGCTCGGGTGTGTTCGCTAATATGTAGATTGCTTTTATACAATAATGCGCACACGGTGTACATCCTTGGTGCTCAGGGTTCGGGACAGTCCCAACGAGATCGTTTTTTTTGTATTTTTTTATGGAATAGGAAGGTAAACAAGCAGGCGTGTCACCTGATGGAAATAAATCAACGCCGCCCATAACAACTCCTGTGCCATAGACAGGGCAAAAGCGTTGTCAGCCTTTAAGGAGAGTATCATTATGCCCCTCCCATTTGGGAGGAATTTGTTAAATTTATACATATGTATTTTTATCATCGTGCTAAAATCGAACCGGCGATTAAATATCACCTGATAGGAAGAAATCAATCCGCCCATAAACATCTCCTGTGCCATAGACAGGGCAAAAGCGTTGTCAGCCTTTAAGGAGAGCATCATTATGCCCCTCCCATTTGGGAGGAATTTGTTAAATTTATACATATGGTGCTAAATTCGAACCGGCGATTAAATATCACCTGATAGGAAGAAATCAATCCGCCCATATACATCTCCTGTGCCATAGACAGGGCAAAAGCGTTGTCAGCCTTTAAGGAGAGCATCATTATGCCCCTCCCATTTGGGAGGAATTTGTTAAATTTATACATATGTATTTTTATCATGGTGCTAAAATCGAACTAGCGATCATGGATTTCGTTGGTATACGGTATTAATATCAAATATCTATTGTATTAATTCATTGTACTATAAATTTATGTATTGATAGTTTACATTGTAAAATTTCTTACACTATACACATCAAAGAACTACCTTAATAACTCTTATAATGTTATTAAGTTGTATTATTAAAATGAATTTTTACCGTGTTATTATCAACGAATAATTATACACAGTAATAAAACCACCGTCAACATAAAATACGCAGTTTTCTTGCGCGAATCGCACAAAAAAAGCGTTTACCCGTTTTCAAACGCGGTGGGAACTGTAGTGATGTCCATACGTACAATGTGGTCCGGTCTTGGTCTTGTATTGGAAAGTTTTCAATTTTTTTTTATGTCACTAAAACCTTTACTTTTTATAGAGTTGTAGGTTAACTAGCATGCAAGTCGTCGGATGATGATGACACTTGTAAAATTAAAGATATTTCAAATATGTTACATGCTTAAATGTATAAGATAACAAATGATGATTAATGGGGTCAGGCCAGGTTTTTTAGTTCCATTGTACTGTACGTGTATTTATGTGTATGTGTATATGAGTATGAGTAGTTATATATATGGATGTATTTGTATGTACGAGTGTGTCAGTATGAATGTCGTCACTGTGGTCCGCGATCTGACCACGTTGGTTCTTGCTGAAAACCAGCGCCGGGTGCTCCAATAGAACGCCCGGCATATGCTGAGCAAGAACCATTTTATGACACTCGTTAGATTAAAATTATTTTCTTTTTGTTTTGTGTTTTTTTATTTGTATATAGAATATTATTAAGGATTTAATTTTGGTAATTGTAAAAAAAATGGTGTCATAAATAAAGTTTTTCTATTTCTATTTCTATTTCAATTAATATGTGGACAGTCAGAATTTTTACTAAGCTAAGATCCGCGATAATAAACAATAACAGAAAAATAATAAAGCATGTTTTACTGGAAGAAGTAGATTTACAGGGAACTTAAACTAAATTTTACCGAGAAACGGTCTGTGGACAGTCTAAAGTTTTACTTAGCTAAGATCCGCGACAAGCAAAAATAACTTTTCGGTTGTCTTTCGTAGAGTCTACTATACCCGAAGACGCCTCGTGTTGGGGCGAAATACGTGTCGTTTACAAGGTGGAAAAGTGGTAGTGTGTGTTTGGTGTTGTGTATAGTGGTTGGTGGGTGGAGAGTTGTTGGCCATTTTTCGGTAAGTCTTTGGTTTAAGTTCCAAATGGATCCACTTCATCCAGCAGGAGAACACGCGTTATTGGTTTTCTGTTATTGTTCGCTTGTCACGGATCTTAGCTAAGTAAAACTTTTGACTGTCCACATAGTGATGGATTTCCACAAGGTAACGGCTGACTCCATTAATCATCGAAAAACGGTCGTCAGCGATTCTCCACTTTCTTATCACTATCAACAACATCAAACACACACCACTACTCTTCCACAGTGTACCCGACACGTGTTTCGCCTCAACATGAGGCATCATCCAAGTACTATAAATAGACTCTACGTAAGACAACCGTAAAGTTACTGGTGTTAAGTCTCGGATTTACGATGTGCATGTCGTGATTTCATATCCTCCATTGTAATATTGATGTGGAAAAAACCTCCTTAAAAGACGAGTTCGATTCGACGCTGTATTCAAACTCTGCCAGAAAGATGGGCAAAAATTGTAGCTAGCGATGGGCGATACTTTGAATAATATATAATATATGTAAGCATTTTTGTACAATTAAGTTACATTTTTATAAAAAGAACAGCGAGAACTTAGTTGCGCACCTAATATTTTATTTCTCAATATTCTAAAGTCAGCTGTAACTTTTCTAAAACTGTAATAAGTTTGTTTTTAAGAATATATATTTCGTAATTATATAAATAAAAAAATAGATATGTCCACCTTAATTATAATACAAATAAGTTATATTTTTTTTTCTTTTATATATGATGATTTGATTTAATCGAAATAAATAGTCTTCATGGTCTGGTTTGGTTCTATCGATGTAATTTAAAGATCAGACATGAACAACACTAGACTTCACATCCCGCGCATTAAAGAATGAAAGTTGTATTCATTGATATCAAGATAAAGATGGCGGTTCACGTTGGTGTGAACGCTTGTGATTGTAATTTTTTAAATGCTCGCGAGTTATAATTGAGAGAGGGCATTTTAAGTAGGGGTTTACTTTGTTGTTCGAAGTCTTTACGCCCTCAGCAATGCGAGAGATTCAAGCGAGTGTAAAAACAAATAATTTTTGTTTTTACACTCGCTTTAAATGCATTGTGAATGCATGGAGTTCGCATTAATTTTTATTAAATATAGCTTCATTAAAACTTTAATGGATAGTATAAATTTGTCTGACAATCAACATATATCTGATGTATGTAAATTATCAAATGTAATATAACTACAAAAGACTATATTAATTTAATTTTGACGACCTAATTGGCAATTTTAGTTTCCATATTATAATAAGTAAACGTACGACTTGAAGTTATTAATTCCGAGTCTGGATGTTCCGTAGATCCGCCAATATGCTTGGTGAGGTAATGTATGTTATATTCTTTCAGAAATATCCTTCCAGGAAGATATCTACAGCCCCGCAGAACTAACAACTAATCCTGATGCCCAAATTTTTCAGCAAATATAAAAAAAAAATTTATAAATAATTCTGCAAAAGATTAATGTGCAGATTTCATTTATATATGAAATGATAGGTATTTTAATGTAAATGTAATTTGAATGTATCGTCATGACTGTCTCCCGTAGGAGTTGGCACAGACCACAGGTTGCTTCCTCCACACTTATCCATCTTTTCATCCATCCTTCCTCTTAACTTTCAGCGAAACAGTTCTCCCTTAGTCGCTTTTCGTCCTCTTGGGAATCTTGGGACGTGACGGGTGTCGAACCACGTCGTCGTCATTTTTCAACAAATTAGGTTTATTAAAATTCGTCATTCATTATGACTGAGTGAATTCCACGAGCCACGAGGAAGATGGAGGTCAGCCCCAGCAGAGACCCGCATGCTGAGGTAAGGGACTATAATAATACTCTCAATATTGCTTAAAACATTACACTTTCTCGCAATCGATTTTAATGGTTTCTTCGTGTATAATGAGTTCAGTCGTGTTGTTTCTGTAATAGTATATAACTATTTTAACAGTGCATCATTCAAAAGACGAATAATAACGCTATTAAGTATTACGTATCGTGTTACGATATTTATTTTACAGTCTTCGCGTTTCAACTCGAACATCAGACGTATATTTAAGAGTGAAATAAATTTGAACAGAGGCGGACAGTGGAAACAAATTATGGAGTCATTTGTGAGCGGACCGCTACTGGATGCCCGAGGGTGAGCTCGGTG
Organism: Baronia brevicornis; assembly: GCA_031353405.1. NCBI lineage: Eukaryota > Metazoa > Arthropoda > Insecta > Lepidoptera > Papilionidae > Baronia > Baronia brevicornis. Next base: position 20,313 of record JASFAT010001399.1, on the reverse strand, counting down.
CGCTCCCAAAAACAACCTCGGGACTCGAAACTGGATCCGCATCCGCTAGGGCTGTCACCCACAGAGGCTCGTATGTACTACTCGTATGCAAAAACAAATTGATTATGGAATGTCGAATCATTATAAATTTTCCACGGTATATACAAATATATGATCATTAATGGAGTTAGGCGTTACTTTGCGGAAATCCATCACTATATGGACAGTCAAAAGTTCTACTTAGCTAAGATCCGCGACAAGCAAAACAATAACAGAAAATTAATAATGTGTGTTTTTTCTGTTGGGTTAAGTGGATTTATTTGGAACTTAAACCAAAAACTTACCGAAAGTCGGCCATCAATTTTCCACCCACCAACCACTACCACATATGTGTTTGGTGTTGTGTTAACCCAACAGCAAAACACACATTATTAATTTTCTGTTATTGTTTTGCTTGTCGCGGATCTTAGCTAAGTAGAACTTTTGACTGTCCATATACAAATATATGACTTGGGAAATCCACGCGTTATACGAGGGAAAATACGAGGGACATGAAATCGCGTTATAGGAGGGTTTCTTGTACTATTACAGAAGCAATACGGTTGTACTTATACACGAAGAAACCATTAATATCGAATACCTTCTTGGAGCGAAGTGAAGGGTACGGCTTCCGACAGGTCGAGATGGAGAAATGTCGTGTCTGCTCTATGCCCCAACAGGGGGACTTAGGACTCAGAGAGAGAGAGAGAGAGGATGTAATAATAATTTATGGATTTAGTATGATGGAAAGCAATCAACGCCGCCCATAGACATCCGTGACACAATAGCTATTTCTATACTTACTGCTATCAATATCAATATCAGCCCGCGGCAGTCCACTGCTGGACATAGGCCTCACCCAAGGCGCGCCACCTAGCCCAATCTTCGGCTACACACTTACTGCTATATTCTATACTAACTATACTATTCATTCAAACTCACTTTACTTAGATCCGCGAAAACATTAGAAAAATAATATTGTGTGTTTGCGATGAAGTTAGAAGAGAAGATTGGTCATGGAGGCTTCGAAAAAATGCCAAGACAGAAGACCTGATAGACCAGCCAAACGTTATGGGCGAGATTAAGGCGCATCAACTCGACGACCTTGGCTCTATCACGTTGAAAGAATGGGCGAGGATTGGTGTGCGAAGACTTGAACTTGTACTTGACTTGTTCCATTTGTATCGACTAAGTGGTCGAAGGTAAATTGGGTTACCCAGATATCGCTGGAGTGATCAGGTGGATGCTGACCTGCGCGAACTTTAAGCCAGCAACTAAGAATTAGCGCAGAACAGGGAAAGGTGGAGGACTCTCGTTTCGGAGGCCAAGATCCACTTCTGATCACCGAGCTAGCGGTGAGCAAGTAAGTTTGCGATGAGGAATTGAATGAAGAATTACAAGTCTAATTCTACTCAAGAAACGGCCTTCAGCAAATTTCGAAACTATTGATTGTATTATTGCGTGTAAATTAAGTATCACTTATTATACTTATTTTTTATTTATTTATTTATTTTATTTATTTAATACTTAAAGTGTACACATAAAACACGACATACAAGAATTAAAAGGAAAGAAGATGTACAAGGGCGAGCTTAATTCAAAATTGAGTTTTCTTCCAGCAAACCCAGGTGTGAAAGAGAGATAAGATAAGCTGTGAGGATAGAAATAAGTGTACAACAACAGAATATAATATAATTTTTTTTTTGATTAAAAAAAATCTTCGTGTGTGGGTGTGTCAACCCTAGGGCTGCGGAATGTCAGACTCGTCCGGCTAGCGGACAGGTGCTCGTCACGATTATCGCGAATCAGACTCGAATTTGTTCATTACCAATACTTTGGACACGATCCAGACGTACAATAAATCTTACAGCACGTCAGGTTTGAAACAACCATACATTATTTTAGACGACGACCGATTGGCTCAGTGGCGGGGACCCCCGCCCACGGAGTTCGATCGCAGGTTCGATCCCCGCATCGGAATAAATATATGTATGGATTATATATATTTATTCCGAGTCTGGCAACCCTGCCAATCTGCATTTTCCTTTCCTACCCTTTCCTTCCTTCTCTATCCTTCTCCCTTCATCCCGCCAATCCACGGTCTGCCGTGCCAATGGATGCGTAGCTAGGGGCGAGCTTAGTTGCAAGCGTGCCGACCGTGCCGGGATCGGGCTCCTGGGTACTATGGTGCCTTACCTCAGCATGCGGGGCTCTGCTGGGGCTGACCTCCATCCTCCCTTGCGGCCCGTGGGATTTACTAAGACGAATTTTAATATACCTAATTTGTTGAAAAATGACGGCCGACGTGGTTCGCCACCCGTCACGTCCTGATTCCCGAAGCGAAAAGCGACTAATGGAGAGTCGTTTCACTGCGATGAATGTGAGAGGCAGAATGGATGAAAGGATGGATGAGTGTGGAGGAATATAAAAAATAGATAATTGGTTTAAGTAATGCGATTACTTTTAAAGTTAGCAATGCATGATAAGCCACGAGTACATGTTGGTGGAGCGTTGGCAAGTGATGGCCAATTCCGCCGTATGGACAGCATATTTGCCTTGCCTTGCCATCGTTCGTTGTGGATTGCCTAGTTGGCCGAGCGAAGGCAAGCGCCAATGTGTATAGAACTCATTTGACGTTGTGTGTCGTTTTTTCTGCACAAATCAAAGGCTTGCTCTGCCAATAAAAATATATGCCAATAAAATGTTCACACCTTCGTCCCAGCGCCATTGCGCAAATTTCTCGAAATTTGCATTGTAACAATTTGCCTACGCTCGCGTTGGCCTAAGCTGTCCAACATGTATTAATATACTAACTTTGTTTTAAAACAATATATCAAATTGATTAACAGTTCTAAATTCTTTTGATGCAGAAATAGCGGACTATCCGCGACGATACCGGATGTCTGGTGAACCTGCGGGGTAAATGGCCTACGGTGTCACCAAGCGGTCGTCGGATCCCGCGTTTGATTTCAGTGACACAAGGGTGTCCACACGAATAAGATTTAGCGGACACGTTTGTAACTGAATGAACTGTGAACAAAGCTTTTTTATTTTATATCATTATTTTGTCAGTGACGCGTTGTGTCATACACGAGAAACATTCTTGATATAGTTATTTAATTAAAAGAAAGTGTAGTAAATATGTCTAATCACTGTTGTCCGTGAGTCGCTATCTTGTTTCCTACTAAAAACCAGCACCAGATCGCCTGGTTTGTGCAACGTAATAAACTATTTTGTCGTACATTTTAGATTATAAGTTAGTTTATACTTTTATTTTTATGACGTCGTCTCGATTCAGGCTACGCTCCTCTCCACTAGACTCTATACAGGGTCACTTACACGTGGCCGTTAGCATACGGTAGAGACCGAGCTATCGTCAATGTTTCACATCTACCAAGCGTCCTATGACGTTTCTGTCTTTCTATTTATAATACAATATTTTTTATGGGATAGGAAGGCAAACGAGCGTGTTAGCTGATGGAAAGCAATTAACGCCACCGACAAATAATATGCCATTCTTGACAAAGGATTCGTCTGCAGCGTGGCTCTACCACTTCTTTTCGTTATGATGGTCACCCTAAGGTATTTTCAAAGACGACACTCGTACCCATCGCTCGCAGCTGACCTATATTAGCGTCTACCTGCAATAAATTACAGTCGTAATGTGCGCTTTGAGGGTTTTAGTCGCTTTTACGACTTCAACGACGAAGAACCGTAATGGATTTATATTTTGTTAATCTAATGTAATCGCTTGAATGTTAAGGAACTAGCTACGCATTGACATTATATTTTTATTACCTATTTACAGTAAAGGACTTCGTAAAACTAGATAACTGCTTTGACGTTTAAAATACCTGACTGTTAAGCTCTAAAAGTTAGCTGTTGTGTTATGTTAAATCTAGAAGAAATTAAAATTAGTTTAAAAGACAAAATGTAGTTTTTGAGTTCCTTGAGAATAATTAATAATAATTTAATTTTTCAAGATGTTCTTTTCCTATATTTTTTATTCGTAAACCTTCCCTGTATTAGAGCGAACGAAATAAAATAAAAAATATTCAAATCGGTCGAGCCGTTTTTGAGTTTTAGCGAGACTAACAAAATAGCTCTCTAATTTCATATATATTTTTGAATTAATTGCCATCTAGTTTTTACGTTTCGGTGTTTTCGGCGGTGGTTCGAATTAGAAAGAATCTCGCAACTGAATTTCGACTTTTACGCCCAAAATCTACAAGGGGAACATAGACAATATACAGTGAACATAGAATCCAAAAAAGCATAACGACAGTTTTTTTTAACAAATCAATTTAATTAGTGCAAAATAATTCTAAAAATATAGCTCAATATTCAAATTACATATTTATATGAATTTTAGACAATTCAAAATAATTTATTTTACACAAATTACAATTATTATAATTGTTTTATGTAAACCAACATTATCCTTATATAACCTGTCACCAGATGGCGCAAAAATACATAAAATTAACTTATAAATAATGATTTTCATTCTAATACGGCGACATGTAAACACATATACGAGCACGTGTCATGCAATGTTGTTATTTCTGGAAATTTCTCGAATGCCTTAGTAGCCGAATTAGTTTGGATTGAATCATCATTTTTATATTATATTTCTTTGTCGTTTCTAGCACTTTCCAGAATGTATAATAGTGGTTGAAAACTATAAGGACTTTAATAAATAAATAACGCGTATAAATTTAAATACAAAATCGTTAATTTTAGTCACGCTAATGGCTGTCTAGGATACACAAAAAAGTGTTGATGGCCTGTTATTTGTCGCTAATCTAAAAAAAAGGTGATTTTCTCATTATATAGTCAAATCTAATATAATAGTTTTGTCCTCACAAACAAGTTTAGCGTGTATTTGTGTGTGCTGATTACCAGACTTTCGAAATATAATGGAAGATAAATATTCGAATAGCGAAAAGTTTAATAAGTAAACTTAACTTTTTCTGAGGAAATATGGTAATCCAGTACCGAATGTCAACAGAACAGATTCATTTTTTATGGGATAAGAAGGAAAACGAGCAGACGTGTCGCCAGATGGAAAGCAATCAACGCCGCCCATAGAGATTCGCAAAGCCATGGGCATTGCAGAAGCGTTGACGGCCTCGTAGAAATGTGTAGGCTTGTTTTTAAAGGTCTTTACCTACCTCATGGTGTCATTTGGAATGCGTCTATTTTCCTCCTTTCCTCCTCTCTAATCTTTCTTCTTTCTCTACGTTTCTGCCACGTACAGAAATATAGGAAGCACTAAAGCACGAATTAAATATTGAAAAGACAATTAAATATAACACATTTATTTTCTATGAAATGAAAATTATTTTTCGAATTTTTCGATATTTCCGTAACTCGATGATAAAATAAATGATTTCCGGCGGCAGAATTAGTTCATCAACAGATGTCTGTAGTGGGTGTGCCTTTCCAATGAATCAATATGTATGTAAAAGTAAAATAAGTGTACCTCCTGGGTTTGGGGCGTAGTATCTCATGTGGAGCAGGCTGTCGACGAGGCGGCCAGGCTGCGCAGGCGCAAGGGGTGCGGGAGCCCCCCACCCCCGCGCCACCTCCAGGCGTCCCCCCAGCGGCGCCACCTGCTGCAACGCTCCCCGCGACACCCGCAGCGCTCACAGGAGCCACCTCAAGGGGCGTGCGCGCATCCTCACTGCAAAGAAACCTTAAATCTTTATCGACATCCTCAAACCAGCCTATTCCAATCCACTAACAGACGTGGTCGATTGTGCTGTGATGAGATTAAGTAAACTCCAGCCAAATTCCGAAAGGAATAATTAATAATAATAATAGAATATTTTTTATAAAACTATTGTGTAGCAATGTAAAATTAATAATAATATGTTTAAAATCATAAAATAAATTGGCGGGGTTATCAGACTCTTATTCAATCATTCAAAGTTACGCCAGAGATACTTCTTAATGCATGAAGATATAAGAGAGCGATTTGGAGTAAAATAAGGTGTTGTGAGAAAGGGACGCTTAGATGGTTTGGGCATATAGAGAGGATGGATGAAAGACGACTAGCAAAAGAAATTTACGTTGCGAATGTGGATGGATGGGTCGGTAGGGGAAGACCACGGAAAACTTCTGACCTTGAGCAAATTTCTGAAGTTTTTAAGAAAAGCCAGGTCAAGAGTACCTTTAACCGACGAGCTTGCATGAGGAGAATAATGAGTGTCGAGTAAGCAAAGGAAGTATGCCGAGATCTACGGGAGACAGGCGTGAATATATGTATGTATGTATGTTAGTGGACTATGTCCAGCACTGGACTGTTGGAAGCTGATGAGAATAAATAGAAATTTTCAACATAAAAAAAAACAAATTTGTTTTTTTTTGTGTGATTTTGATTAGTGCCATGCTGAAGAGGAATACTTTGTCAAGAATGGCATATTAATTGTCTGTAGTATGAATGGGCCGGCTCGCCTGGGGAAGTACCACACTCCCGCAGAAAACCGGCGTCTGAGTGGTAGCTTAGCTACCGCGCTTCGTCCGGTGAGCGGCCGAGTTCCGGAGGCCCAACACCCTCCCCCTCCTACTCTTACTCCCAATCCCATAATGTCCTGTCCTATGGCGCTGCGGATGTATATGGGCGGCGTTGATTGCTTTCCATCAGGTCACACGTCTGCTCGTTTATCTTCCTATCCCATAACAAAAAAAAGTTATAAAAATGTATGAAATCAAAACATACAACGTCACCTACCAAAAAAGACAACGTCTGCCGAGTCTGTAATATAAATGTAGTGGGTATGCCTAATAGTGGAATGAAACAACACAACATTGACAAGCGCAGTCATCCTTGAAGCGTAACCAAGGGTCCGAGGATCGATTCCCGTTCATTGTTTACGCACACGGCTCACTGAACGGAGGCATTGAAGCGGGGCTTCCTCACACGCCCTGCGCGTAATGTCGCCGTGGAGAAATGTCTCAACACCAGCCGAGCTGACAACTGGCGGGTAATTGTCCGAAATATGGGGTATTTTCATCACGATTTTTAATGGCGGGTAATTTGATGCTAATCGGTTCTTCTTTATTATTTTGGTATAATTTTTATACACTAACGACGGACTACACTAAATACTTCTAATACTATTTCATGTCATTTCTGCGAACTCATCTAATTAATATATAGTATTTAATTTATATTAATTTTAATAAAAAACAGAAAGTCTTGGCTACGTAATATCAGGGAGTGGACCGGGATAGCGAATGCTCCAGAATTGCTGCACCTCGCGAAGAAGTAGGAAAGTTGTGCTGAATTGGCTGCCAACCTTCGCAAGTCGGAGAGGCGCTCTTAGAAGAGAGATTTATATTAAGGTAAATCGTTTTTGTACTTAGGATTTTCTCAAGACGCGCTACGTAATCACAGGATTAGGTGACGTGTCTTGGCGAAATCCTAGGTCAGTAAGATAGCTTTGGCTTCATGCATGCCACACTACATTTCCCAAAACGGAGTTGACGAATAACTGAGTATATGTATAAATGATATAAAATATATATCATTTATAAATCAGATTACAATAACTCTTGAATCTATATTGTTTTTATAATTTTTCGCAAATAATTTTTATATATTATATTTGAAGTGAAAACTTCTATGGGCGTTAGCAACATATTAATGCCTTAGGTATATAGCTATGAGTATATCTGTAGACATACTTTAAAGACAGTTGATGCAGCACGCCAACACATTGTATATGCCCGATGTGTGTGCGTTGAACGCTTCATGGATGGATAAAGTTTTGTGAGTTGCGTCAGCAACATGCTGTAGTAATAGCAGCATATATGTAGTTATCACCCTCACGTGATATATAATATTAGTGTTGTGTACATCTATACAAATAAAGTTTAATTGGTACTCCATGTTCTATGTGTGTTGTAGGTTAGTTCTATGTATGTATACTTTGCGTTGTTCTTTATATTGTGTTTTAATTTATTTATTTCCATTGTTGAATTGTCAGATCATTGTGCAGTACAACAGTGAGTACTAAATGTGTTATTTATATTACAATTATTATAGTTGAAAATTCAAAATACAGTTTACAGTTTTCACATCTGTCGGCAATCCTCATGACTGCCTCCGATTTTTTTTTATATTGAACTTAATTAAAGTCACAGGAGATGAAAGTAAATAGAGTAGAATTATCACCGATAGGTACCCGAGAAACATGAAAAGGAGACGCGGAAGATAATACAAAAGATGGCATGACCAAGTAAAAGAAGTAGCAGGAGAATTGTGGACTAAGAGAAACAGGGATAGAAGATTCTCAACTACCCTTCGTCCCAAATGAAAGAAATTTCACCTTTAAATTATTTGCACAATTCAGAGGAAACAGAATATAAAGGTTAAATTGCAAATTTGCATGCCTTAAGGATAATTGTCGCTTGCACAGAATGATACAGGTAACGAAATTCCTTATTAAAGAAGTGTATTTCGAAATATTATGAAGTGCAAGCGAATATGGCCTTAGTATTTTCATCATTAGAAATCAGTTTGTATGTTATTGTAAAATGGATACAAAGACAGGTTTATGCAAGATACATAAAAGCATCAATTGAATGATTCCAGTAAATATGCCAGCGGTAAATGGATATTTGTATGCACATGCTCACCAATAAAAATTGTCGTATTATGTTCTTGAAACTCATGGCATAAACATACATTAAAAGATGAACAAAGGAATTACTGCGGTTAGAATATGTAAATGTGGACAGTCAAAAGTTTTACTTAGCTAAGATCCGCGACAAGCAAAACAATAATAGAAAATTAATAATGTGTGTTTTTCTGTGACCGAAAAGTGTCTGTAGACTTTTCGGTTGTCTTCCGTAGAGTCTACTATACCTGAAGATGCTTCATGTTGAGGCGAAACACATGTCGTTTACAAGGTGGCAAAAGTGGTAGTATGTGTTTTGTGTTGTGTATACTTGTTGGTGGGTGGAGAATTGATGGCTGATTTTCGGTAAGTTTTTGGTTTAAGTTCCAAATAAATCCAAACTTCATCCAGCAGTAAAACACACATTATTAATTTTCTGTTATTTTTTTGCTTGTGTCGGATCTTAGCTAAGTAAAACTATTGACTGTCCTCATAGTGATAGATTTCCGCAAAGTAACGCCTGACTCCGTTAATAAGAATATGTAAACTTTGAGAACAGAATATTATGAATCTTTATATCTAGTTTCTTTTGTCTATTTTTAATATAACTTAGCTATATTACTTAGTATTGCCTTATAACGGAATGCAAATTATATGTACCTATTTATAATTATAAGTAGAGTTTATTTATTTATTTCATGTGAAAACAACAGCTTAATCTATGATAAATTCATACATATATATGTATGTATAATCACGCGCATTTCCTGTAGGTGTAGGCAGAAACCACAGACCTCCATCTGCTAAGATACCGGCACACTTTCTTTGCTTATCCACACCCATCACTCTCTTCATACAAGCTCGTCGGTTAAGGGTACTTTTGACCTGACCTTTATTGAAAACTTCAGCAATTTGGTGAAGGTTCTCCTTAGTTTTCCCCTACCGACCTTACCACCCACATCCGCAACGTAAATTGATACGTATATATATATATATATATATATATATATATATATATATATATATATATATATATATATATATATATATATATATGTATATATATATATATATATATATATATATGTATATATATATATATATATATATATATATGTATATATATATATATGTATATATATATATATATATATATATATATATATATAAGAGAAGACTAAATATCTTCAAAAGGCAGCATTAAAACAATGTCGGATTGAGAGCAGGTGTCCGAACTCTTGTGTCGCAAAAAAAGGAGCACCCTGTAAAACAAGTGGGAGCCCCAGCGCCCGTATATCGGTTGCCCACCTCGGCATACCTGACACAATGGCATCCGAAAAAGATGCACAAAAAAACAAGTCGATGGACAATTTATGTGGCCCTCTTCACATTCCGCGCATTTCTCAGCTTTATGCTTTAAGGGACAACGATTCTACACAAAGTAACATTGACAGCTCTTCTAATTTTATCATTATCGATTAGATGGATAACCATTAGGGTAATTCTAGGGTTGTTCCGATTAAATAAATATCGATATATATTATTTTACTAGCTGATCCGCCAAACTTCGTACTGCCTCAGAATCAATAAATAAAAAAGCTGAACGATAATTGCAGAATGTTTCAAGTTCAGTATAAAATGTGGTTAAAACTTAACAGGAACAAAAAGAAATCGTAAACAATAAAAAAATGAAAAAATAACTTCACTTTTGAAGTTAATTTGATTTCTGAACGACTTTTAAATTTAATTGATTTGTGAACGACGGGACGAACATTAAATATTTGACAGGTGGGTACAAGGTCACACTGTCTCTCAGTTACAGCATTTTCGCTTTTTTGCGTCTATATACACAGCTTTTTTTTTATGGGATAGGAAGGCAAGCGAGCAAGCGTCTGATCGAAAGCAATAAACTCCAAATAGATAATCGCGACACCGCAGGAGTCACGGAAGCGTTGTCGGCATTTTAAGTATGCGTAGGCTTGTTTTTTTAAGGTGCGAATGTCGTATTGGTGGCGCCAAAGGTAGCTGTTTCACAGAGTGGTGGTGCGTGGAAAGAAGTTTAGAGAAAAGTGCACCGTAGTGGATTGCACGACTAAATGAGATATATTTGGAAAGAAATTTGTCTGAAAAGTTATCTCAATAACAATATAACGCCACAAAAGATACCTATTGAGAGTCTTTTTGAATTAATTTAATATTTTTTAAATACATTTTATTTTTACATTTTCTACGATAATTCAGGCTTCGTCAGTGTATGTATCAGTTGCTTCATCTTAAAAATGAAGGTAACTGTTTCACCTCACAGACCACTTGCCCGTCAAATCGTATAAAAACGAAAGACGCGGATCACGCAGTGCGGTGAGCCGGGGCGCGCGGAAGTTCACGTGTCGATTGCACAAGCATCAAAATTATATTTTTGGTTGGATATATGAGCGAGAAATTTAGGGTTGAACACAAGCATCATTGAAATAATAAAAAATATTTTTTTATTTTTTTTATATATTCATGCCTATCCCCCGCAGGGGTTGACAAAGTCCATAGATCTTCATCCGCTACCATTTATAGCAGCGAAACGGCTCTCGATTAGTGGCTTCTCGCCCTCATGGGAATCAGGGCGTGACGGGTGGCGAACGACGTTCCCGTCATGTTCAACAAATTAGATATATTAAATTCGTCTTATTGAATCCCACGAGCCGCAAGGGAGGATGGAGGTCAGCCTCAGCAGAGCCCTGCATGGTGAGGTAAGCCACCATAGTACCCGGGGGAGCCCGATCCCGGATATTTCATACATTAAAATATAGGGTGTCCACTGGCAGAATTATGTTTTTAATAATAACGAAAAACTGTAGAAAATACAAATGAATTTCAATAAGTTTTACAAAGAATAGAAGTGCTGGTTTGATGTGAATGTATTTGAAGTTGAGTGGATGAATATAAAAGTATTTTATTAACGACTGAAAATTTGAACATAATATACAAGTTATTGAAGATTGATATATATATATATATATATATATATATATATATATATATATATATATATATATATATATATATATATATATATATATATATGAAGTCGGGGCTTAAGTATTTTCGTATTGTTCATACAAAGGAAAATATTTTTTAGGTATAATTTTTTTTTATTTATAATATGTATGTGCCGTTTTGATCGATGACTTGTTGCCATCTTGTGGGTAGTGCCATGATCCCATTCCTGTAGAAATTTTAAAATCTGACAGGCAGTGGTCAGTGTTCTTTTGAGGTTAGCTTTATGCTTCCTAAAGAGTTCTGCAATGACCGAAACAGGTGGAAATCTGATGAAGTAAGGTCAGGGCTATACGGAGGATGCATCAACACATCCCAGCCAAGCTCTCTTAATTTTTGCTGCGTGGCTATAGATGAGTACGGTCTGGCGTTGTCATGGTTTCTCTCAGTGAGATCATGTGGTACCCAAATGTCAAGTTTTTTCTTATACGCAGACTTTCAAAATGACGTAAAACTGTTTTATGATCAACATCCAGTTCTTCAGCAATATCGTAGCTACTAATATATAGATCTTGCTCCACCTTCTCAATGATGACACTGATTTTATCTGTGACAGGCGTCCAGAGCGAACCTCATCTTTCACACTAAAATTTCCAGACTTGAAACGCTTGAACCACATTTGTGCTACTCTTATTGATATCGCATTAGGTCGTTAAACCGCACAAATTCGCGGCGTTCGTCGCATTTTTACCTTTTTTGTAATAAAACTTTAAAATGTACCGAATTTCTTCGTCACATACGTTCATTTTGCTTGCTTGAAAAACAATTGAAAAATGGCGGGAACTAGTTTTTTTTTATTTATTGCATCTTCAGAATGTCACATTTAATGGTATTGAAAACCAGCCAGTTACATTCAGTACAGCCAAAGAGGTTTGATTACTAATAATCAATTCAAAATACGAAAATATTTTTGCCCCGACCTGTTATTATATATATATATATATATATATATATATATATATATATATATATATATATATATATATATATATATATATATATATATATATATATATATATATATATATATATATATATATATATATATATATATATATATATATATATATATAAATGGAGGATGTGAACTATATATATAATAGTTGGAATTAAAAAAAAGAGTTGTAAATGAATAAAAAGTATTACTAATAAATCTGACATTTAAATACGTGACAACCCTACTTGAGTTTCAATTACAACCCATCAAGTGCCAATATCGATACGGTGTTAAGGCTCGCCCCTAAAATAAATCCACGGCAGAAACATGGCATAAAACGAATCCAAGCGCACGATCGCTGTCAAAGATCTGTGTACTGTATGGTCACTTAGTGGATGGTTCACGTTCAGGTGAATGATTGGTCAAGGTATCAATCAAATCAATCAATTAATCTACAGCCCGCGATCTAATACATAGGCCTTCCTCAAGAAGCGCCACCTAACTATAAATATAGTGGTAGAGCCACGCTGCAGACGAATACATTGTCATGCTACAGACAAAGAATCAAATTAGAGTAAAAGTACTACACCAATTGTCGGAATAACTTAAAATTAACGAATAGGCCTTGGTTCAGTTTTAATGCTGTAGATGGTGTACTACAGCGCTGGTCATTGTGCCAACATCTGTTATATATATCCGGACAATGGTAACCCCTCCAATCCGCATTTCCTTTCCTGCCCTTTCCTTTCCTTTCCTCTCCGCCAATCCATGGTCTGCCGTGCCAATGGATGCGTGGCTAGGGGCGAGCCTAGTCGAAAGCGTGCCGACCGTCCCGTGGCTCTCCTGAGTACCATGGTGCCTTACCTCAGCATGCAGGGCTCTGCTGGGGCTGACCTCCATCCTCCCTTGCGGCTCGTGGGATTCACTAAGACGAATTTAATGTACCTAATTCGTTGAAAAATGACGGCGACGTGGTTCGCCACCCGTCACGTCCTGATTTTTCACGACGGCGAAAAGCGACCAATGGCGAGCCGTTTCGCTGCAATGAATGGTAGCGGATGGACCTCTGTGGTCTCTGCCAACCCCTGCGAGGGATAGGCGTGAATATATATAATATAAAAAAAATCCGGACAATACAATGGGAGTAAATGATACGATACGTGTATCGTAATTTAGAGCCGTACATTATTATATCTAGGACCGGTTGGCTGAGGATATCGGAGAGTAGTGTAGTAGAACAAGGTATTCGCTGAATGCCGGTGAGTCGGCACACCGGTCTGACCAGGCTACGGATAACACCCCCCACCCACCTCACAAATAGCACCCCGCGAGTAACTGTTACAAAGACGTTTGACGATTCCGTTATTTTGGTGAGACCACGAAAGCCTATCAACGCGTTATCAACTCAACAAAAAAAAACAAACATTTTTAATCGAGACTTACGCCGGGGTTCCAATGCGAAGAAACAATGACGAAATAATTTAGTGGGAAGGAGTTTAATTAGCTTAGCCAAAAAGAAACGTTTCATCCCCACCATCCAGGTAATTGGCGATCAAGTACGGTGCGTTTTTTTCCGAAACGTCATTATACGCACCAACACTCTACGGAACCGGCTGCCTTTTTTTATGGGATATAGGAAGACAAACGAGCAGCCATGTCCACGCCACCCATAAACGGTAGAGCCACGTTTTAGACGAATACTTTGTCAAGAATGGCATATTATTTGTCTGTAGCATGAATGGAGCCGGCTCGCCAGGGAAGTACCACATTTCCGCCGAAAACAGGCGTCTCAATGGTAGCTTAGTTGCCGCTATTCGACCGGTGAGCTGTTGAGTTCTGGAGGCCCAACTCCCTTCCCCCTTTCCCCTCTTTCCTTAAAGGCCAACAACGCTTCTACACTGCCTATGACACTGCGGATGTTTATTGGCCGCGTTGATTGCTTTCCATCAGATGACACGCCTGCTCGTTTGCCTTCCTATCCCATAAAAAAACCATCCTCTCCACGTGCTCAAATCATCTAAGCATCACTTTCTCAACGGACTGTTAATTTATTATCTTCAATATTTAAAAAACTTAAAAAACTCACCGCAGTCGCATGATTTGACAGTCGATTATTTATTTATGATTATTAATTTTAAATACAGGGAATGCAGGGTATTTAGATGATTTTTTAAATTTAATTGCATCATACATTTTTTCACGACTGTATTGTGAACCATATCGCTCTTCCAATACTATATTGCACTTATTATTATATGAAAAAAAAATTGAGAACGAATCTACCGTTACCAACTGCGACCTCACGTATCGCTGGTCGAGCGATACAATAATCAGGCGTTAAGACAATGACATAAATATCTTATCTTTTCGATGATCTTTTATTTGACAAAACAGAAAACCGAGTATGGTTTATTTTTTTACAAATAAATTCAATAAATTTTTCATGTACTACAACAGTTTTTGTTGTAGCCATATATAAATTAAAAAACTATTCTTTAAAAAAATAAAAGGGCATCCGAAGGCAGACTTAGATTTTCAACCTTAACTACGATTATAAATCAAGGAATATTCAACCTTATTTATATAACAGAAAAGAAAACCGAGTATGGTTTATTTTTTTACAAATAAATTCAATAAATTTTTCATTTACTATAACAGTTTTTTTTGTAGCCATATATAAATTAAAAACATATTCTTTAAAAAAATAAAAGGGCATCCGAAGGCAGACTTAGATTTTCAACCTTAACTACGATTATAAATCAAGGAATATTCAACCTTATTTATATGACAGAAAAGAAAACCTAGTATGGTTTATTATTTTAAAAATACATTCCATAAATTCTTCGTTTATTATAACAATTTTTTTGTAGCCATATATAAATTAAAAAAATATTGTTTAAAAAAAATAAAGGGCATCCACCGGCAGACTTAGATTTTCAACCTTACCCACTACTTTCAATCAAGGAATATTCGACCTTATTTATATACCACCATAGGTCGAATATTCCTTGCTTTAGAAAAGTAGTTAAGAAAAAAGTCGGACGACCCCATGTCTAAAAGCGCGTTATATACATGTTATGGGTGTCCAGTGGCTAGCTACTACTTTCAATCAAGGAATATTCGACCTTATTTATATGACTTAATACGTCGAATTTTCCTTGCTTTAAGAAAAAATCGGAAAACCCTCATGTCTAATAGCGCGATATTTAATGATACGGGTGACCAATAGCAGAATTTAGTTTTCTAACATAAATTAAAGTAAAAACTATAAAGAATAATAATAAAACTCGATAACTTTTATTAGGAAAAGTGCGGGTGATATTTTAAAGAATTATATCGTCTTTATTTCGATCACCACGTCGGGCACACTCCTAGAATCTAGCCAAAACTCTGTTCCACTCGCTGATTAAGTGACGTCGGGATATTTTCTTTCGCCGCCGGGCGCGACCCCATATCTACCCGACAGGTAAATCCATAATTGGTGGCTTCTGAAGTTTTCTAAATTTGTATAAGTTTTAGCATTTACTTTTGCTGTCGATTTACATACATACATATCGTCACGCCTATCTTCCGTAGGGGTTGGCAGATACCACAGATCTTCATCCGCTACGATCCCGGCACACCCTCCCTGCTTCTTCCATACTCATCCATCCTTCCTCTCACATTCATCATAGCGAGATGGCTTTCCGTTAGTCGCTTTTCGCCCTCGTGGGAATCAGGACGTGACGTGACAGGTAGCTAACCACGTCGCCGGCATTTACATTAGCATTAACAAATTGATGTAGCATGAATGGGCCGGCTCGCCCGGGGAAGTACCACACTCCCGCAGAAAACCAGCGTCTTAGTGGTAGCTTCCTACCGCGCTCCGTACGGTGAGAGGCCGAATTCCGGAAGCCCAACACCTTCCTCATTACCCTCCCCCTCCCACTCCCATAATGTCACTTTCCTTAAAGGTCGGCGACGCTTCTGCACTGCCTATGGCGTTGTGGATGGACGGCGTTGATTGCTTTCCATCAGGTGACACGCCTGCTCTAGTATTAGAATGCGTTATAGTGAATTTAAAACATAGGGATTTTGTATTGAATATAAATAAATACATGTATTCGTTTATACTAGTATTATATATGGACAGGAAAGGTCATAACTAAATAGTGAAGAAACATATATCTTTAATAAGTCCAGTTAAAACAAATCTCTCGCATTACGTCCATGTGTATCACATTCAGGTTTGTCGAACTCTTGGAACGTCGGGTATTGTCTATTCAAGGCAGCCGTCAAATCTAATTGATACCATTCTAACAGTACTGCCATAACTCATTTATCTCATTGCTCGATTGTATGCAATAGTAAGACAGACCTTGATTACATACATTACATTACTTATTTGCAATAGTATTATGTACGGGAGTGATTGCTTCTGAAATACCTATGTATATTTTTTTATAATTCTTTTTTTATGGGATAGGAAGGCAAACGAGCAGGCGTGTCACCTGATGTCATTATGGAAGGGGAGGGGGTAGCGTGTTGTACTTCCCCGGGTGAGCCGGACCATTTATGCTACAGACAAATAATATGCCAAGTAAGTTGAGTTCCGGAGGCCCAAAGCCCGCCCCCATCTCCCCCTTCCCATAACGACCCTTTCCTTAAAGGAAGGCAATACTTCTGCACTGTCTGTGATCCTACGGGCGAAGTTGGTTGCTTTCCATCAGGTGACACGCCTGCTCGTTTGCCTTTCCATTGCATAAAAAAGAGATTTTATATCAAAATTGTATCACTAACACAACATTCTTGAACTCACACATACAGTTTGGAGTTCAGTCAAGAATCAAGTCGTTACTTGTCGGAATACCATCAACATATAAGGGCAAGCGATCACTGCTGCCCCATATAGCCGACATGTCTCTGTCTATATGTGACTTATTACTGCACTTGATATTTACAAACAAAGAGAGGTTAGTTTTTATGGAATAGTAACACTGTTACACTATTTATCGTGCTTTAGAATTGCTCAATATCAGACATGTGTTACCATTTTATTTATATCCTTATTGGTTATTTTATTACATACATATATATCGCCACGCCTGTCTCGCGTAGGGGTAGGCAGAGACCACAGATCTCCATCAGCTACGATCTCGACATACTTCACTTGCTTCTTCCACACTCATTATTCTGCTCATGCAAGCCCGCCGGTTAAGGGTACTCTTGACCTGGCCTTTCTTAAAAACTTCAGCAATTTGGTCAAAGTATGTTTTCCATGGTCTTCCCCTACCGACCCTTCCATGCACATTCGCAACGTATATTTCTTTTGCCAGTCGTCTTTCATCCATCCTCTCCATATGCCCAAGCCATCTAAGCATCCCTTTCTCAACTTTTGTCACACCTTCTTTTACTCCTCATCACTCTCTTATATCTTCATTTCTTATTCTATCATTCAAAGTTACATCACACATACTTCTTTTTTATTATTTGTTTGAAAATGTAATGCTAACACCGAAAACTCTATATGAGAGATGATCTCTATTTACTTATTTTAGTTTCATATATTTAGAATAGAACAGAAAAAACTTTATTTAATACACCTTTTTTTACAATAGGTGTAATTAAAACCTTAATAATATTCTAATAAACAAATAAACAAAACAAAAAGAAGATAATTTTAATCTAACAAGTGTCATAAAATGGTTCTTGCTCAGCATATGCCAGGCGTTCTATCGGACCACCTAGCGCTGGGTTTCAGCAAGAACCAGCGTGGTGAGATCGCGGATCATAAACAA
This sequence comes from Baronia brevicornis, assembly GCA_031353405.1. Lineage (NCBI taxonomy): Eukaryota > Metazoa > Arthropoda > Insecta > Lepidoptera > Papilionidae > Baronia > Baronia brevicornis. Next base: position 1,906 of record JASFAT010001399.1, on the reverse strand, counting down.
CATATATTGGATTTAAAATCGGGGTTTCTATCGTTGAACTATTGATGTTAACCATATTTCCGTAGCACAAGAACTAAATTATGAAATTGTAAATAAGAATATTAATGGAGTCAGGCGTTACTTTGCGAAAATCCATCACTAGTGGTTGGTAGGTGGAGAATTGATTGCCGATTTTCGATAAGTTTTTGGTTTAAGTTCCAAATAAATCCACTTCACCCAACGGAAAAAACACACATTATTAATTTTCTGTTATTGTTTTGCTTGTCGCGGATCTAAGCTTAGTAAAACTTTTGACTGTCCATATATGTAAATAAGAACTCTAGCAATATCAAAATTTTACTATAAGCGGATAATGCTTGAATCTTTAGGGACTTTTGTGTTATATGTATTTTTTTATTATTTTTACAATTTTTAAAATCATTAAATTAAGAAAATAATATGTTCGTTATTGCAAAGTTATGTCGTTCTGATCGACATTTTGACGATTTACATCTGTCAAAAAGTGGACAATCAAAAGTTTTACTTAGCTAAGATCCGCGACAGGCAAAACAATAATAGAAAACTAGTAATGTGTGTTTTTCTGGTGGATGAAATGGATTTATTTGGAACTTAAACCATAAACTTACCGAAAATCGGCTATCAATTCTCCACCCACCATCCACTATACACAACACCAAACACACATTACCACTTTTCTATCTTGTAAACGACACTTGTTTCGCCCCAACACGAGGCATCTTCAGGTATAGTAGACTCTACGGAAGACAACCGAAAAGTCTTCCGTTTACAAGATGGAAAAATAGTAATGTGTGTTTGGTTTTGTGTATAGTGGTTGGTGGGTAGAGAATTGATGGCCGATTTTCGGTAAGTTTTTGATTTAAGTTCCAAATAAATCCACTTCATCCAACAGAAAAAACACACAATACTAGTTTTCTGTTATTGTTTTACTTGTCGCGGATCTTAGCAAAGTAAAACTTTTGACTGTCCACATAGTGATGGATTTCTGCAAAGTAACGCCTGACTCCATTAATAAATAATCTGTCAAAAAGATCAAGCTAACTTGTACAGGATATAGTCTTCGATATAATAAAAACATTTCTGTGCTATCTCCAAAACTTTTAACGCTTTTAATTCAAAGTTTTATTCTATGAGATATATTTTCAAAGACGTTCACTAACTTAGACAAAAGTCTTTGACCAATGTGACTTACATATACTCTCTTACGGCGGCGAAACTTGGACTCTGACAGTCCGTCTGCTTTACAGCTCAGAGTCACTCAGAGAGCTATGGAGAGAGCTATGCTCGGAGTTTCTTTGGTAGATATGATTTGGAATGAACATATCCGCCAGAGAGCCAAAGTCACCGACATAGCCTTTCGAATTAGAAAACCAAAGAGACAGTAGACTGTCACGTTTTACGAAGATCCGACAACTGCTAGAGCAGACGAGTGCTGGAGTGGAGACTGCGTTTTGGCAAACGTAGGTCGGCTGGTAGAAACTGGATGCGTGATGCCAAATCGAGCTAGGTGGCTTCTTGGGTCTTTTTCTTCTTGGGGGAGGTCTATATCAAGTAGTGGACTGCCGCAGGCTGTTAATGATTATGATGACGACACTTAGTGCCAAGCGGCTTTATTAATTATGTAACTACGGGACTTCCAAACTACTACAAGGAAATTTGTAGACGTTTGGAGGCCTCTCAGGATCAGAGGTGCGGGGTGCGCTGGCCTTTCCACCACCCCGTAGTCCACCAACGTTATTTAGTCATATCACGATCACTCTAAAATATTTGGAATTGTTAATAAGACTTACAGTATGAAATTGCAGGTGTAAAAATTACAGTAATACTATTTGTACAGTTTTTTTGTGCAGATTGTCTTAAATCTAGCCGGGGGGTGTTCCACACTACG